>VXAA01005212.1:86677-138805 GCA_013399115.1 Anseranas semipalmata
ACTTGGCCATGGCTCCACCTGCGGGACAAGGAGACCCCGCTCAGCTCAGCGCAGCCCCGGCTCCAAGCCCCCCTCCCCGCCTCCCGCGGTCCCTTCCCACCCCGCTGGGCCGGGGCCCGGCGCCGGGAGCGGCCGGCGGGGCGCGGATGGAGGCGGATGGAGGCAGATTGCGGGGAGCGGCACCCACCTGGGCCCCGCCGCCACTGCCGCACCGGAAGAGAAAGGCGCGGCGCAGGGGCTGCTGGGAAATGGGGCCGCCCGCACCGGAAACCGAAACGCTCCGGTGCGCAACAAGCACCGCCAGCGGNCTCCCCCCCCTCCCCCGACAGCCACCTCCCCGCGGGCCGCACGGCTGCTCCGCGCCGCCGGGCCCCGACTCACACTGGTTGTGCGTGGTGTGGTTCTTGGACTTGGCCATGNGGGCCCCGGCCGCTCCCTGGCGGCACGGTTCCCCCCAGCAACATGACCCCCAACAGCACGTTCCCCCCCCGCGCCTGGGCCCCACGGCCCCCTCATGGCGCCTGTGCTGCCAAAAAGGCTGAAATTGGCTAAAGTAACCCGGGGTGGAAAAAAAAAACCAAACAGCCCGAAGCCCCTGGGGCAGTGCACGGGAGGGCAAGGGGCAGCTCTCTGGTGGCTGATGGCCTGCAGGGCCATCGGCCGCGCTGCCTTCTCTCCAGCTCATTGCCTGCACACAGCCTCATCCTGTTACAAGAACGGGGAAAAAATAAATTATCCATGACAGATGGGCAAAATGATGAAGCTGAAATGAAAGCAGTCAGGAAAAAAAGAAAGCTAGCACAATTTAATTTCAGTACTTCTCTTATTTCCAGCAAGATCTAAGCCACACAACATTTTTAGCTGCATTCAGTTCCCTCTGGGCAGCTGCTGCTAGCACATGGTGTACAAATAGATGGAAATAGCAAGGCAACAGGCACTGTGCAGCTGGACAGCTCGAGTGAGCTTCTCCCCAGATCCTTCTTAACGTGCAAACTTCCCCCCACAGCCCAACGAGAGGAGCTCAGCAGCCACAAAACCGAATCCTAGAAAAACATTCGCCCCCACTGCATTGCAGATGGCAGAAGCAAACACTCTGCCTGGACCCCTTACCTTCGTCATTGGATTAGGAAAACTCTGAATCTTTTTCACTCATTTCTAAGCCTTCCTTCCTAGGAAGAAGCAGAAGTTTTTATTTTATGGTCTCAGCAATCCTCTTTCAAGTAAAATAAAACCGTGGCCCTGCATTCTCTTTATGGGTTTGAGCATGCTACATTCAGGGTTGTTTATAACACACTGTAAACCAATGCAGAATACAAAAAAAAAAAAGAAAGGATGATCCAGGGCAGGATCGAGCCCATATTGCACTGTTGGGCAGTCGAGGCCCCTCAAGGCTCTCCCGAGCTCTGATGAGCCGCTGTGTCTCCAATTGTGGCCTCACCGAGACCGATCAGCTAGTTTGAAACCTTCTACCATGCTTTTAGAGATTACAGATGTAATTAGTGCATGTTATCCTGCATGTCATCCATTACAGGAGCTGCACTCATTAAAAAAGGACGGTAATTACTCCTGCTGCAAAACAATTGTCAAAAAAAATCATAGGTTAAAACAAAAATCTCAAAATGTCTTTGACAACAGTGTCCTCTCCGTCAATGTCCTCACATCACACAATTCATCCCTGTTGGGTTTGGTGTGGCTTTCGCACTGATGTCTCTGGGTATAGATCAGAAAAGCATTGCTGCTTTCCGAGGAACCACCCCAAAAGAGAGCTGGGAAGGACTTTGTTGGCACCTGACATGACCAGCATGGGGCTTGGCTGTGGTGTAAGCCCCCACTAGCAATGCTGGAGGGGAGTGGGGACGAAGGACGGTCCCCAGGGACCACGGAGAAGCCACCTGGAGAAGCGGGGACATGAGGATGTAGAGGCACTAGAGGGAGCCTGAGCATAACAGATGCCACTCTGGGCTCAAAGTGGGAGCACTGGTCCCAGTCAGGGGAGAAGGGACATCCCCAGTGAGTAACAGCGGGACATGCAGAAACTTCCCAATCAACTCGGCATCCTACCTGACTGTGGCTTTTTTTGCCCTGACATCCCTTACAATTTTCTTACAGACATGAAGAAGGTCATTAAAAATATCATTTCGCTTACTGAAAATGCCAACCAGCCTGCAGTAAGGCTCTCCTTAAACCTGACCCTCACTGGGCCAGCAAACACCACGTCCCCAGTGCATGGTGGAGCTGTTCCTACCACGGTGAGACAAAATGGTGACAACTGGTGGCAATCATCAGGCTGGGGGGGGGTCAGGAGAAGGAGGGTTCCTGGGGTTTGGGAGCTGGTGGTGCTATCCTGCAAATGCTGATGGCAGGGACATGGGAACAGCCCAGGCTTGTGTGCTCCACAGGGCTGGCTCCACTTAGGAGAACTGGGGCAGTGGGAGAGGCTGGGAACTGCATTTTTTTTTTTTTCTCAGCACAGAGGTGCTTCCTCTGTGCACCTGGATATGGTGGGGATGGGGAGGGATTTTCGGCGCGGTGCCGTGAAGCCGGGGGAGCCTGATGGAGCCAGCGCGGTGGGTGCAGGAGCTGCTTCAGAGCCTGGCAGCGAGACCAGCCCATCACAGCCAAAACACAGGATGCTGCGTCTTCGTGTACTGGTGTCGGAGGGGCTGGGACGTTCACGTTTGCCATCTGGGGTGGGAAGTCGCTCTGAATGACTTACATGGACCTTCACCAACCCACCTGGAAAGTGACCTGAACTTCACTGATCCCAAAGCTGCGCAAAAATTAGGTCTTCCCATTTCAGGACTTGGACTGGAAATATATCAATATGGCAATAAATATACAGGACTGTATGGTAGTTGGTTTTTTTGTTTTGTTTTGTTTTGTTTGTTTGTTTTTCCTGGAGGCATTTGAATGATGCTGCTGGTTTTGGGGGAAGCTTAGGGATTTAAAAGCACATTTCCCTCCATGTCAGCCCCGTCCAGCTGCAGATCTGGCTGGATGTCCCCAGAATCAACGGCTGACCCCTGCAATTGCAAAAACAGAGCCTGCGAGGTCAGGCGGGCGGTCTGCAAGGGTGGAGGTGCTGCTGGGGCTGAAAGCTGGGGCTGGAAAGTGCTCAGGCGATGAACAGGGCCACCAAGATGCTGCGCCAGGCTGGAAGCAGGTTGGCAGCTCCTCCGTGCAGCTCTGCTCCCCGTGTCCCTGTCCCTCCTGATACCCCGGCTGGATTTAATGGGCTTTTGTGGCTGTTCAGTTCCTAAGCTTGTTTCCCATTTTCTGATTTTTCCTTGGAAAAACTTGGGAACCATTAGCAACGACTACAAAAAGGGAATTGGAGATTTCCAAGCTCTTGGTGGACTCCAGGAACTGGGTGAAGGGGGCCAGAGGAGGCAGGGTGCGCGCAAGGAAATACAACCAATGCTGCAAAAAATCACCCCAGACACCAACACAGCCATCTCCCTGCAGAGCATCAACCCTTCCCAATTTGGAGGCTGTGAAGGCTGCGGGGAGGCAGACGGAGGTGGCTGGGAGAGATGGGCTGACCTAAACTGAAAAGACTGGAAGGAGTTACAGCAAGACTGCATTTTGCCCCGGGATGTCAGATCCATCACCTGGGCACAACTTCTGTCCTTCTGCCTGGTGGCAGGGGCTGGGACGGAGGGGACAGACCTCCCGTGAGCTGCACCCCAGTTCTGGAGTGGGATCGGGTCGGCAACAATGAAAGGGATCCGCTTTGGCACTGCTCTATCTGCACAGCGAGGATTATTGGAGAGCCACACTGACAAATGCCACGGCTAAAATGGAAAACAAACTTCCGCACAAAGACGGCTTGTTTGTGCAAAGTGGGAATAAGAAAAAACGGAATAAAGAAGCTGCCAAAAAGCTGACATTAAACCTTGTGCTTACCTGCGACTCGCCTGATGCAATGACTGAAGCCTTTCATTTGCAGCACCACAATCCAAGATGTTCTTTCCACAACGCGAGAAAGTAGGTTAGTGTGAAGGCAGGGCTGGGGAGGGGGAAGGAGATAAGCAGGGCCTGATCCTGCACATCCTCTGAGCAGGGCTGAGACACTGGTTTAACAGCTGGATTTGGGCTTTTTTTTGAAAATCCTTCAAAGCCTGGCTGGGTGCTGCTTGAAGGCAGGGGCAGAATGGGACCCCCAGCCCTGCTTCCAGCTCCTGCTGCCCCTCCTGGAGGCAGGAGGCATCAAACAATAATGCAAATGAAGAGGGCTGCACGTCCTGAGCCCAGCATGGATGGAAATGTATTTTTAAACAGAAATATAAGCAGTTGCATCTTCTCTTCCAGGCTGCAACCCCTGTGCTGGTGCATGTGTTGGGGGGTCCCGCTGCAGGCAGCACAGCCCATCACCTGCGGATGGCTGTCCGACTACAGCAAAGGAGGTTCAAAGGATGAATCTGGGCTGGGGTATCGCTATTCCCACTTGCATTTGAAATATCCAAGTTGTCCCAGCTCATTTTGACACTTCTCACTGCTGCAGCTGAGCATGTGAAACAGAAGCCGATGCAGCAAGAGGTGCTTGTGTCGCTGAGCTGCTTCTGTAGCAGCACGACGTCAGGCATCGGCTCTGATAAAGCCCGGTGTATTGTCAGCCCATTTTTATTATTAGCCCATTTTACCAAGTTGTTAATAACTTGAAAACACCTCTTCTTTTCCAGCTGCAAACTAAGCAGGAGGATTAAAAAAAAAAAAAAAGAGAAAAAAAAGAGGAAGATCTCTCTTAACCCTGCAGCTATTTATCACCTGTGATAGGGAGGACGTAAATCACTTGAGGAGCCATCACTTAAGGCAAGAACATGATGCTGGGGCTGCTAAAATCAAGCCGAAGAACTTGGCATTCTGTGCAACACGGCTGTATGGTGTGCGGGCCGAGGGAAGCAAAGCCACCGAGCGGGTGAATTCACACCCATAACTCTTCCAGCACTGCGTTCAGCACCATCCTGCAAAGCCTGCTCTGAGCACGGCCCATACCTTTCTCTGCCGTTCCCAACCCACATCAGGCAAGCTAAAAGACAAGGGACGGCGGGCACATTTGGGGCTGCTGCTCCGAAATGCCAGTGCTTTACTTAGGGACTTCACCCAAAGCCACTACTCTGGTTCATCGGGAAAAGCCGGCACAGAGCGCTTCCCCAGGGTCGTGCCAGGCAAGGACAGGGACTCTGGGCCATAAAAATACATAAAATTAAGATGATCAGGTAAGCACAGCCCTACAGGTGTCCGCCTTCTGCCCTGGGCTTCATTAGGGCTTTGCACAGCTCTGAAATAGATGAACCATCCATTAAAATAATGCCCGTGTGCCACTGTGCAGCACATCACTGCTTTTCTGCTTAACGAACGTGGTGGGACAGCTAACGGAGCCCTGGGATGTGGGATTGGTGCTTTCCAGGACTTTTTCCAGACTGGATTTTCAAACCCTTCGCCAGCACTACTGGAGACTCCTTGGCAGAGGACACAGGGCATTCATCTTGCTCCAGGTTTTGGTTGTTCTCTCGCGCTCTGAGAAGGTGACCACCACAGGAAGGGGTCTGGATGACTGTCATCCCTGGCTGGTGGCTTTGAGCAATTCCTCTGTGAACACGGATGATGCGGAGGCAGGCGGGTGACTTGCGGTCAGCTTCAAATCACCCCTGGGGACATCCCTTGCAGGATTTACAGCCATGCAGCTCTTTGCCAGCTATTCGACCAGCAGCTGCCTGGGCAAAGCGAAGACCCGTCCACCCCTGGATGCTGCCTCTGATCCTGCTGGGAGCAAATAGTTAGGAAAAGAGTCAAAAGAAGCCTCTCCTTTGGCAATTTCCCAGTTTCTAGTAGCAAGGGCATTTCCTTGCTCAAGTTTAATATTTTTGTAGGGAACAGCCAATACTGTCCATATCCTGGCTATCCAATGCACAGAAATCAATAGGGTGGTAACTCAGGTCCTAATTTCTGCAAGCCAGCGGTGCTCCCTACACCTCCCTGCTGTCCTTCGGACGGATTGCTCCAGCTGATCCATCTTGGCTTTTCTGGGATGCTGAGCAGAGATATGTACATGTTTTGCTCAGCAGCAAGGCAATCCTCCCCTGTGCAGCACCAAGCATCCCTTGTGCTATTTCTTTTCCTGCCTTTAGATGCATCCGCTGCTTCAGTCTACCGGTGGTTTTGTACCAGGATCTCTTCAGCAGGGTGTGCTAATTAAGAGATCACATCCCCATCAAAACCAATAATGCAAATCCATCTCGGCGTGCTTCGTGAATGCCATAAGGGCTCGCTGCAACCAGACCGTCTCTCTTGGAATGATGCTGAATATCCTGGCCTGCAGCAAAAGGAACATCCCCAAATGCTACCCTCCGATATTAAGCACATAAATTATTGAAGAGCCCAGTAGTGCTGCCCTTGTACAAAGTCAGTGTTGAGAAGTAACTGACACCCTCCTTTGCACATAATTAAACTGAAAATCTAATTGCACTGGATTGTATGGGAAGGGTGCTAGGATCTGCAAACAGATTTGTTGCAGAATTCAACATTCCTACTGGGAAAACCTGCATTTTCATGACACTTCACATGGTTTTTGAATGTGTTTTTTTGTGCCCCAGCCCTGTGTGGACCACAGTGGTGCTGTGCTTGGTGTCAGCATCAGTGATGAATAAATAGCACTTGTGCCCAACGCATTCTGGAAACGGTGCTTAAAGCCCCCGATTTCAGCACAACAGCTGCTGCCCCACAGTGAGACGGGCTTTGTTAGGGGCAGGAGACAGGCTGGACTGTGGCATCCCACCCCGATGCGCAGGAGTGGGATGTGTGGACACGGGTGTGCTCCATCCACCAGCAACGCCTGAGCTGGGCCCCCTGGGAGCCGACGCCTGGGGACCAGCCCCCCGCTTTGCGCCAGCCCCATCTCAAGCCATCATTTGCGTTAAGGATGGCCTGATTTACGGTTTGGCTGTGACTACGACACGCTTGTTCCCACCGTGATTTTATCCAGGCTTTTCAAACCGCTCCGTGATGAAGTGCAATAAATCTCGGGGAAGCCTCTGGCAGGCGGCTGCCTTTAAATCTCCGTCTGCAGCGCACACCTGATGCATCCAGAGGCAGGCAGGCGAAGGAGTGCCCAGCGGAGGTCTGGGGACAGGCGGTCTTCAAGCATTTTCCACTAAAGCTCCAAACCTGCAGCCTCTTTAAAGCATTTTAGTGCAAGAAAGCAGGTGACAGTTGCATGGAGGTGGGGAGAGGATGCAGGGCAGACCCCAGCAGTCCTTACTCTCTCCAGGCAGCCGAAACACCTCTCCTTTCCCCCTTCCCCACTTCATCACACCTCTACCCTTTCAACACAGAAACAATCCTGAAAAATTACAGCTAAAACTTTTTTTTTTGCCTGCTCTGGCCACCTGAAACAACCTTCTGTTTGGATGCAAGCACTGAAGCATTTCTTAGAGTGGCCCTTCCTCCTGCCATTAAATATTTATGCGAGCAGCACTGGGGGAAGCCACGCGCTTCTGCCGCGGCAGGATGGCGCAGTGCTGGGAACCACGGAGAGCCCGATTTAAATAGCGATGAGATGGCAGCCGCTGGAAAACACAGCTCAGTTGGAGCCTCCCGTCCCCCGCCTGCTGCAATGCTCCCTGCAGCATCCCCAGCATCACATCCTCATCCCGACAGCCCTGGGGGCTGAGCAAGTGCCCAGATGGGTTGCGGGTGCAGACGTGGGTAGCATCGGCGGTGGGACGGGAGCACAGCATCAGTGCGGTGCGGCCGAGGGTCTTTGTGTCTCACACCCCAGCACCTTCCTTGCTCTGCCTTATTTTGGGGGGATGGAGGCCGCTGTCTCTGTGCTTTGCAGTTGCTGTAGCAACTGTGGTGTCTCTGGCGGCAGGAGCAGGCGCTTCCTACAGCCCGCATCAGGGTGGTCCTGCTACTTGCAAGCAGATATTTTTTCCCCCTGCTAGAAAAGAGCCCCCCCACTCCCAACCAGCAGCAACCAGGGACCAGGAGGTGCTGCTGAAGCAGCAGTGGAGGCGCGGGGCAGCTCACGCACCGAGCCGGAGGGATGCTGCTGCGCCTGCCCTCTCCTGGGCCATCTTCTGAACATGAGCCAGAGCCTCCTCCAGAGCCTCTGCTGCTCCCCCTTGGCAAGCACAACCCTGCCGTACAGCATCTGCTTTGGGGGAAAAGAGACAACAATGAGTCTTGATCAAAGCATTCTCAGCAGTGGAGGATCTGCACAAGCCTTGCTGAGTTACTTCCCTGATTAATGACTTCTAAATAATAGAGCTTTGTTCACAGGCAGGATTAATTTAGTATCCGTTTCCAACCATCTTGTAAGACTTTGCCTACTAAGTGGAAAAATCTCATTCCTCCCCCATTTCCATCACTTTTGTATATCACAAGCTGTGACCAAATCTCCCTTCCTTTCCTCTTTGGGAAACCAAAGAGACTGAGCTCCTTGGGCCAGCCCATGAAATACTCCGGTGCCTCTTCTTGGATCCTCAACACCTGGGCGATTGCTTTGGTGTTCGACTTCCTAATTTCTCTTTACCCATTGCTGTGGGTTACAAGTATTTTGGCTGTATTTGCAGAATTAAGCCCCAGGCTTGCATAAATGGAGAGACCTGCCCTGCTTTTCCAGAAGGCACTGATCCAGCCTTTCCAACACTTGCTTTTGGGATGGCCAAGAGCTGCAAGTAGGGTTGGTCTTCACAAGATGGGGAGGCAAAAAGGCAGCGAGATGCTTCCACCTCTCCAACCTTGAGAGGCCACCCTCTAAGCACTCACTGGTGGGAACCGTATCTTCTTTCCTTCCTTCCTCAGGTGCCCTGCGTCAGCTTTGCCGTAGTCCAGAAATGAGCAATGCTCCGGCAGGGCTGTTGTCACCCAAGAATGGGTTTTCCACCTCATTCATTGCTTGATGAGGTGGTTTTCTGGGCTGCAGCTGGAGCTTTATATCCCCCAGGAAGCTTTTTTTAAGAGCAGGTTTGCCAGCTGGGGAATGTTTCACTGCTATTTTCAGCCTGGGACGTTTTCCTTTTTTTTTTTTCTTCTTCTTCAAAACACAACAAAAAAGCTGTCAACAAGTCACAAAAGAGTGATCTCAGTCTAAAATACGAGCCCTGGCATGGGAGGGCATTTGACTCAGAAGCCACTTCCCATCTTTGGAGACTTGAAGTATGTTCCACTTCGTCATCCCGAAAGTCTTTAAACACTTATAAAAACAGTTTATTTAGCCACAGTCAGAACAGCCTATCTATTATCCTGAAGGCTGAATTCAGAAAGTTTCTACAGAAATTTATTGGTTTCATTTCTACCAGTCTGAACAGAAGTTTTCCACTGAGTCTGTCAAAATAGAAATGTCTCAATTCCAATTTCCTTCAGTCTTTAGCAAGATATCACATTAATTGTGTTAAAAAGCACTTTTATTAGTTACTGAGAAAGCAAGAGTCTGGCAACTCCTCTTGACCACTAGCTATTAACTTTTGTGAAGTCTCCTTTAATATCAATTTGATCCAAGGCAGTGGTTTGCTCCACCAGCAAGCTCAGCAGTGGCTGGAGCCAAAGGGACCAACTCCAGACAGGGATTATTGGCTTCGAGTCCCAAGGACTCCTGCTGCTGCCTGGGCAAAGCTTCCCTGTCCCTCTCAAGGCTCGCTTGCATCCCTATTGTTGGAAAAAACGGAGATGTGGAGGCACACAGTCAACCTGAGGCCAGAGAGAGCCGTAAGAGCGGGCGTAAATACATACAGAGCAATTCCATCTACGCTTGTGATGATTTCAACAGGACTCGGGCAAGCACCTAATGGCTTGCAGGAGCCTTGAGCCTGACTTTGTGTTAGGCTTTGTTTCAGCCAACGGCTCAATCTTGCAGTAACGCGGCCCCTGATTCACGAGAGAAAGGCGGCTAGGAAACTCGTGCGTTGAGGGAACCAGCTCCTCCATCTGATCTCCACGGGGTGCTCTGGGGTCACTCTGCCAACTTTTTGCCACGCTGGAGCTGCGTGGGCAGCCACAAACCCAACTCCTCACCTGCTTCCTCGCACCAGCCCTCCTGGCTGCCTTTGTTCAACACCAGTGCAAGGGAAGGACCGTGCCTCTCAGCCCATCAGCCAGCTGGGATGCGGGCAATCTGCCACAAAACAGGCACCACACAGAGATGCAACCAAGGCATTGGCATTTCATGGAAAAACTCAGGTCTACCATGTATCTGCTGCCTACTGTCCCCATGCGCACTTGGGCACGGCTGAGGCTTGCTCCTTGTGAAGCACCAGGAGGTGTTAGCACAGACTTGAGGCTGTGCCTTCAGAAGTGGAAGCAGGCTTTACTTTGAAATGTACACCTTTAAAATGGTTTGGTTTGTTGGATGCTCACATATCTGTGGAGGGATCCATGTGAGCAACCGGTTAACAGAAACCTAGACAGATGAGATTTCAGATTGGAGGAAAAGGTGAAACCCTGTTTGATCTGCCATCAATTTAACATGAACTCACCTGGAGAAAATAAAGTCTGTCAGGCTTGAGGATGGCTATCTAATACCCCAAATCTTTAGACAACAAAAAACAGCTGAAGATATTTTGGTTGAAAAATGTCTTCTGCACCTCCCTTGCTGTCAGAGCACACCGGAGGATTTGGAGGCTTCGTATCGATAGGAGTGCAAAGGATCAAGACCCTGGGCAGAAGAACACCAGGAGAAGCCTTCAACAAGCACAAGCCTTCATCTCTGCCCTTCATCTTAGGACCCCACTCAAAGTTTTAGACCAGAGATGTGGCTGTTAAGGGCTGAGCAAGGTCTGCTCACAGCTTCTGCACAGAACAGCAAGTACCAGTGCAAGCATGTGCCACAGGGACCTCATTTCACATAATTTATTCCAATTGTGCTTTCAAGCACTAGCCTACCCATGGTTTCTGGAGAGTGGATAGTGTGAAGTGTTGGGGCAGGGTGATGGGACGTGGTGTTCTCCTACATCCTGGTTTTACACCTGAATTACTCACCGGCCTCATCACGGCTTGCCCTGACTTCTGCCTGCCTGAAGAGGAGAACCAGGCTCCTCATTTCCCTTATTCAGCCTTCTGAAACGGCCGCATCCAGCCTGAACAGCCCCGCCACATGCCCTTCGCACAGCCAGCAAGAGCCTCAATTACGGGCCACCAGACCCGCTGTTTACAGGAAGCACCGGCGCAGGGCATGGAATTAGAAAGACCGCAAGGAAGTGAGGGATTATTTACTGGAGATTAAAGGGCACAGAAAAGCCACAGGACAAATCAGTGGGGCCTAAGCAATGGTAGCTGCTATTTCAGTCTTCCAGCTGCTGGCATTTGCACTGGTCACACTGCAACAGGAGAATTTGGGAGGAATTCAGCAGGATGGATGGCTGCTCTGCTTTTTGGACCAGTAAAACGCACCAAAGAATAAGTCCTAAACCTGCTGGATAGAGAGGAGGGACATTCACTCCTCTTCCTCCCTTCTTCAACCATTCCAATGAGTCTTTCTTCTCCTCCAGTAAAATTCCTGCTTTTGGGCTGCCTGCCCAGGCCAAGCTGCTCCAGCCAGCCCTGCCTGTTAGCACAGCCACTGGGACATGTCCATGGATTAGCCTGGGTTAGTCAAGATAAAGCATCTCCTCAAACCTGGAAAGAAGTGGGGCAGGGGTGAGGTCTGACATCTCAAGACCTTCAAGACAGTGTCAATGGGAGCTGATGTTTTCTTGGTAAAACTTGGAATAGCCACAGAATGGGTGGAGGAATACTATCTGGTGAAGGTTAATCCCGATCCAGTCCAGCCCAATCCCTCTCAAGACAATTTATTCTCCAGGCTTTTGCCTTTATTTTAAGCACCTGCAACCTCCTTTTCTCCTACAAAGTTCAAGCCCACCAGCACCGTCTCCAGTGGGAAACGATGCAGGCAGAGCTCACAGCCAAGGTGTCCAGAGAACAGGTAGATATCACAGGTGACTTCTGCAAAGATGTCCCAGCACAGCTGAAAAACAACACAAATGTTTCCCTTTCCTGAGCATTCTACCTGCACAGAGAGATGGTTTTACCACACCACCCTTCCTTGGTGCACATGCTTTGAAGGGCAGCAGATACACATCGCTCCTGTACTACATGGTGGCATCTCAGCACCAGCCCTACAGTACCTCCTAGGTCTTACTGCTGAGGATCTAAGGCTTGAACTGCAAACACACAGCCATGTCCCAGGAGCATGGGGAATTTCTGCAGCTTCTCAAGCAGAGACACCTTAAACATGCTAGCCCTTCTTCTAGTGCTTAGGAGGCTATTTATTCTTCGGTGAGGTCTGCTTTTTGCTACATCTGGCCACCAGGATTTCGGCAGCTGAAATTTGGGCTGTTATTGGATCAGGTCTGGTGCCAACGTGTCCCCACCTCTACCTCCAGCCGCAGATGCACCCCAGCTGCAGGCCGCACTGCGGGGCCCTTCACCCCAGTGCAGGGCACTGATTCAGCCCTGGCTCAATAGGAACATGGCCATGGGCTCACACCCCAGCCCTGCTATGAGCGTGATGCTGCTGGAAACGATGGCGATGTGGTGGTGGGAGGAGGCTCGGTCTGGAAAGCAAGCAGCTCAGTGGGGCTTTCTTTTTTCTTTTTTCCTTTTTTAGTTCTCCCCACAACAAATAGAGAGAAAGGATGAATGAGCTTATCTTACAGCCTCAGAGAAATACCCAGCCATTATTAACTTAACATACACTGTCATAGTGAAGAAAATAAAAGCTTATTCTTGCCTGAATCGGTTGGCTGAAGAAACCCACCCCCAAAACCCTTCCATGAACCAGCAGGACCATTTCCATCAGCTATGTGCCTGATCCACAATCCATCAACTTCCAGCCCAGGACCTGACCTGCTGTATATAACAAAATGCAAGCAAAGCCCCAGGTTTTCATCATTTTTGTGGAATCTGAAGTGCACACAGCCCACCCTCCCCTCCCAAGCACCAGCCAGCACAATGTCCCCATTGAAGGGGAGGCAATACCATCTCTCTGATGACAATAATATAGGAACCACCCAGAGTATTTCCTTCTCTTGAGTCTCTGCATGTAGGAAATACCATCACAAGGTCCAAAAGCCCCAGTGAGTCCCAGCAGAAGCTCAGTTACTTGTGATGAGCATCTCAGAGCCACCAGAGTAGCTGTGCTGAACCCATGGGACACCACAGGTGGCAACCTTTGCTGTAGAGAAATAGCATTGCCAATAACTAAGCCCAACAGCACCTTCTCCTCTTGGAGGGGAGCACTAGGATGGAAGGCATCCAGAGACTATATCCATGCTACAGCTGCTCAATTAATTAACTCAATTAATTTTAACCAGGACCTCCTGGGTTTCTGCTGGGGAGTCAGGTGCCTGGTCTCAGGACACAGTGGCAACCCTGCTCTGGAGCTGTATTTCTCTCTGCTTCTCATATAACTTCCTTCTGCCACCACATCATGTAATTCACCTTATTATTGAAGTGGCAAAATCAACTTCAAGAGTTCAGGATCCCTGAACCAGAGATCAGAGCCTGCTTGTGGTTCACTGACACATGAAGCGAAAGAAAAAAAATCCCATTAATAGAAAAAGTCCTCAATAGCTTCATCCAAACAAACAATACCCCCCCAGAAACAAAACAACACACACAGATCAATTTAAAAATGCAGGAAATGTTAGCAAATATATTTATTCCCTTTTGCAGCTGTAATTCTGCCTTCCAGTACATTTGCCTCACCAGCCTGCCCTGTGTTTACCTGCTATGTGCAATTTTTCCTGCTTTATTTGGTGTTCAAAATGGCTGCAAAAACGAGCTGAGCCAGAAGCAGTGTTTCTGCTCGAGGCTCCCTCCTGCCCTGCACACGATGGGGCTGCTGGGGAGCGGTGATGGATGGGATGGTGGCAGCCGAGATTGCATCTCAGACCCTATTTTCTTCCTATGTATTATTCCAATCAAATATATTATAGCGAGGAATAAAATGGGGATTTTGCCTCATCTTGCAATTTTTTTTTATTTTTTATTTATTTTTTTACTTTTTCAACCTTGTAAGTGGCCAAAGCATTTAAGCCACCTCCTCCCACCACCGCATCCCGGTGCCGCCGTGGGTCACACTTCGGCATCCAGCAGCAGGGGACCAGATCAGGGACAGCCGGTCTGCTCGGGCACTTTAATAGAAACCGGCTCCAACTGGCCCAGCCTGGTGGGTTTTGATTTAAACTGCAGTTATAAGGTGCGATTAGAAACGGGGGATGCTGTGCCAAGAGCTCAGACGTGAAGCATAAAAAAACCAACACAAATCCATCCCTCAATCCTGTATTTTTCCTGCGTTAACTCTTTGCCCACCACTGCCAGGCACCAGAGGGAAATCCAGGGCCATCCGAGGACACCCCTGGTGAGAGGTCTGTCGGCACCACAGAGGAATGTGGCCACTAAATATTCACATTTATGGGCTTGGTCATAATAACCACAGCTTTGTAGAGACCTGCTGAGCCTTTCCTAGCACCAAGCGTGAGAGCAGAGCATTGCTTTGATACGCCGGGTAAGGAGGCAGCTCTTTTCCCAAAATGGTTCAGCGAGGTCTCTTCCTCATAGCTCTCACTCAACTCAACAGTTAATTTGGCAAAGAGAGACCTTTGGAGATGGCAATGCCGTTCAAACCTTCAGCCCATCTGGATAAAATCACAATTCAATGAAATTGCTGGTTCTTTATCTTCATGCGGCATCATCGCACAGTTAATTTCAAGCCTTCCAGTAAGCTGTAATATATCTTTTAGCCTAAGAGCTCTTTTGCATGACACTGAAATAGACCCCAGTCTACATACATCTGCTGCCAAGACAAATGTATGGTTCAGCAGCAGTAAAGAGGATATAAAAGACTCCCACGTTACAAATGTAGGAGGCAGAGGATATTTTAGCATGGCAGCGGTTACACTTTTGGCAGCTCTGCTATAATAAACTTTGTTTTCAGAGCCTTAAAATATTCCCTGAGCAGAGAAGACTGACATATCTGCTTTCAGAGGAGCTGTTGCAGGGGCTGGGGATGGTGAACAGAGCTTGGGAACATGGGGGAACACAAAGAAGATGGAGTTAATATCATCTTACATTTGAATAGGTATTTCCTCACAAAATGCAAATCCCTACATATGCCATCGGGTCCTGGTAGGCACAGGAAGGATGCTGAGGCAGGCCAAGGCTGAAAATATGGGAGAGGAAAGGGATGTAAGACACCAACCTTGCGTAGGAAAAGTCCTTGGAGACCTCCTCCACCTTCCCACCTGATGAAGCGCTCTCAAGTAACCTGCCACTGCCAGGATGCCACTGTGAGGGTGCCTGTCCCGACCTACGTTACCGCCTCGAGGCACACGTCCCACAGTTACAGCCAGCAGGTGGACACTTTTGCCAACTTTGATCAAATCTTTAACATTTTCACACAGATACAGTATGCAAGAGCTTTTCTGGCTCCACCAGGCTTGGGTGAAGATGAGATGTGCGAGCACAACCCCAGCAGTCATCCTCGCCGTGTTATTCACAGTAGGTGAAGAGGAAGGATGGGTGGCGGGGAGTAACCAGGCTGGGTGGAAGCATTTGTGCTGCAGAGCTGGGCAAAGGGCATCACGTACACCCTCAAGCACAGGTCTGGGTTGAGCAAGCTGGAGAGTAAGTAAAATATTTGTCAAGAGTGGGCCAGAAGGGGAGAGGAAAATTTGCTGAAGACTCCAGGAGAGCTGGAGGATGTTGGCTTCCACATCTCCCAAATCATCCTGAACTCAAATGACCAACCCAGGCACCAGGGTTAGGGCTCCATACCCTGTCCCTCTGCCCACATTGGGTTGGGTTGGTCAAAGGAGAGTGGTGAGCACCCAGCTCTTCCCATCATTTCCTTCGAGGCCACCACAGCTGGCATTCAGTGCTGGTGGGCAACGCGGGGCTCCTGCCTCCTGCTCCAGAAAGTCACACTGAGAAACACCAGGCAGAACTGACTTCCCCCTGCAGCTGGCTGGGAGGTAATTCGTGCCACAGAGGTGCTTATGGAGATAATTAGCAGTGATGACTCATATCTTAATGCACTCTGGGATGGCAGGAGTAGTGGTGAAACCTTGATCCAGTCCATTTTTTGAGCATAAAAGGAGAGCTTGTCTCATGCAGCTGACAGAAAGAGGAGGCAGAAAGGGCAGCATCACGACTCAAGATATTACCTGATCCTGCCTGCTCTCTGCACTCCCCTGGAGGCAAGGAAGGGTGTCCTCCAGGCACCGAATGCTGCCACCGTGATGCTGAAGGCAACGCGTTGTACTCACAACTACCATTTCCCTTTGCTCTGGGAACTCAGCCCAACAAGGAGAGATTGCTTTGAAACGTCAGGAGGGATTTCCAGCCCTGGTTTCTGAGCTTTTCATCCACTTTTGCTGTGGCTTTAAAGGGACATGATGAATTTAAGACCAGTTTGAGCCGCAAACACTGCATGCTGCTTGTACAAAGTGCACATAGAAGGGTTTGCTCTGAAAAAGTCTTATGGCTCAGTGGGGTCCCCACCGAGCCAGCAGCAAAACTTTGATGAGTCCTGTCAAAGGCTCTTGGTCATACCCCAAGTGCTTGAGGATGGTCATATTTACCATCGGCCTACTAAAAGGGAGACAGGTATCATCAGGGAATCGCTTCAGGGCCTGGTATTTTATTGAAATGACACAGCTGCTGTGGCTCAGATCTTCAGCTGAACCAGAGGCCCACATGGTGGAGCAGAGGAGACCAGGAGAAAGGCGGTTTTCTTCTGTCTCCTACTCCCTTTCCCCCCAACAACATTTCTCAGGGTCCAACCTGCAGTAAGAAAGGGGTGAAGTCTTTGTGACCATTCAGATCAGTCCAAACCAACGACTTCTTGTGGAAAGGATAGCTAAGAGTTCAGATGGGCCAGGTCTGAATAGCAAAGCAGGCACAAAGCCATGCTCTGTGCAAGAAAATCTGGGGAAATAGGCAAATATTGACCTAACCCAAGGTATGGGCTTCGTGTCAAACCCAAGAGGAGCTCTGGTCAGTGGGTCCAGCAGGACTTCATCTGTCAGGTGCAGTCCAGACACCTACACATTTCTGTGGGTATGCAGAGCCAAGCCTAATAACAAGTAAATCGAACAACATTTTTTTGTGATGTTTTATGCATACATACAACCCTAGAAATTCAACCCTGCCAGTTACAGTTTCTGGGCCAGCGAGAAAACTACTTATTATCATCATGACTCCTTTGAAAAGCTCATTGCTACTTGTGCCAAACTTGGATGGGGTCTCAGTATTCAGGATTTTGAGAGCATGTGACAGCATTATAGTTTCATGCTAATCTGTCCTTGTTGTGTGCTATGAAAAATAAATAAAAACCACCGCTTCCTAATCCCCAGGTTACTAACTGTGGGAAAAATGTGTTTGTCACAGCCTTAATGAGCACTTGGAAGCGTCACATTTTTGTATTTATTTATTAGTAAGGGAATGCACAACGCGTTGTTCCTAAGCTGAGTATCTGGGCTGCAAAACCCACGCAGCTCCTCCCCCAGGACCTCCTTCCCGTCCCCCCGTGGAGCTCTGTACCTCATCGAGCTGCAGCCCAGGGCTGTGGCAGGCGTCACCCGGCTCCTCCTGTGCAGGGACAGCTGGGGGGACCGGCAGGGACTCCCCCGTAACCGTGGCTGCCGGTGGCAGGTTCCTTTGGGGTTCCTAGGAGGTTAAGGAGAAAAAAGAAGCTAGTTTCATACCAGATGAAGTATCAAAGGACTACAAATAACCAGGTACTTCCACGGCCCACAGGCTGTGTCCTCCGACGCGAGGCCAGGTGCAGAGTCCTGCCTGGGGCGAAGCTCCCCTCCGATGGCCCCGCAGCTCTGATCTCTGCAGATGTGCACGGCCCAGGAGGAGGAACGGGCTTGACTTCAAACTTCAGACAAGTATTTTCATCTCATCTACCCTTTCCAACCAGAAAGGGCAGGAAGTTCCCAAGGGGAAAGCCCGCACGGACCAGGGAACACCTTCCTCCTCTCCCCTCTTTACAGCCCACGACAAGGAGCCAAACGATCTCCTAAATGACAGCAGGGAGCAGGACATGGAGCAAGTCCTCCACGCAGGGACGGTCCTGTCCTGCACGCATGCACACAGGGGGTCCTGCACACTCGGAGGAGGTCACATTGGCCAACATTTTTGGCGACAGAAGAAGAAAGATGATGTAGTCCTAGAAAGACATGCAAGCCCAGGCTCTGCTCTACTAAAACAAAACTTTCCTTTTAATACCCGCACCTCTCACACTGAAAGGTGACTGGGTTTAGCCTCTGCTGATCTTCTGTCCCAGAATCCAGCAGGGCAGCCACCCACTCCTAATTAATGTGATGGGTAACTCAGCAGCACAAATCACCTCAAGTTACCTTGGCCATGAAGCACAGCAAATCCTTCCGCAATGGAACAGCACGGCAGGAATTATCTCAATCCGTAATTGCTCCGAGCAGACAATAAAGCAGCTCATGCTGGTGGAAGTAGCCACTCAGAGGTAATAACCCAGTGAGTAACAATAATGGCAGCAGATACTTGATAAAAGGCAGGGAACAAAAGAAAAAGCTTTCTTCATTATACAAAGAACGGATGTTTTCTCTTTGCTTCCTTTGGTTCAGAAATGCATTTAGCTCTTTGGAGAGAGGCAGAGGACAGATCAGCAGCACACACAGAAAAAGCATCATTTTCCACGAGTGAGATCACAGGCAGGAAAATTAGTTTTCTCCTTTTAATCTTTCCTGGATTTCTACCCAGACACTATCCATTTTATTTTCTTCAAGAGAAATGTCTGCATATGGGTGGAAAAAAACCTGCTCTGGGGAGCCTTGCAATTGCTGCCTCCAGCCCCTGTTGATTCTGGGTGGAGAAAAAATGTGGTAGAAAGCCAGGTCCCGGTTAGGACTGTGGTCTTCAGTCTGGCTTGATGCCCATCCGAGACCCCTGCAGCAGCCCCTCTGTCCCCACTCAGCCGCCTGGGGAGCTCAGCTGTGGCTGAGGAGGGAAGATGCCCCTAAAGCATCCTTCTCCACTTCCTAAAAGACAACAGTGAAAAGAAAGAAATTGCCCCACGCCCATAGTCTGGACACAATCCCTCTCCTCATGCTGCCATGAGGATGCGAGCTGAATGAGACATAAATCAGAGCAAAGAGAAATCATAGGAATAACAAAGCCTACTGGGATTTTAGAAGGATTTAAAGACCCCAGTGCCTAGCTGGACACACTGTGGGCCACGCTTCAGCCGCAGCAAGATTTCCCCTGTGGAATGAATGAGCACTGGGCTTCGAGATGGCCGTCTGCAGCGCAGAGACAGCGCACCAGGGAAAGCTCTGCAGGACCGCAGAGGTTCAGCAGCGCTCATTAAAGTGCTGGGGAAATGTGAATGAACCAGATGAATGGATGAATAAATGAATGAAGGGAGGAAGAACGAGTGAATGAATATTGCATTGAGCTGGTGCCTTTCATCCTGGGATCGCAGAGCCGTGCGGCTCAGCTGCTGCACAGAAACCATGGCCATGCTCCCCGGAGAAGCCCCCAGTCAAAACAAATCAGATTATTTCCCAGGGCTGTTGACAGAGCCCTTTTGGGGGAGGCAAACAGGGAGAGGTGGCATATGGACTCGTATTATTTGAAGCATGAGGCTTCCCCCTAACTAAATCCCTCTGATTCCCCCTTCATCAAAGTGACAGATCATTACTTTCGGAGTTGCTCTCATTCTTGCTGTTCCAGACACCGAGCGATTTCCATGGCAACGACATCCCAGCCCTTCCAGGCCTTTTCCCAATCTATATCATCTTCTGTCGAGTCACACTGGTACCCGGGAGAGACGAGCGGCAGGGACATGACGGTGCCTGTCGGCACTGGGAGGGTTAAAGGACCCCACTTTACAGCCCAACTCGCAGCCAAGCACGGCACAGGGCTTGCAGGCAGCCGTGGGGATTTTTAAGGATATTCAGACCACGTTGAACTGAGATATCATTTTCTGGAGCTTTTACTGTGCTAAATGCAATGTGCAGTGGGCTAAACCCAATGGCTGGCGTGAATGTGAATGGGCTTGGGGTGGTTTAAAGGAGGATGCTTGGAGGAAGCAGGGAGGATTTCTCGCTGGGGAGGGATGGGTCAGGCCACGATGCTCTCCTGTAGGAGCTGGTGATGCTCCTGAGCAGGGCCAGGACTGAACCCAGGTGCATTGGGAGTTCACATCATCGCTTAGCTTATAGCTGCTTTTGGCCAGTACAGCCGACTGCTCCTGGCTGCAAAGCTGCCAAGCGTGGCTGCGTGAGCCGTTTTGCTTTTGGAGGACATTTGAGGCAAAGCTCAGCGAAAGCCAGGAGACAACCCACGGGCTTCATGCAGCTTTTTGAACTGACCTCGACAGCTCCCAGCACGCTGTCCCGGGTACACAGCAAACGCCGCACCGAGCAAGCGGCCGCTGCGAGCCCTGCTCACATAGTAACCGCCTCCGCTGCTGGCAGGAGCTGTAAGCAAATTGTTTGTTTTTCCTCTTTGCCTTATCCCGATCCCTGCAGAAAGCAGCTTCCCCTGGGAAAGATTCAGGAGGATTTAGGGATGCAGCGACTGCTGGAGCCAGAGCCCGGGGCATCTCCCCCCAGCCAGCAGCTATCGCACCTTGGTCTGGCCACTCTTCCATCGCATCCCCCTTTTGATTCAAGCACAGATTTTACCACGACTCAACAGGGTTTTGCTGTCAGAGGTGTGCAGCCCTGCCACATCCCAAAAGCATTTTTCACAAGCTGCCTCGAATTTCGGGGCAACCCTGCAGAGTTATTGGCTTACAACAAACACAAGCACTGCCATGGATGAAGCACGCTGCTTATCTCATCCAAATATTAACGAGCACCAAATGTAAGGCACGGGACCTGCTTCCCGGCTCATCCATGGGGAGTTTGGCCACTTGAGTCAGTGGTTGCAGGACTGGACCCAAAGGCATCCAGTTGCAAACTGGGCCAGCAGCTTCCTTGAGCACGGGCTGACTGGCATTGCTTTTGGGATGAGTAAGGAGAGGCCATGCTGTAGTTTTTACAGTTGTTTGAATTAACATGTTTAAATCCCTCACTGGTGGTAACCCCACAGCACAGACCAGGCTGGCAGGACGTGGCGGGGACAGCTCTGGGGACAGCATCTCCTTTCTTCCCAGCTCGTGCTCCCCTCCTGCATGTTCAAAGCCTGCATTAACCCCATGACATGAAATAAAGACTCCCCAAAGGGACGAAAGAGATGCAGCATCCTGTTGTGACTCAAGCTACATCACCCTACCTGAGCATTAACGCTCCAGACTCAATGGCCAGGGTCTCCCACTCTGGTTTCAGATGAGCTCCTTAGCTTGGAGGTAGCATCTGGGATCCATCTGCAGGGACATCAATGAGGACCCAGCTGGGGCAGCCCAGGGGGGACATTTTTCCTGCTCACTGGTTGTAGAAGAGACAAACCTGTAGAAAAATGGGGCATATTTCTATAACTCCTTCTGCCACCCTGGAGGAAATGCTTGCATTGATGCAGGGCTTGGCATTGAGCTCCACTTCAATACATCTAGGGAACTTCATCAAAAACAGGGTTTTAAAATAATTAACAAGGTAAAACCTGGACTGAACAAGCTACCAATGTCATGCCTACAATTAAAATAGAGGAGAGAGCTATAACTCCTGGGGCTTATACAGGGGTACAACCTCTGTAGGGGGATAACTCAGGTTAGGGGTTAGCCTCTTTGGCAGCTCTGCGGTAGCCACACCGGGATGGGTGACCCTGGTGCCACCCAGCCTGGAGAACTTTTTGGGACAGGGACATTTGCCCCAGATGCTGGACAATGTCCTGGGGCAGGACCAGAGCAGAGGGGCCCCTTTTTAGCTTCCAACTCCTGCAGGACATCAGGCAGAGCCAGCCCAGGAGCTCTGCTCTCTCCACCCACTGGCTGAGAGAGAGGAGGTGGGGAAAAAAAAAATCGGAAGGCAAATTGAGACTTACCTCTGTGTTTTCTCCTGACGCCCCCATCACTCTCCTCCAGTCTAATCATTTTCTTCCTCTCCAATCAAGGCCAATTTGCAAGAGGAGCAGCTCCCAGCACCTGAGTGCAAAAGCCTTTAATTACTGTCATCTGGGAGGCTGTGCCAGGCTCCCCTCTGCTGCCTTTTTCAGACTTTTCGGAAGACAGTGCTCTAGGACCTGACGCCCCCAGCATGCCATTTGTCAAGCTTTATTTTAAACTAGCACTCTCTGCCTATTAGGAGGCATCATCAGTTAAAAATCTGGCTTGTGAGGAGCAGCTTGCTGTGCAGAAACCCCAAGAACTGCATCTCTCCGTCTCTTTGCTGTCTCTCCTCCTGCTTGCTGACTGGACTCACATCATGTTTTAAACCTGCAATGGAGGCAAGAGTATAACTGGGCTCAGAAAGGGACAAGGCACTTTCAGGGAGACCAGGCTGGCTGCTGTTACATGCACTGACCCCAGAGCATCCTGTCCCACAGAAGTCCCCAACCCTCAATTGCTGGGAGCACACTCCCCATGGGGCTGTGGGCTCCTTATGTACAGTGGGGCATTCGGTATAAGCCATGGTTTTGTATTTTCTCCTGCATAGGAGAACGTGAACGCAGTCTCCAACACAAACTGAGTCTTGTACTTGGCATGCCCAGCGTAGCAGGGATGAGAAACCACCTTGCTGCCTGCCCTGCCACGCTGCAGACAGGCTGGACGGACTGCTGGGGCAAACCAGTATGATCGTCCTTAAATACAGCCTAAGCTAACATCTGGCGCTCTGCAAACCCAGTGACCTTGCTGCTTGGGCTCAGCCGACACTGAGACACACCAGAAAGGATGCCAAAACGTTTCCAGATGGCCTGGACCAGCACACATGGGACCCACTCTACGGATTACGCCCATCAGAGCCATCCTTCTAATATTTCATATTTGGAGCATCAGCTGTGGCAGAGAAAAGCTGCGGAGGAGGATTTCTGGGGAGCCACTGCCAGTGGGTGGCACTGCAAAACCAGCGGTATGGAGTGGAGAAGCAGGGTGGAAGAGCAGCACAGAGGCTGCACACACGTGTGCTGTGCCCTTCTGGCTCAGCAGCTCAAGGCATCTGCTGTGAGCATCACGGGGCCGCCGCAGCCGGACAGCACAGCAGGAGGAGAGGAGGCATCAGCAAGGGGTTTGAGCTGCTGCGGTGGTGCAGGCAAAGAGCAGCGTGGCCTCCACGGGGGATGCAAGTGGGAGTACAAACTGGCTGCTGAGGTCAGGATCAATAAGCGTTGTGTAATACATCACCCCAAAAGATAAGGATGCACCTCTGGGATCTAGACAGGCTCCTGCCCCTGACCATGTCATCCTGGAGGAAATCATGGCTGTGGTGCACAAAGGGAATTTGGCTTTGGAGGGACGTAACACCTGCCTGGCAGGTGGCAGGGCCATGGACAGCCTCTGCCTCCACAGGCAGAGCCACCATTTCTCCACACAGTCATCGCTGCTAGCACACAGTTTCTCTGGCAGAGAAAGCAAACAGGGTGCAGAAGTCTCCGTCCAGCAGATCCCACCAGCAGGATGATCAGGAGTGCAACCTCAAAAGGAGTTTGCTCTTACATCAGAGGGTTTGAAGCTGTGGCACCAGGGCTTCATCCAGCGTCTTCCTTCTGCAGGGAACCTGCTGAATGGCAGGGAGCGGGTAGCTGCAAAATCCCATCTCCGGACTGCCCACCTTCACACTTACAGAAACACCTTGCTACGAACCCTCCCAGACTGGGGAAGAGCTTCGATCCGGCCCTTCTGCCGCGAACAGATCCGGTTTGCTCCTAGTGCTGAGCGCATGGTAATTACAGTACATCCCACTTAATCGGGATGTGCTTAATTGGGAAATCCACTTACCAGGATGTCACCTAGGGAACCAATTTAAGCTTGATAACACTTCAGAGCAATGCCTGCTGCTTTATAGGGAAGGTAATTCTCCTACAGGGAGATGCCTTCAGGTGGCTGAATCACGCTCCCTCTCCCACCACCATCCAACACTCCTGGCTGCTTGCTCCTGTAACAGATTTCAGCTTTCTCCTTAAGTAGGTCACGGTCAGGAAAGGCACCAACTGCTGCTGCCAGATTGTTGCTGTCACCCCGCACACCCAGCATGTCCAACCCCTTCCTCGGTTAAATATGGCTTTCCTTCCATGGCCAGGATCTTTTTGATGAGGATGATACGCTTAGGCTTGCCCAAGCTGCTCTTCCCAGCCATCACATGAATTGGGATGGGGCAAGAGCTTTAGCGACAACCAGCATCCCTTACCATTAATCCTAATGCTAGTCTTCCTCCCTTGTCTCTCTGACAATCCAACACATCAAATACCCAAGTGAAGAGAGGAAGAGGAAATGGGAAGAGCCCTTAAAAACTGAATGTTTAGTTAAGCACTTGGAGATGCCAAATTTTTAGCCCGGTTTCCTATGGGAAAAGGGTTTACGTGACCATACTGAGTATTTGCCTGTGCACTTATGCATGTCTAATATAGATTCCACTGATAACTGCTGAACCTACTGACCACCTTTATCAAACTGGTTAGAGGAGCAGCTTTTTCACAGACAACAAATTCCCACAAGTTTTGTCATAATAAGAGCAAAACAGAGGAGAGAAACCCTATGAATTCCCAACCCCTCGCTAGCTCTCAGGGACTTGGGACAGCATTTTCAAAAGCCAAACCCCACGAACCACATTTCCTTGTTTCAGAAGGATGCAAATTGTTCCAGGATCATCACTGTTCCAGGATTTTGGCACTGCCTTGCTTATCCCTTTCCTTTATACTCTGCTTGTTTTTTTTTCAACTGGGTGAAAGCACTCTGCTGCTCCCCTCTTCAAAAGGAGAGCCTTCAGATGGAGGCTGCGTTTGCTACCAAAACATCTGTATCACATGGCAACAATACAACAAAACTTTCCAAGATGCTGCTCTGGTGTTTTTGTTCTCCCCAGCCACTAGGAGCTGGAGGGAATTGAGCTGAATGCTTTGGATATGTAACAGTGACTGCAAACAGGCTGGGAGAAAGCATGGGAGCCTCCTTTAGCATCATTTGCCTTTCAGACACTAGAAAATGCAATAGCTTGGCATCAAATGAGGGATTTTTATGGCTGCAGGTTTTGTGCTTCCCTGAACAAGCCAACTTCCACATTAGCAACACTTGCTTTTTTAAGTGCTATAAAATATGCAAAGGCACTTGTAATGTATAGCAATTTCTGTAAAAACAGGAGGTAAGTGCTGAAATGCTTCCTGATTTATCCTTTCGCTTCTCCTAAAGCATGCTGGGAGAAGGGATAGATGCAACCCTCTACTCCCTTTTAAGCTTCTCAGTCTTATGGCCCTGAGACTGACAGAAGAGGAAACGCTGGTGCCTCTCCGCCATGTTAGCAATTGCAGAAGAGAAAACCCTCTCAATTTCTGAGCACCCCAACCAACGCCAAACGCAGCAAACACCTTTCCAAGGTGTAACACAACAGTCACAGCAGAACCTGCAGGACCCAGTGCTGTGTGGAGGTAGGGCAGATCACCACGATGAACCACGGTAGCAGGCTCACCTCCTCGTCCCCTCCTCTTGTTCCTGCCCCACTTTTCCTTCTCGCCGCTATAAAGTAGGTAGAAGTCGGTTCGGACTCGCACCAAGGCCAGCGTCACAGCCCAGAGCTGGCACCCAGCTCTCCGCAGTCAGGTTCAGACCAGAGCCTCTGGAATGGAGAATGAGTGTTTATGAGCTTCGAGTTTTTAGTACCGTGCATGTCCAAACCCATCCGTGTCTGCAGAGCAACCGCAGCTCTCCACTGCCAGTATGAACAGGTAAACCCAACCAGACTGCGCCTTGCATCCATTCCACACATGTAAGAAGTATTGTGCAACAAGCTGGAGGGTCATCAGACCTCAGATCTTTCAAACAACCTGGACATCTTTATATAAAGCAGTAATTATCTTCAGCGTTGCTTATGTGATACAGATTTTGTGCGCTTTTTTGGTGTAAATTAAGCATAGTTGTTTAACAACTGGCAACGGTGCTCTTTCCAACTAGCAAAATACATCATGACATCCTGAAAGCTTCTTAGCACAATCAAGGTTAAAATGCAGATTGTTTTTAAGATGTTCAGTGCATTTGCCATCAGAGAAGAAGTGCTAAGTCTAGTGCTGGCAAGTGTGAGCTGGCTGGACTAGGAGCCTTCACGCCACTATCCGAATTATGGAATGCAGTTCAAAACCAGCTCAGTACTGGGTGTAATCACATCAGTACCACTAAGAGAAATATGATGGGAGGGTCATAGCTCAGCAGGAGACATGGAGAGGGGATAGTTTCTTTGAACACTGACATTACAAGATGAGTAGGGCTGCTACATTTCCAAGAACACACACGAACAGAACTGCCACTAACAGTGACCCCAGCTGCCTCGGTATTCCACATAAAGATCAGGACTCCACTGTCCACAACACAAGAAAGATGTGCCAAAGCTTACAGCTTAGGTTCATCACTAGCACTCTTATTCCTGGACAGAGATGTATTTGCAATGCCTGGAGGTACATAGGTTCTCAGGGAATACAGAAACCCAAGACATCCGCATGACTTCAGAGGCTCATCTCGATGGAAGAGTTTAATTTAGGACAAAACTCAAGTAAGGGTCGGTCTTACCCTGTGTTGGACCTCACTCACCCTTGCCTGCGCTGGCTTTGGGCACCCCTGGCCTGGCTCTGGGACCTGAGCATACCTTGCTTTGCTTTCAAAAAGGCTGGGATAAAAATATCTGTTTTCCAGCTAATTGCAGAGTAGCAAGCAGTAAAATCCCTATTTTATTATCATCCCTCTAGCTAGCCACCAGGCACTGAAACAATGGTGAATAAAACAGAGCTTGCTTGTGGTGCAAGTGAGGACAAAGATTTGGAGACTTGAATGGCACAACTGGATTGATGCACGGGCAGGAGCAGCCAGAGACCAGTAGAGCTTTAGGCACTCTGGGAGCTCACATTTAATTAAAACAGGGAGGAATTTGTCTCAGCAAGTTGTGAGACATTTACTTCTCCAGTGTGACTAAGCCACCGTGTGTTATCTAACCCCTCCACAGGGACTTTGCTGCCAGCTAACCATGTTCCTGCAGTTGAGGTGGGCTAATTGAATCTAGTTAGATGCTTTGGGGCAAGCCTGCCTGCCAGCCTACCTGCACCTTCACAATCCCCATCAGCCTTGCTAGCAGCAAGACAACCCAGTGGGAGTTTTAATTGTGAAGGAGTATTCAAAAAATCCTGACAAAATCCAAGGGCCTGACCAGAATGACGGGTTCTTGTGGTTTTCTGCATCGCTCTGTTTCCAGCAATGCAAATTGGGTTCTTCTCTTGCAAACAAACAATGCTGAAACATGTTCTTACCACTCACAGGACCTGGAGGCTCCCAACTGCTGAGAGCTGTCCTTAACCACGGTAGGAAAGTCGTGGCGCCAACTTTTCTTGTAGTAGTGATGCAAATATCAAGACGAATTTCGCCACAAATAGCTCATTACAAACAAGTCTTTTCTTTGTCTCAGGTTCCAGCTGAAGACAAGGAAGTCACTGCAGCAGGAGCTGCACATATTATAGCAAAAATATATTTCTGAGGGCACGACTGAGCTACAACAGCCCTTGGGCTTTCCGACCTGCTCTCTGCACCCTGCCCCAAGGAGATAGGAAGGGCAGTTGAACTCAGAGGTCCTAATTTCCATTCCTTTTCCCACTTGTTCTCCTGGGCTGAAAATGCTTTTTTTTCCTTACTTTTCCAGCCCAACCTGACTCACAAGTCGGGCTCATCCCAGTTGACTGGCCCAGTTTTGCATCTATGCTGGTTTTGGCTCATTTGCCAAAGCACTGGCATGGCATGAGGGTGTTAGAAAAGAAAACAGCCACCTCGTGCTGTGCCTCCTTGGCACTTTTGGAGGCCAGTGCTCTCTGGCAGCCTCCTGAGCCCCTTTCTGAGCCCCCAGGAATCTCCACCCGCCCCCGTTGCCCCACCACCGCCCCAAACACCCCCAGCCAGTGCAGGGGGGGGATACTCTTGCTGCTGTATTTTGCATCGGTTCGGTGGTACCCGACCAGACAGCGCTAAAGCCGTGCAGGCATCATCTCCGCAGAAGAGAGGCTCCCAAAGGACAGGCTGAAACTGCTCATCTGGAGACAGAGTTAATTTTTAAAGGGAAATCCTACTCACTTTTCAAAATGAGGTAGGTTTTGCCGAAATGCTTCTCCAGCCAAATGCACCAGCGGCACCAAATGTATCGCTGAAAGAAAAGAATTCACTGTGTCAAAATGGAGCTGTGGTTTTCAAAGCTAACAGGGAGAAAGCACACTGTAAATATATGGAGGAAGCGCACGCATGGCTTATTAATAGACACTTGCTGGGAGACTTCAGGCTGTGTGACAAGGCTTTCACTGTACTCCAGCGTCCTCGCATGCCCCTGTTCCCGCACTCAGCACCGACCTCTCTCCCCCTGCAGCTCACCCGTCAGACCTGACAGCTTACAGACAGCAGCTGGGGCACAGAAAATGGTGTTTTGCAGCTGATATTAGTGCCTTAGCCACCGAAGCATCCACCACCTATTCTCAGCTGGTAGGAAAAGCATCATACAGGAGGAGCTTATGTCCCTTTTGCTGGTTTAACGTTGCCTGAACTGCGAGTAGAGCAGGAGTGGATTTTGTTAGCTTTACACCCCAGCTCGACCGCTCAGTCCCCCAAAGGCTGCACAAAGTACACGCTCTCTGCTTTCTCTCCTATGCTGCTGCTATCGAGATGGCTCCAGAGTTTTCCATCAAAAGCAGCTCCCTGTTATTTAACGCTATTATGGACTGGGCCAGATTTATACATTCCTACAGAGCACAGCCTTGCCCAGCACACGGTGTCTATAGCCTCTGACTTCTTTCCCCATGAAAGATGCAACAGGAAAACTAACACCCTAATTAAAGAACAGTAACCGGTCACTGTCGCACCATAAGCTTCTCAGCACATTCACACAAGTTATGTTCCTTTCTTTCAGATACATACTTTTCTATCACCTGGGCTATCAGGCAGCTGGGCTGCTTGTGGAGAGGGGCTGGCTTTTCACCCAGGGACGGAGGGAAAATAGCCCCCGAGCAGCCTTCCTCCCCCAGAGGATGCTGGTGAGAGCCGGTCTGTGCACAGCAAGGGAGAAACCCTCGTAGCTTCTCGGAGCATCTCCAGCCTCAGAATTTATTTTAGCATTCCTCCTGCCAGCCTGTAGATTGCTCAGGCCCAAAGATGCAAGGACTCTGTTATTAAATGGCTATTTCTGTTGATGTCCTTATTTTTAGGAAACATTACTGAAAACATTCACTGCGACTGCTTGGAGGTAATGGAAAAAGAGGCGAGCTACAAACTCTGGGAGATGGGGACCTCAAGGCAGGCAGCCAAACGGGGCTGGGACATGGCCCAGCTTCCCCGTCGTGTTTATGCTCTGTGCGCTGCATGGCCGTGGATGAATCCCGGCAGTATCCTCAGCACCCTCGTGGCCGGCCAGCCCCTACCCGGGGCTTTGAAAGGGGTTCTGTGCTGGTGGGATCACTGCCAGCCCACCTCAACAGGACCCTGCTCAAGGAGAGCATCCCCAGGGATGCTCAGGGAGCCAAGCCGAAGCGATGGAAATTAAATTAAAGGTGAAATCTGCGGTCCCAGTGCTCTCCTTACTGCTCCTGAGCATCCAGCAGAAGGCAATATATGGATCTGTACACGCGTTTCTTTGCCTCCAGTGGATGTCAGATCTAGAGCCACCTTGTTTCCAGACTCGTGGCTGCTCATGCTCACCAGCCTCTTACACTGCTGTTCTCCTTGTGTTCACAATAAGCGTGGCAGGACAAAAAGAGGGACTTTGGGGAGATCAATCTGCTCTCTGCAGAGCCCATCCTCAGCACGGCAAGCAGAATGGACTCTGACCTGAAGCCCAAAGCCCTACATTAGTCTCTGTGCACCAAACCCTTCAGCATCTGGGATTTCCTGCAGCCACCCTGCTTGTGTCACTGGGTGAGATGGGAGCAGTGGGCAGCAAGTGCACTCAAGAGCTTAGGTTCACCCTCAGAGTTCAAGGAGGAAAGCTGCTGAAGATGTGCTGGCCTTGAGCACATCCAGGCTGTCCATCCGGCGCTGGCCACACAGGTGCCAGGCTGCTTTAAGAAGTTCCCTTGGCCCAAAACCACAGCTCCTGGGAGGCAAAACACCACAAGTTGCAGCGATCAGCCAGATACTTCCGCTGTATTGGAAAACCAAGTCCGCCACCAAAACACAACTGTGATTAAAAAAAAATGGAAATCATTTTCTAGGTCAAAGTCATCATGTTCCCTCACCGATCTTTATCATAAGCCCATACACCGTATTAGTCCACACACCCACAGGTGCATGCACGTGGACACAGATGCTAACTGACAGCCACTGTGTCCTTCCTCCGGGACAGTGCAGCAGCGGGGCCACAATCGTGCCCTTGTGCGAACCTCAGCGCACTTGCTGTAACGCGGAGCACTTGACCACAAAGCCCCGAGACACGCTTAACAGCACTCTTGCGCTGTTTGCCTGCTAATAGCCTTAACTTCTTACTGCATTATGCCAGGGTTTAGGCAAAGCAGGCTTCCCAGCAGGGCGCTGTATAGATTTCCTTTCCCATGAAAAGACACTTATGCCTTCACATTTGTTCCTTGTGCCCAAATCCCATTCTTTCCAGGTAGAAGAGAGAGGAATTTGGTGGATTATAATTAAGGAGGTGTTGTTCTGAGCAGGAGTGGGGCAGGAAGGTTAATGCAGCATGTGGCTGCGGTGCATAAAGAAGAGATGCATTAATGGGAAAAGCCTTGTGAGAGGAGTGCTTTGGGGCTCTTCTCCCCTGCACAGCAGGTGGGAATTTGCAGCCACGCGATATGTGAGTTTATTTGGTCTGGAGGTGGATGCTGGACTTGAGCAGGTCCCCCTGTTACCGTGCAGTGATGCTCAGCAGCGGCGAGTGGCTACAGGGGAGGGGCATGCACAACACTTGCATTAGGAAGCCCCACCACACCCAGGCATCAGGAAGGAGCTGTTGACAGGACCACAGAACTCACATATAGAATGAAATATAAATATCTGCCAATATGTAATACAAACCCTTCCCAGGGCTCCAGCACCATTCCCTCCAGAGTCCCAAAGCACTGCACAAACAGTAATTAAAACTTCCCAGCCCCCAGCTTTGCCAGCGGTGCTGAATTCATTTTGCAGTGTGGGAAAATAAGCCTTGCATGATTAAGAGAGACAACACAATTTCAACAGCAGGAGAAATCACTGGTGAAATGTAAGCTGCGGTGTGAACCTTGGTCCTTCACTTCCAACAGAAGGCTCTTCAAGCCAAGAAGCAGCAGGTGGTCTCTTCTGCATCATGCAGACTACACCTCTCTCTCCCTGTACACATGGGCACCAAAAGACCAGCACACCAGGTGCATCTGTTCTGTCCCAATGGCTACAATCCAACTTGTTGTGCAGGATTAGAGGCTGCAGGAAAGTGGGGAGCAGTGGAAGGATAAGGCAGGACATGCCTTCAAGAAGCCCCTTGTCCAGTTCCTCCTCCTGGAGCATCTCTACCTTTATCCGGAGCTAGCAAGAGTTCAGGGCTCCTCGTGCCACTCTGTTGACCACATGGCTGATCTCCTTCCCCAGAAATGTGTTAACAGAAACTTCCTTCATAAGGAACATGACGCTGGAGCACACTAGAGCTTGGCTTATTTGAAAGCTTGCCTGCACACCAGAAACTCTGACTCTTTGCATTCTGGTTTCTTTAATGCAGCAAAGAGAGTCCAGCACCAGAACAGACCGTCCCTCTCCTGGTTCCTGCCTGCTCCATGCTCTCCAGGAACCCTTGGAGAAAAATCCATGCAGGAATCAAGACTTCCATCAAGAAGACCTTGGCCAATGGTGCAGCCAAAACTACATAGCCATTACTGGGGACAAGTCACCTGCTCTGTACATGGAACTTCAGTGTTGTAAAACCTTATATTGTCCCTCTGCAGAGCATGAGTAACACCTTGAGGAAAGCATGAAGCTACCTCTCTTCAAAGATTATCTAACAAAGCAATATTTAACCTAACACAGTCAGGTACCCACTCACATTCTTTGTAACTCCTTTTAGTAACAATGCTTCAACTGATGAGCTACATTTCATCCCAGGATGAAACATGCTGTAAAAGAAAAAGGTCTATGTACTTGCTTTTTTACCTGCCGATCCATGCCTGCTAGGAGAATTACAGTGACACCTCAAATTAGGGTCAACGTAAGAATTTAGCACGCATCAGCTCTGAGCATCTGCATGGGGCTGAGCTCGGGCTGATGCAAAAGCTACAGGCAAAGCTCACAGAAAATGTCAGCGAGTTTTGCTTTCAAATAGATTGAGGCAATTTTACAAATTACCAACACTTCGCTGATGTGACTTGGTGCTTCCAACTGCGTGCTCTCTGAAGTCACCTTTCGGGATCACTGGAGCCTGTGCCTTGGTGCAGTCAGACCCACCACGGTGTCCTGGGTGTGCTCAGCTCGGATGGGACGCTGGGTTTGGAAGCTCACATCTGTCATGCTGAGCCCTGACAGCTCTTGCCTGATGTCATCCAGCAGGATAGCGGCAACACGTGGGACACAGGCAATGGCCAGCCCCCGTTGTGATCACAAATAAAAGAAGAGGAAACAACAGCAATTGAAAATGAATTAAAAGGAGCTGGTCTTCTCCGCGGAGCTGGCAACTAATGTGCACATCTGCGGGGGTGTACAGTAAATGCTCCTTTCCCAACCTGGCTGCTGGGTGAATGAAGCAGTTAAGTCTGCAATAAAACTCGTCACACACACTTGAGCACACTCAGTGCTTTTCACCCAGTTATCGGTGGGTCTCTAGCCATTAAAAGCCAAGTCTTGCTGAACTAAGAGATGCACAAAATAAATTGCACTCAGGCAGTGGGGACTCTGGCAAAGCATTTTCCCATTTGCCTGCCTTGTCCTCAACACAAGGTTAAGCACGTGCTAACATGCTATGAGGTCCAGAGCTGTGGTTTGGTGCCACCACGTTGTCAGCAGCCAGTGCCTGGGGAAGGAGGGCAGGCAGTCAGGTGGCCACGATGGTCACAGTAGCACTGTGTGACAGAGGTGTGGGTTCAACATGACCACATAGGAGCTGCCAGCAATACTTGCTGCTTTAGGTCCTGTGGACAGCCAGTAAAGAGCTCACTGCAGATTGCACCCGATGGCAGCGTTTTGCTGGAGCCGTTGGACATCCCTACCTATCCTGCCCTCTTAGAATCACAGAACCACATAGGTTGGAGAAGACCTTCAAGATAATCCAGTCTGACCATTAACCTGACCTACCAAGTCCCATCACTAAACCCTTAGTTCTTAATACCTCTCCCTTTACCACCCCTGCCACTTAACAGCTTGGGACCCCTTGGGAGGACAAAGCAATTTCAACGCAAAATAACATTTTTCCTTTAGGAAACTGGGTATATCCCTGCTCTGCTGCTGCTGCTGCCTTCAAACTACCGAGCCCAGACCCCTGGCCTCCAGCAGGACACCCCAGGGGCAGCCATCAGGCTGTAGCCCGGCTGTCTAGAAAGCCCAGCGAGGCTGCAGGATGTCAAGAGAGGTCCCACTGCAGAGGGGAAGGAAGACAAACCAAATTTCAGCCCCCCCACCACCGCCAGGCTGCTCCCAGATGCATGCCAGCAACACCTGCGGCCACCCGCTCCACGAGCATCCCCGTGGGCCCTGGGCAGCTGGGGAAGCGCTCATGGAGCTGGCGGCGATGCAGGGAGCGTTATTTACTTATCTGTAATGGATTTTCCATACCTGTTGATATTTCCAGACCTGAGTCAAAAGTGAGGGGCAGTGCTGGGGGACGGACTGGCTCGAAGGGCTCTGCCAAAGCCTGTGGTTTTGCAGTTTAATGTTGGGGACTGGCTCCATTTGTCTTTTCACCACTGCAGATCGATCCCCAAGGAGAACAGGGAAACGTGCTGGTTTGGACTTGCCGTGCTTCGCATTTGAAAGGGATGGTCTTCTGCAAAGGGAAAAGAGAGACCTGGAAACCTGCTGATTACATTATGCTTTCCTGGGGCTAATTTAGTTGTTGGAAATCAATGCAACTGTGAAAAAAGCAGCCTGTGGGACTCTATTGAGAACTCCTGATTCCTATTAAAGATCTAGGAATTGCTGGGAGAGAAGCAGTGGCATGGCAACAGGAAATGTTCCCTGAAGATGATGTGACTTCAAACGCATTTCTCTGTGGCTGGGGTTTCCTGCTCACCCAGGAGGCTTTGGGGAGGCCAGGAAATGGCAGCAGAGTGGGGGCTGCTCTGCTCCCCACTCCATCTCCTTTCTAGGACTCGAAACGTTTGGCTTTCACTCCAAGCCAAAACAAGGCCAAGCTAAAAATAAAAAAATCCTCCAGGCCAAAGTCATGCTCTTTCTCTATTCCTGCTCTAGCCTGAAAAGTGATTTCCTATCAAGATATGCTATCAGGGCAATTACTCTAAGAGCCATCTGCGATATTCCCAGTGAGAGCCCGCTGCCTGTCACAGCCTTGTCACAGCAGCCTCGCCACCGACTTCAGCTCATTTACAGCAGCGGGCAGGAGCTGGCAGGACGCAAGGTTTCTGGTCTGAAGGCACCCCTGATTTCTGGCAGTTGTGCATGCGCCGGCATCACGACAAAGCCATGGGGACGTAACGCCAGCAGCTGGATTCACAAGAAGTGGTTTCTCAGGAGAAGGCAGCTGATGGCCACTTCTGCCAGGAGAGCAGGTGACACCGGGCTGAAGAAGAGCATTTGTCTGCACTAATGGGCCACGGAGACACGGGAAGGAAAGTTTCCTTCGGGGCAAAGGGGCACGTCTCTGCTTTCACTTACCACCCACCCACAGCAGCTTTCCTCCTCTTGGCGCTCGGTTCTCACCCCTCAGCTGATGTCCCGTGGCAGAAAACACAAATCACATCCTCCTCCTACAACACGCCAACGGGGAAAGGCTTGGCTGGGCTCAAGAGACTTCCCGGCAGCCTCTGCAAAGCTGAGCCGGTGGCCCGGGGTCCCCGTAAGGATAATACAGGCAAATCCCTGCAGCTCTTGTGTGCTGAGCGGGGACAAAGTGGGCATCAGGATTTTAGCAGACGCTGGCTAGAAAATAACCGTGAGAAAGGAATAAACCAATTAATTGCTGACCCACTGACAGCCAGAACCTCTCCCCCACCGTCCCCCGCACAATAAAACCTGTCTCCAAGGCTCAAGCAGATTTAGGGTGACTGCAAAGAGCCTGGAGGAGGAAAAAACCCTTTCCCACTCCAGCTAATAATATTTCCAGATAATCTGTTCGAGGCAGCACCCTCTGCGAACAGGGAAAGCTTTTAAGAGCCGTTAACACCTTCGTTCAAACTTCCTCATCCTCCCCCAGACAAGCTGTGATTAATTACCCAATCCACCTTGATCCCCCTGGGAAACGGTGCTCGCTCTGGGCGTTCGTAGGCAGATTTGCCGGGCACCCAGGGTCCCTCTCAGCCTCCAGATAAGCAGGAAAGGGCTGGCAGGCGATGAACAGCATCCAGCCACGTGTTTACATTGGCAGGGGTGGAGGATGAGAAGTTGACCAGGGTCTAGGCAGCATTTGTGGCTTCTTCTTTGCCTGGTTTCTGGAGGGAACAGTCACCAGGAAGCCCATCGTTCAGTCCCCACTAAGAGTACAGCCCTGTTGGGTTTCACCTGGGTTTTCTCAGCCCTCCTTCCAGCTTCGCCGCTCCTCGACTCGGCTTGCTCACGAGATATGTCCTTTCCTACAGTTCCCAATCCTACCAATGGCTTTGGGGATAGGGAAGACAGTAAGGAGAGGGCAGCTGATGCTTGTTTCAGCAGCCGGTCGGTGTTGCTGGTCACTGCAGTAGCTGCGATGCTGGCATGAGAGGTGCCCCAGTAGAGGCTAGCGCAGCTCGTAAAACCAATCTTGTACATACACTGTTCCACACATGTTACCTTTATCCATCAAACCATGGGATTTTTCGCATCACAGCGTAACTCCTTCATCCCTAAGGCTACAGCCCCTCCTGGCCATACAAAGGCAGGTCATGAGCTGCTGTAGGGTTGGAGCATCACCAAGCAACGTACCTAACCCACTGGTGGGCTTCCACCTTCATATCAAACACTGACATCCACTGCATTATAGATAACACAAGTGCATGTTCCTCCATCACTGACCCTCATCCATGGGTGCTGCAGCCCTCAGGCTATGTAAAGATGAATGTATTTTCAAGTTTCCCTCCAGGCCTTCTGGGCGATTGCGAGGGACTGTGGCAGCAACACACAAACACATTTTGCTGACTTCCCTCACCACGCAAAGACCTTGGAATTCAGCCCCCCGCCCCCTGGGGCGACCTGCATCTCCCCATCACACCCACGATACGAATGGTTTCATGACACTTGGAAGAGCTCCTTTCCATCAAACCCTCTCCCAGGGCTGTCCAATAACTCAACCTTGTGCTTTGCAAATTGTCCACTGGTCTATTTACACCTGCCAAGGGCAAAAACTCAGAGACAGCCGGATCGCCACCACGAGGCACTATCTGCCATTGCTGTTTTCTGCCAGCCACCTCTGGAAACCTGCAGCCAGGAAACAAAAGCAGAGAGCAGCAGCAACTCGTGGGTCCCAGCATGTCAACTGCTGGGATCCATCTGGTTTTACAAATGAAAACCACTGTCCTCTACTCGGCCTCTTCTCCTCCAATGCGTAGGACATTTTCAAACAAGACAAAACAATTTTAGAGTCATCTCATGTGCTTTCTGAAAAGGTGCCAAAGGGAGAATGAGGAGAAAGAGAATGTCTGCCAGATGGTGTAAGAAGGTTCGGGTGTCAGCTCCCCTGGGATGCTTCACAGCCCCAGGTGTTGGTTAGCATCACACCTACGCACTCTGCGTTGTGGGCTGGGCTCAGTTTCAATTTTCTTCTTATTTTTAGCTGTGCTTTCAAGAAAGGGGAAAAAAAACATCACTGAATCTCTGCAGCTTCCTCAAGCCTTTGAGAAACAGAGAGCTGAGGAGCAAGCAGGGCACTTGGGAGGGCTGAAAGGCTCCAGCCAGCTGGAGATATCTCTGTCTATCTTCCAATCCATGTCCAGGAACAACAGTTGTCACATCAGCTTAACCAGACATTGGAAAGTGTGTGGGAGCACAAAATGGATGCGGCTTGCAGATCTGCTCTGCCAGGTCTTCTCCAGGACGGTGAGTGAGTGGGACACCCAGGCACCTTCTCTGGGGTGGAAAGCCAGAGGAACCTCCATCACACAGGGCTCCTGGCTCTGCCAGCAGTGCCTGCTCTTGCTGACTACCTGGCAGAGTCGATATATTGAGAAAGTAATGCCCAGAGGGAATCACTGTGGGATTTTTGCCCTTGGCATGCGAGTTGCAAGCATGCAGAAATAGAACAAACTTTGCAGACTTCAGGGATTTCTCCACTGCTAGCGAGGGACCACCAACGCACCAGGCTGGGACCCAGCCAAGGAGAGCAGGTTCTGACCCAACCCAGGCCTTTCCTGGAAGAGCTGCTTTGCACAGGGGCACTCTCGCAAAGGACAACGGCTCACGTGGGCCATCCATCCCCACCCGGACTGAAGCCGTCATTGCTTTGCCCTGAGGACACTCGGGCAGCTCTCCTAGCTGACTGCTGGTGATACGTGGTGTGGATCCAGCGAAGCCCGGCCCAGCTATTTTGGTCAGGCCAGCCCGTTTGGCAGACGCAGTATTTTTTACGAGGGTCTAGTCACTGTTTGGACAGGAGACGTGAGGAAAAACCAGGTGCTGCAGGAAGTGGTTTGGGTGATTTAGTAGGTGGCATCTTCCCTGCGAGTCAGCAGCGTGCTGACCCTCCTCGCAGGGAGTTCGGGGCCCCACGCTGCTGCAGGTGTTGCCGTTTTAATGACATCCCACGCCAACCACTTGTGGTCACCCAAGATCCCACTTCTTGCAAGCGCGGAGGTGTTAGCTCCAGTGTCCTGACCAGGCTCCAGTTGTCAGCAATTACGCTCTGCTGAGCCAAGAGCTGCAGGAATTTCTGCTGGACACATTATTCTTCACTCTCTCTTCCTGCTATGACTACTGAACGGTTTTCCCAGGTGCCAGAAAAGAGCATTTACACATGTGCATCAAACACAAATGCCCTGAAAGCACTTTTCTTGTTTTGCCCCATGCTGTCTCTAAGGGCCACGAACTCCAGTGTCTCCTTTGCCTTGCTTGTGTCCCCGCTCCTTCCATGTGTCCCTGTCCCTGTCCATGCAACTGCAAGCTCTTTCATCCCCAGACACAGGAAAAAAACAGACCAAGGTGCCCAGTGCTTCTATCATGTGCATCTTTCAGTCCGAGGCCCACGAACCGTTCACATCTGGAGCTGGTCTGATCAAGCAACGATGCAACTTCCCTGCTCACCTGTTGGTTTTGCTCTTCCCCCTTTGCCCGTGGGTTGTTCAGGCTGCGGCCATCCCTAGCTTTGGCTGAACGAATGCATCATGCTGGACCCCAAGCCACTCTCCATCTCCACCCAGGAAGCAAGCGCACCTTGACCCCCAACCGGAGATCCCAGCTGCTACCAGAAAAGAAATCAAAGAATCACAGAATGGTTTGGGTTGGAAGGGACCTTAAAGATCATTTGTTCAACCCCCTGCCATGGGCAGGGACACCTCCCACCAGGCCAGGTTGCCCAAAGCCCCCTCCAGCCTGGCCTTGAGCACTTCCAGGGATGATGGGGCATCCACAGCTTCTCTGGGCAAATAACAGATTATGAAACTGACATTAATGAAGGATGAGATTGTGACTTTGGGCAGACTAAAGTCATGGACAACATTTCAATAATTCACCATCCTGAAAGTAAAGTATATGACTGGGAAAGAGGTCTTTTCACGGTGGCATTAACTTCTGTGTAACCAGAGCTGATAGCAAAATGGGACCTCTGCTCAGCAGGGAATCCTATTTTTTCCAAATGCATTTGAAAATCAAGCCCCCTTAAAAATTATTTGTAAACATAAAATATTTTGTTTCAGCACTATCTCATACAAGAAAATAAAATCCAAAATTAAACTAAAACACAAAATGCTGAAACAAACTGCAAAACCTAGAACAGCAAGCTGGCAAACGATTCAGTCAAATTATTGCCTTCTGCGAAAACGCTCCTATTTTGGCAAAACCACGTTTTTTGGGGGGCAGGCAGGCTGTTCTGCCAGAGGCTTTTGAACCTGCAGCAAGTTGTAATGGAGGCTGAGGCCAGACATTGTGTGGGAGGCAACATTTAAACTGTTGCAGTTTGGTTTTTCATTTGAAACCACTCCAAGGGCGCTGGGGAGGATGCTCGGGAGCATGAATTGCTGTTGGGCACTTTGGCTGACTTGGAAAGTCACCGCCAGTGCCTGGGCAGAGCACGGCTGATGCCAGCGAGGCAGCCGGGCAGCAGCACCTGCACAAAGTGGGGTTATGCAGGAAACCCCTACTGGATTTCCTCTTGAAGTGGGAACGCCATCTGGATAATTACATCAAATTTATCTCAGCAATTAAATGCAACTTCACTCACATGGCCGATGCACTTGTATTGGTTCCTCTACACATAGCCCAAGAGGTCGCTGAGGATGCTGTGCTGGTTGCACACTTCAGCTGCTTGCAGAGCGCAGGGTGGCAGCTGGAAGGGACCGGCACTGCCAGTCGGGGGACAGCACGTATCTTCCTTACGGAACCAGACTCTTCATGGGGAAAAGTGTTTCTTTGGGGTTGATGAAGGGAAGATGCACAAATGGCACGAGGTTGCTAGTCCCAACCCTATGCAGCTCACACAACGCTGTGCTAGATTACAGCCACATGTCCACAAAGTCTCCTCTGGGACAGCAGGAGAATGAAACCTCCTCAGCCTCCTTTGGAGGCCACGTGGGCTTCTGTGCATCTACAGACACCTGTGCAACAACAGCCTCTTGCACAACCCAGCCTCTGTTCCTCCCCTTGCTGTTGAAACCACTGCATAAATCCCGATGGGAAACTCCTCTGGGTTGTGACAGAGCTCACGGGGCAACAATCCTGCCTGCTTCGGCCAGGCTGAGAGGTCCTGCTGCTGGAAAGGATGCTCTGGCCAAGCAGAGTGAGGAAACACCTATGAAATAAACCTCTTTTGTGGTTTCACATTAAAAAATCAGTTATGCTATCTGCTGCGCGACATGCTCAAAACCTACCGCAGATGACTAAGCAGCTGGGAGTTACTGGATCGCAGATCGAATAATCCTCCCTGTACTTGGCAGCATGAGTTGTTATGATTCATAATTTCCAGCCGTGTTAGGATTCACAGAGGAACGTAACAGAAATCCTCAATTTTGCAACAGGAATCCTCACATGTTTAGATCCTTGCACACAATTTTGGTTTAAAGACCTTGGGTTTGGGTTCACCTGCGTTCCCCCCCTCACACTGAGTCCCTGTGGGGAGCGAGGAGGCTGAAGACAGGCTTTGAGTGCAGCACCCTTCCCTGAGCAGCAGAGGTGCCCGCATGCTGCAGGTTCTTGTGCTGGGAGGTGGCTGGGGACAGTGTGGTGACACCTGGGGATGAGGGCAGGCGGCCTGGAAGGGGGCACGTGGGAAGATGTTGTCGGTGTTGAGGGATGGAGAAAGGGCAGAGGAGAAGCAACATTCACCTGCTCTACCTCCACTGCAGCTGGCTTTGGGCTGGAGGTGAGTCACAACCATGACGTTTGACTTTAAGTGATATGCCAGGTTTTGCTGCTTCCCAGGGCAGGCTTGGCGAGACACTGGAAGCATTGCAACCCACGGGGAGCCCAGAGCCTGCATGTGACACGTCCCCTGCAGCGACGGGAGCCAGAGGAGGAACATTGGCTTGGTTCACTAGCAGAAGAGATGTGACCCAGGCAAGGTGGATGCCAACTGTGCATCAGCCCCTCCTCTAACTCTGGTTTGAGCTGTGAGGTTTATCGGTGTTTTTTATTTTTTTATTTAGGCCTCTTTCAATTAGGGAGAGCTTGATTTGCAAAATGGATGCAATTAAAACCTTGGGTCCTCAGTGCTGGTTTTAGCAGCTGTGTTAAACTGGAATAGCTCCTGCCTCAGTGTGTGCTGCTGAGAGGCTGTTTGCATTCTTTGCATTCTGCTTTCTCTACAATGCTCTTGCTGCAACTCTTCAGTCCAAGGCAAAGTCCTGCTGAGCTGCTGAGGATGAGCGGGAGCAGTATCCGTCTCCCTGAGCATCTGAATGGGAACAGAGAACTGATCTGGGAAAAGAACAGGTGGGCCAATCCGGGGAAGAAAAATCCTTCAAAGACTGTGCCATGCAAAGACAAAAATGCTGGCTCAAGAAGATCCCGAGTGCAAGCTCATGCAGGTGGGCAGCACACAGACAGCAGGAGCATCACACGCTGCTCCTGTGTCATCTTCTTCCAGAGGCATCTGCTCTGGCCACTTGGCAAGAGAAGGGCTAGCTGGACCCTGCAGCAGATCCCACGTGGTTCTTGCCTTAGAGAAGAGAAATAGTTGCCCGTGGATGTGACTGGATCTCTGGAGAGCATTGCAGCCACCCTAAGTACAACTGACAAGTGACAACCATCAGCTTTGCAGCAGCAGTGGGTCTCTAACAGGAAGAGGAGGCAACTCCGGGGTCAGGAGCAGCCACTGTTTTCCAAAGCTCACTGAGCCATGCACACCTCAGCCTGCATCCAACACTGACCCCAGAAGGGAAGCACCAGCAAGGCTGGGGAGATGATGGCCCAATGCCCATCCATCCCGACGTCATTACAAATTTTTCTTTTGAGATGCACTAGTGTTGCCAAGTCCATGGGTATAAAATTCCATTAAATATTTCATTTTAATCAATTGCTTTTGGTAAGTGCCTGTTGAGGAATTCATGGCAACATTTTCTCTTTGACACAGAGATACTTTCAGTTATGAAAGATGGCTAAAAATAAAAGGAAATTATACTGTTCAGACATCTCTGGAGGTGGAGACAGGAGGGGGAGCTGTCAAGGAGAGCCAGGGAAGAGATTTTGTTAGATGTAAAGAAAGGCTACTTATTTTTACTGAAAGAAAGTACCAAGAGGAACCCTGACTTGAGTATCTGGAATATGCCACTCACCTTCTGTATTAATAATTCAGCCTCAACCATGTGAGGTCTGAGCCAGAGCACCAGAGTTAGAAGTCATGGCAATCTCTCTCTGACTGCAGGTGGTTGGTCCACCCTCCTGAATCTCTCAGTTTTACATAGGGAGAATATATATATATCTATCTGTATCTACATACATTAATGAAGAAGCCCAGCCTGTGACACTATGAACAACCTTTGGGGGCTTTTTTTTTTTTCTTCCCTAATGGGAGAGGCTCAGGCTGATAACCCAGGGCTTATTACACCCTCAGTTAAGTCTACAGGATGTCCTGATGTTGGTATTACATTTATATTTTGTAGCTAAAGTGACCTGTCTGAGAGCAGGGCTTGGACCTTCAATCTTTTATGGATCAAGAGAGTTATTTCTCGGGCTGACAGCTGTAGCAGGCTGCTCAGCCTCTCCTATGGACCACAGTCGGACACGGCTGCGCAGCCGCACATCTCCTAGGCTGCAGTAACCATCTCTGTGCACACTTGTAGCTCTTAGCAACATTTCCAAGCGTCTACCTCTTTTAGTGAGGGCAATATAATCTGCATCACCAGGGGTTCCCCTTGAGCTAAGGGTGCCCACCCGAGCTCCTCATGCTAACACAGGGGTATGGAATTTCTCTTGAAGCTCCTCTCTCAAGACAAGTGCCCAGGAAGCCCACCCCTAATTTCTAGATGACATAAGATGAGTAAGGTAAGATTAATTCCTATATAAGGTAAGATGAATTCCTGTATTCTTCAGCAAATCTTAAGTCTTACTGGGTGTTTTGCAGGGCTGCTGGCTGACCTGGCCAGCAGCCACATTGCACACAGAGTCTGCCCGTCATTTTCCTCTACTCAAAGCCAATTTTCAGATCTTGGGATTTTCTTAAACATGCTCAGTCCACCGAGGCCACAACAAAGGTTGGGATGACCATTTCCCAGACTCCATTAGGCCAGCTGGTTGGAAACATGAAAGTGAACCTCACTCTCGGAGGAGTCCAAATGTTCCCAAGCACAGACCCTAAAATGATTTCCCACCAGATCTCAGAGCTGCATCCCACTTCAAGTGCTAAGTTACTCCTTTGCCGATGCTTCTTTATCAGCCACAATTAAAAAAAGGAAAATTTGAAAATAAAAGTCACCTATGTTATCATCAGATGGAGAAGGAGGAAGGGAGAAACACAGAAGATAAATGAAAGTCCCGTGATGAGGCACTTCTTGAAGAGCTCCAGCTTTGCTGTGATCAAGGCAGCTGAACCTGAACAAAACAGGGGCAAAGACATTGCTGAACAGCAGCAACTTCAGTGCAGCAAGGAATGCACTGTAACACCTAACAGAGGTTTAATTATGTGGGGAATCATAGCTGACTGACGGGAGTGATTCTGTACAGCTGTGCTATCTGAATGCTATTTTCACTGTCCCCTGACATGCATGGCACAGACTTTGGGGCTCTGGGTTAACATCTGGACCTCTGGTTCCACGTGAGATGCAAATTCTGTAAACATTTTCAAGTGCCATGAAGGCTCTGAGGCTGCTGTACAGACTGCTGATGCCTCTAAATGAACCCCATAAATTTGCCTCCAGAAAACCAGTTGCCTCATTCCATTTCCAAAGGATAATATGTTCTCTTTACATGTCCTTGTTTTTCTCTCCAGCCACATCCTCCAGCAATGCTACCACTCACACCATGGAGACTCCTTCCTGAGGATAATGTCAGGTTTGAAACAAAGTGTGCTCACATCACAACCTGTTCAGCTTCTCTAAAGACAAAAAACCGAGATATATATTTATTAATAGCAGGCTCATCTGCTGAGAAGGATGAGTCTCAAGCCCTGCCTGAGAACACAGTTAGACCCATGCAAATGAACACAGCCTTGGGCAGTGGTCACCTTTCTGGGCACGTCCTCAGTGGACAGACTGCCCTGCCCAAGCCATGAAGAACTGAAGCATACTGAGAGGCCCCTGAGGTAAAGAGGTAGGGATGTGTCCATTTGGCTTAATGAAAGCTGAAATCAGCTCAAGCCCTGATGCAGCTTGACTTCAGAGCGTGTTCTAAGTGGCCTTAAATGAGCTTTCAACACAAACCAGCTTCCTCCAAGGAAGTGCTACACAGCTATCAATTTGCCAAACAAAACATGGACAACCTCCCGGAAGTCCATGTCTACAGGAAATTTCAGACACACGTTTGCCTCATCCCTTTAATTAAATGATGCACGCTCACTCAGTACAACAAGCTTCTATCCTTAATATAAATCAGTTTTGCTAGCAAAAATAGAGAGAAGACATCAAATTGACAGCGGATGCTGGAGTTTGGGAAGTTAAATGAGGAATTTCCCCCCAAACTGTGGGATGTCACTGCTGAGTGTCATAGAGCCATCGATGCAGTGCATATGACAATAAGAGGTGACACACAGAGCCCTCACCAATTGCACTATCACTTGGACTGTGCTGGGAGCAAACCCTGCTCTGCCACCACCCCCAGTACTGAGCTCCATCCTGATTTAAGTTCCTAACTGAACATATATAAAACATACTGATTGCTGATGATCTTCTCCGAGGCCTCAAGTAGAACGCACGTCTCGCAGTCCATGCAGGCGAGAAGGGCAGAGCTGGAAGAAGTTGCGCTGCAGATCCACGGGTGTTTGTTACCTCTGTTTTCCACTGCAAATCAAAGTCATGGGAAGAATATTAAAATCACTGTAAAAGGGCACAGTCTCACTTTGTAAACTAGAGCTGAAAAGCCTCTAGAACTTCTTCCCTCCAGAGCATCCGTTTTTACATGCCTTTAGCAAAGCACTCTGCTCTGATTGTATTGGGCTGTATTCTCTGAGCCACTTGCACTAATTTTAAATTATCAGAGCCTTAATAAGCTACATTCTTTATTGCATTTTAAGCAGCCATTTTAAGCTAAAAATATTACGCATGTTCGGTGCTTTTGGAAACATTCCTATGTTAACCCAAGCGGAGAAGCATCTTCAGCATGGCACACTTTCTGCAAAACCACCAGTGAACGTGGAAAGGATCCAGGCGGTCTCTGGTACAGCCTCCTGTATTCATAGGCATGCCGAGCCCTGGGAGTTTGATGTGTTATTGCACACCCGTTGGCCCTGCAGAGTCGGTGCGTGCAGCCTTGCACTTTCGTTGTTACATTTATAATGGACCGCAGAGGAAGACTGCAGAGTGGTTTCAAGGCGGGCACCTTCTCATTGCACTGGAACAGCTTTTTATCAGGACTATTCCTTGCATTGGAATTTTGCTTACGAGGGCTCTCTTCCCTCATGAGATGCAATGAAAGTGCAGAAAAATGTTGCCCTGGGAGGCAACGGAAAATAGGAACCGTAATGAAGCTGGATAGCAAGGGAGAGATGTTCTGCAGGAGCTGCGATATAACTGGGCTCGTGATCGACGGTGACCTCCAGAGGAGAATTCAGACCTCCTGTGACAAGTGGATTATTTTCCACTGTTCATCTTCTGCAAACTTGTCATCTCTCTGCCAGATCTAAAGGATAACGCTTCAGACACACATGCTTCATCTGTAGCCTTGCCTGGCAAGTCACAAAAAGCCTGGCACAAAGTACAATTAGGAAGTAATTGTGTAAAAAGCCACAGGAAACAACCCAGCATGGCACAAGAGTGCTTGGGGAGTTCTGCATGCCCTAAGCGTGGCTTTCCTGGGCACAATAAGCTGGCAAAGCTGCAGTTATTTGATGCGTACATGCCCATCGAGCTCCTGCACAACCAGCAGCGATATGTGGGGTTTGCCCTGGCTGCACAGGGATGGTGCCAGCTTCTCAGAGAATGATAGATTGGGATTTTCCTCCCAAAGGAACCCAAATCCCTTTACAGCCCATTCACCCTGCATCAGCCTTGAATAAATACTTTAGACCTTGGGGAAGCACCGAGGTATAGTAATAGTGAAGACAGAAGATAAATCATCCTAGAGATGAAAATTGTGCATGTCACATCTAAATGAGCTGCGGAAGACCGTTTCCCATATTTGATGTGCTTTTTCCATGCAGTGAATGTGGAGCTCATCTCTTTACTCAGCTGATGCCAGCCTCTAGCTGGGAGAAACCATTTAACTTGGAGAACACAGCGCTGCATTAACAGACGAGCTATCAGGAGGCACTGGTTTATGTGCTTAGTTTGCTTTATCGAGGCAGCAGCTGGGATGGGCTCATTTCAGAGATTTCAGAGATGTACCTACATCCTGGGACAGACACAGGAGCTTATCTCCGGCAAAGAACGTATTGAGAACAAAGAACAAAATGCCTGGTGGAAATAAGAGGATAGGGAGGACACACCAGGACATGACAGCTTGCTCCAAATCCGTCATATGCCAGCTAAAGAACTCCTGGAAAAAGGGGGTCTAGAAAGGATGCAGTAAGGTTGCCCAGCCTATAGTAAATGGTGTGTTTCATTCAGCACTGAGCTGAGCAGAGCACAGGGGGCTCCTGGCTGGTGGTGGTGCTGCGGGGTCCGAACCAGCCTTCAAAGAACGCCCCTTAGAAGAACAGACAGCAAGATGAAATTGCCATTCATGCTTATTAGAGCTGTTCAATGAATGAGGAATTCAATTAAGAAAATGTTCCACTGCAGGAAGCTCAAAAATTAGGATTATCATTATTGTAGAGGAAGGAAACATTTCTAATGTATTAATTTTTTTAATGACATCACCGCAGACAATGCACTTATTCTCGAAGCACACACACCAGTAAGGACACCTGTCCTCGGCCACGGGGAACAGCAGCAAGGAAGTTACAGAGGTGGATGATGTGATGGAGGTTTTCTGTGGGACACAGAGCTCTGGAGTACACCAGGGCTGGATAACAGGTCCCAAACTGTTGTCTGGAAGAGGTGACAGCACCAGATGCGTGGATTTGACCTTTTGTCTTTGCTTCTGATTAGCTGCTCCTGTGCCCGGGAAATAAAGCAACAACTCAATGCAAGGCAAAGGGTGTTCCCAAGCATCTCCCCAGAATAAGTCTGGATGGGGGAGGTGGCTTTTTATTTTTTTTATTTTTTGCAAGGAAGAGATATCACATGGAAAACCAGGAATAGAATAAATTGCAGGGGAAGGAGAAGAGGAGGAGGAAATTGCTCACAGGCCTTTTGCATTTTTTGTTTCCCTTCCAAACCTTGTGCATGCCACAGTTTTAATTAATAATTCTGTCCCCCCTTCTACAGCTCACACAAAGGAGCACAAGGAGGATGTATTCCAGGCATGCAGGTACCCGGAGAAATGAAGTGATCGCTTTAATGTTTCCAGCTTCATTATGAGGCTCTAGCTCTTGCTCAAAAGTTGTTCCCTGCTAGGAATTAGCCGAACTGCTATCTCAAGAGGTCACTTGGAAGCTGGGCAGAAATAATATTTAAAATGAAAAAACAAGATCAAATATGTTGTTTGGAGGTTAACTAAAATAAATACACAAACACAGTCACTGGTGATAACATTTCCATGCAAGGCTGCTTTGTCACTCACTTCTTCCATTGAGCCTGCTTCCTACCTCCAGCCAGTAAAAGCATCCTCCTTGTACAGGCTGGCAGAATGGGACTTCTCCCTGACCTCTTTAGTTTTTGAGCAACTCTTTCTCCTTTGGGCAAGACAAAGAGTAATTAAAACTATCTGCAAAAACTTCTGTGGAGGCAGCAAGTGCCTTGCAGGAAGTTGCTGATGTAGATGCATGCAGGCTGTCACTGATCGTTGCCTTCCTGTGCAGACAGATCTGATGATAATGCTTTCCTTAATTACATGAAAAATTTAAGGCAGGAGATCAACAGTGCCGTAAAGAATTAATGGGGAAAAGAGACAAAAGGGCATGGTTCATCTAGGAAGGTTGCCCCAAAGAGGGACAGACCTTGCAAGCAGAGCTGCGATGGCTGGCACACAAAATGACAGAGAAAGAAAATTCTCCCAAGCTGCTGTTTACATTTTAACATGGTTTCACAGCAGGTAAGATGTGGTAACTCAGAGGTTGTGCCACCAGAGGAATGAGCTATTTGCTGAGGTTACTGATTTCTCTCTTTTTGGGCCATTCTCACTCGCAGCCCCACTGACTCCTTCTCCCCGACTCTGTGAAAAATGCCCATGAAAAATTGGTTTTGTTGACCTCACTGAAAGACCAAATCTTCTTTTTTTTCTTTTTAGTTTGAAGAAACAAAAACCTCACAAAAAAAAGAGCTTTTTTTCTCTTTGCGAAGGACACTCGGATGAGAGGCACCAGCAGGCTCGTGCCAGCCTGCAGCGTGCTTTTGAGCGGGCAATTTAAAATGATCAGAAGGATGAGTCAGAGGAAGGATTTTGCAACAGATCGAGAGAAGCATGTTGGTGTACGACGTGGGGCCAGCCGCAGGCCTAGGGAGCTGCTAACTATTCAGAAGCCTCCAAATGGATCCAAACGTTGTCGCACAGAAAGCCAAGGGCACCATCCTCCAAAATCAGTGTGTGAGGAAGCACCAGGGACTTCTCAGAAAGGACCTGGAGAAATCCGTGATAAATGCTTGAGACATGGGGAAAAAAATGCACCAGAGGCTGCCCAGAAATGACCTCCAGGGGCAAGCATGGGCGAGTCCAGGAGGGGCCTCGGTAACACAGAGTAAGGAAACCGGGAGGGCAGTGGGCAGCAGATTGCCCCGCAGACGACTGCAGCGTGGGTTACCGCGATCTCAACGAGAAAGGATGAACTGGACTTTAAATCGGGCCCAGATGCTGCCGTAATTGAGCTGCAGAAACACTCTGTGGGGGTTTGAAAGTGTGAGCGCTCACGAACCAAATACAAGAATGAAAAGACCTAGGAACATGTGAAAGGAAACACTTGGCTAAGAGAGAACATGGTATTTCAGAAGGCCTGTTGTGTGGATCACCGTATGCCGCTCCATCTGCCCCCACACGCACCCTGAAATCGCAGTCTTCCCTGATTTTATTTGGACTGAGCCAGTCCGCAAGGACCCAGAGTTTGAAATCAGGATGAAAGCCCCCATTTGCTTCCAAAGACTAGAGAAACTCGAAAAAGAACAGCACAAGCAAATGCAAAACCATTTGCTCTTTCAACATCTATGAGCATATTTTCCTTTTTACGATCCATTTGGAAAACAGTCTTTTCTGAAAAGAACAAATATAATCCTCCAGTCAAGCACCCCAAGGCATGGCCGCGCTCCCAGAAGCAAATCACCAGCTTCAGATCTGCGTAACATTACGAAGCTTAATGAGGGCGACATGTACTGCCACGCACTGAACACACCTTTGGGTAAAGCAGTGAGGCAACAGCCTTCTTGAAATTGTGTGCTACAGCTTAAGTCTGGCCGATGCCACTTGCTTTAACCAACACACTGATGACAGCCCACCAGCCCATGCCTACTGTGCTGGTAAGCGTTGGAGAAACCCTTCTAAAATGTGGTGCTTGCTTTTTTTTTTTTTTTTTTGGCATTGCCAGATGGCTCTCCAGAACATCCCGGTCTCTATCTTGTGGATGTTTTTCTGAACAGCCTCCAATATTTGCTCCAGTATGAGGTAACTGGTGGAAACTGGGGGCACATTTTGGGGTGCCGTTGAAGCATTTCAAGGACAATCAAGGTGTAAACACAAAATAATTGTGGTTCTGTATTAAAAATACAACTGAAGGGTGCTTCACTTTGAGGGGGACATTTCATTTCCTGAGTAAAGCTACGCTGCTCCATTACTACTGACGCAGCCAGGCAGAACAGTGGCTTCTCATATGAATGGGATCCCATTTGCATTCTGATTAAAGCAAGAGAAAATTGACAGCAAAGTGGAATTAAGAATATTTATGAATCCTATTGGTATGATGTATGTGTCTCCCAAGCAATGGAAACTGAGAAGGAAATTGAGAAACTTCAGAAATCAGTGGGGGAAAGGAGACACACTGCAATGACTTTTTAATGCTTTATACATTTTTTGTGTGTGTGATTTTGATGCTCACAGAAGGCAGTAATCATAACAGGCTTGAAAGAGATGGTGAATACAGCAACACTTTTTCTAGAAAGATCTGACCATCTCAAGATCTCAAAGCACTTTTCAAACTCAGTGCCATCTTAACTGCATTAGGGCAAGAGCAGAAAGTAAACTCAACTACCAAACCCACAGCAGAATCAAGAACACCTGGCTGCTATACCCCTCTTAATGCAAAGCCTGCATGCACAGGGCTTTCATTTCTAGCCGCCAGTATTTCCCAAGGATTGCAAGCAGAGAAAGCACCATGGCACAGCTCCATGAAGAGACCAAACAAGAATGCACTTGTTTCCCCCTCTACATGAAGAATGTTTTGAACACAAGAGGTTAGATGGCGTTTCCAGTAAGTGAACACAGGAGAAAAAACAAACAAACAAACAACAGCACTAGAAAACAGGTATCTAAAAGCACTAAAAAGCACACAGAAACTAACAGAGTCTGAAATGCAAAAGGAAGCTTAATAGAATATTAACACAGCATTTATGAAGACTGGATGGGCAGAGATGCAACCCAGGTGTTCTACACCAGCTTATTACTCACCTTATTAATTTGCATTGCTTTCGTTATTTGAGAATGATTTACTGTGGTTCAACACCAACCTTTTCTTAATCAACTTTAAATAAGATGAAATGAGCCTGATTTAAAATTTAATAGACATCTATCCACCATTCTGCACTGATGTGACTCGTGTAACCTCACCTCCATTTATACTGGTGGAGCTACGTGCGTTGGCAACCTTTTCAAAACTGAGTTAATATTCCGGCACAAAGCACTTTCAAAGGAGAACTGCATTCCTTCCGATTTCCAGGAGTGCTCAAAACTGTATCAGATTTGGCTTTTAAAACCTCAACGCTCTGGTTGGACTCATGCATATCAAGGCACATGCATATTGCTCATTGACTTAGGTAAGCTTCCTCCACAAGCCTCAATGTGTTTTATGAAATCACACACCCTTTTCTTTTATGGCCTGTTTCCCAACACACTGGGTGTACCCTGCTGCTTCCCCTGTCCTTAAATGGGCTTCCAGAGCCCAGCATTCCCCCATCACACGCCTCAAGGAGCAGAAGTAACCACCTTTCCCTGCAGTTCTGCAACTCCGATGTAGCTCCACCAAATTCCCATTCCTCCTGCGTTTTGTCTCTCAACAGAAGAGGGGCACAGGATAGAGAAGTGGCATCCAGGAGGCACTGGTGATGCCACCCAACACCCACCCATGTCCACAAGAAGTTGCCGTCACTCTGTGCCAGTGTGGATCTGCTGCTGAGTAGCACAGCCCAGATGGGCCGCCTTTCCCACCCATCCCAGCATCACACCTCTGCTGAGGGGCACCACTAGACTGGCATTTAGCTCCACCGTGCTTCCCCATGACCATGAACCAACAAAGGAACAAAGAGTTACATCCCAGCCGAAGTCCTTCCTCATCTCCTGCTGAACCTTTGGCCGTCGTGCCCGTTGGTGGGCTTTGTGTCAGGAAAAAGGGCTGAGAGGACTGCATTTGACTGGGAACGCAGAGGCTGCTTCATTCATTATCCATCGCATGGGGTGGCCCAGATGTTCCATCTATCCAGTTTCCTTTCCCCACCACGCTCCTCTGTAAGCTAAAGCTGGCTCCCAAGAAAAGACCACCTTTATAACTCCTACCCATAACCTCTTTTTATGCATATTTTGTCAAAACCCACTCTTTTAGGTATGACATCTGCCCTTGACTAGCCTGGTTTTGTTTTCAGGTTGCACAGACACTTCCCTGGCTGCTCCAGCCTTGTGCACCACAGCAGCTCCCTGCAAACATCTCCAGCACAAGCACGGGGCTGCAGCTGGAGTCGTATCTGTTTGGGCTGAGATCCGATTACAGGAAACGGCAGCCTGCCCCGCAGCGATCATTTCCACCTTTGTTAGTTTTTGGCTTCAGCATCTATTTTGATAGATGCCAAGATCTGAAAGCTGTTAGTAAGGAAATGGAAGAGGCGAATGGCTACGCTTTAACCCTCGCTTGGCAGCAACGTTAGCCCATGGTGCAGTGTCCTTGTGTTGGCGTTAATACATTT
>VXAA01005212.1:138862-351139 GCA_013399115.1 Anseranas semipalmata
AGAGGAGAGGAGAGGAGAGGAGAGGAGAGGAAGAGCAGGAACTATTTGCACAGGAAAAGCAATCACTAATCTATTTCCCAGTGCCAAGCTGTGAACATGGGAACCTCCCACTCCCCAGGACTCTTCTGCCGATAGACCCACAAATGAGGCATGGTGGCTTTTGCAATGAAGGAGCACCACCAAGCCTGGCTGCTCCCTGTGTGACTCATTTTTGTGCACCCCCATTTCTGGACCGGGAGAGCCTGAAAACAGAGCTTTGTGTCCACACCCAGCAAACGTACGCACGCTTTCGAGTTCCTTTCACACTTGCCAGAGAAGCATCAAGAAGTTTTGCTATTAACCAAATATGGTCCTAAGGGACAAAGCAATGACGAGAGGAGCCCAAGGGTTGAAGCTGGGCTTTACTTTTTTGCTGGCATTGCACCAAAAAGCATTTCACCCTTAGCATTTCAAAATGCTACCTGATTGCTACAGATAAAGCAGGAACAAAGATACAAAACTGGTTTAGAAAGTACCTGATAACTCCCTTTTAAACTTCCACTTCAGAGCAAAAACTCTCTTGCTTTGAAATAAATGGCTCTGGTCAGGGAGGGCAGGGGAGACATGTCATTCTCTTAATTGAAGTTTGAGCTGAAAAAAGGAAACAAACTCCTGTGGATTTACAACCCAAATGGTATTTAGTGCTCCTCCCCTTCTCAGGAGCTGGGCAAATTCCTCCCTGCACTCAGGGACCATTTTAACTGCTCTTCCTCTAGCACATCTCTACTCCATAAAAACCTGAAGAGAAGATATGGAAACAAACTTTCTGATGAAAATAAATGTGTAGTAGGGTTTTTTCTTTGTTCCTAGTTGATATAGTTACAATTTAATTTGGTACAAAGTTAACCTAGGTAACACTGAAACAGGAAATGAAACCCCAGAACACAACGTTAAGGAGGAAAACCAGGAAAGCAAGCGAAAAATAAAACCAAAAGGAACTCTGCCTAGTGAGGGACATGCAGCGAATTCCCTCCTAATTAATTAATGGTGTAAAATGAAAGCAGATTAGGTCAATCACACTAAATATCTCTGTTGGGACCCTTCTCCAGATGGCATACATCAGCTGGAGGGCTTGGTGGAGAGGATAGATATTGGGGCTTTTGAAACAGGATCGAGTCACCGAGTTGCCCTTGGTTCCCTTGCCAGGAACTGGGAATCCTGGGCACTCTGGCTTCCACAATGTAATGAAAAAAAATACAGAAAATGTACAGAAAAGCCCAAAGAGGTTGTTAATCTTTATACCTCACTGGATGATAAGCACAACACTGAAAACATAACAGGAAACTATCACTTGGCAATAACAAAGCCAGGAAACAACCACTTTAGTATCCAGCTACTGCCTAACCTAACACGCATGAGACAGCCACCACCTCCTGCAGCAGGTGGCTCCAAAAAAAGCAATGACCCTGGGAGAAAAGTTCTGGAGGGCTGTCAAGGCTGGCTCCTGACCCTGTCCCCTGGCTAGCACTCACTCTGCACATGGCAAACACAACACGAGCACAGAGGACCTCTTGTTGCTTATGGCCTGGTGTAGAAAGCCAACAGCAGAGACTACCACTGGGTCAGAAAATGGAGAGGAGTGTCTGTCACTGAACCTCTGCATCACCATCGCCTCCCAGGCTTCGCCCTTCCAAAGCCAGAGCAACATGCGGGTGGCCTGCTGAACCGAGGATGGTTGCTGCTGGTTGGGGTACCTGTGACCATCAGTGGCACAGGGAAAAAGCCTCTCATGGCTTCCTGGAGAGGAAAACTTCAGAGAAGCCATCTGCTTGACACAGCATGTGTGCATGTCACCTGTCAGAGAGGAACACCAGCTCCGCTCAAATAATTGTAATGGAACATTGCAAACAAGAACAGGGCTTAGTCACTTGTTCAAGTCTTACCCCCATTTGTTTTTACAGATGTGCAGTTCACGGAAATGAGATGATTAGCTCATCAAAGCATCTGTCAAGTGGAGAGACAAACCAGCTTTTTGCAAATGCATCCAAGTGACAAGACCTGTCGGATATGGGCTGCGGTGAATCTCTCTGAGTCTTATTTTTGGATCTATTATAATCAGCCTTACTAGCTTATTAGTTATCTCCAACACATCAATGGGGAAGGGAAAGATAAATATATAAAACCCTGTCAAACATGGCAATCTGATTTTTTTTTTTTTCATGCAGGATGTATATCCTTGCAATTTTACATTGCTTCTTTTTCAGTAAGAGCTGTACAGCTTGACCTTTGCTCCTGGAAGATTTAAATGACTTGCCAAACCATTCGAGTGGACTAAGTTCTTTTATTTTTGGATTCTCAAATTGGTACACCTTAAAAGGAGTGATTTTCAGACATCCGGTAGTCAGCAGGGTTTGCAAATCAACAAGAAAAATTGCTCACATGCCTTGCGGCTTTTCTAGATCGGGTGAGAAAGGACAGTCAGAAATTTAAAAGCTCTCAACTAGGGCTCAAAGGATTCAAATTAAACACCAACTTCCACCTCAGGCTTCCCGTCCGTCTCCAGACAAGCCACATCCACCCCTGGGAGATGTAGAAGGGTGCCCACCTGCTGCGCCCCTGCCCAGTCCCACCCGAGGACGGCCCCGCTGCCTCAGGCGCGGTGCAGCGCAGGGTTTGGCTGGAGCCACGCTGATGACAGGGACATACGGTGGCAATGGAGTACAAAGGGCTGTCTGGTGGCCTTCAGGAGAGGAGCAATGGAGCATACAAAGGGATTTTTTTAATAACGACAGGTGAAAGAGCTGGGACTGAAAGGAAGATTACTCACTTGTTCTCAGACCTGCGTTGCTAATTGCCCCACACCTACGACAAGAGCAGCGGGATCCATCGGCTTTGCCACATGGTTGGGTTGGCGCTGCTCAGCGCTCTCTCAGCCCGTGCCGGTGCCGATCCACCAGCGCCGAGCAGCGCCGCGCTGTGGGCCTGCAGGGCCCCAGGCCCGAGGAAGCGAGTCCAGCCGCGGAGAGATGTAGTAATTGGAAACGAATGGCAACGACATGGCCTGGGCATGAAGAGGCGTGCACGTGGGGGAAGAGAGGGGCTATGATGGAAATCGAGCATCAGCTGCCGCTTCTGGCTGGCTCATGACAGCTCCCTGCGCAAGCAGAGGCAGCGTTGGGCCTCCAGCAGCCATGGGCGTAAGGCACCAGCGTGGGGAGAGGCTGTGCAGCCCCTCATCGACCTGTGCAGCTACTGCTTGACTCCCACCCCTTCACCACATGAGCTTCTCTCCTTGTTTTTGTTAAATAGCTCATTTCCTTTTCTTTCTCAGGGAGGAAAAGGAGTCTGATCCCCAGAACATCTTCCCTGAGGAGGGCTGGTTTTGACCATTTCCCCAGAGCAGATCAGGGCTAGGAGCTTCAAAGGACTAATTGTTAGTCTTGTTGCCTAATTTTCTGCTAAATAGACAAAAAATAATGATATTTAGGAGGTGCAGAGTGGCTAAGAGCCTCCTTTTGCCCTTCACCCACTCATAGCACAGGGGAAAGAAAGCAGCTGCCATGCACTTCAGGTCACCACCACTTCATCTTGGCAGATCCCTTGACCAGGTGCAACAGAGAATGTCTCTCATTGCAGCAGAGGTAGATGCCTCCTGGTGATGACCATGGCTCTCTCAAATGCCCACGGTGCCTACCATGCTCAGATGCTTCCTTACTGCAGCCAACCCAGCCACTGTCCTCCCCAGGATGCTCCACCAAGGCACGGGCTGAGGTGTAGCAATGCTCTCCCAGTGCTCCACATTATCTTCTAAAGCAGAAAAGATTACGTTTAGGTTGGGCACCACCCATCAGCGCGATTAACAAAACTTTCCACCCTCTGCTTGATGCTCTGTGCACCTTTCAGCACTTTGCTGGTGAGCAATGGATCTCTTTTGTGTGACAGGGATGATGGGAGGAGGCCCTCGCATAGGCATTTGGATAGCCTGTCTGGCCAAAATGGCTTTCCTCCCTCCATCCCTCTTGTCATCCCTTTCTCTCAGTTTCTACTCATTCTTTTCCCCTTCCTATGCCTGGGAGCACGTCTGAGGTGTCCATCTTGCTGTAGGCCATATTCTTTCTTCCTGCTGGTGAGCAGACTAGGAGCAGCAGCTTGCTCCAAGAAGAAAGCCTCCCTCACCCAGCAGCTCTCCCCAGCCGCCTTCTTCCTGGGATCTCTTGAATCACAAATTTTTGTCAGAACCTGCAGTGGGAGATGATTCAGTGCAAGCTCACAGGCACAGAGCAGACCTAAGAGCTATGTGGAGGCTTTGGCAGGTCCCTCCTAATGACTTCACTAGGTGGGATGCAGGGCACTTCCACTGTGTGTAAGTGCGTGAAGAGGGCATGCTGACAGTCACCTTGAGTAACAAAACCCCACAGCTCTGAACTTCTCATCCTGTTCCGGCTACTTTGCGCCACTCAAACAGTGCCAGCTCTGAGATTAAACAGACAACTACACCTTCCTTAAGCATAGAGATGTTCATAGCTTGTCAAAAGCACCATGGTCTGCTCCTTCAAAAAAAGGGGAAAGAACACGAAGATATCCGTCGGCTCCTAAACAGTACAACCCCCCTATGGGATGAGCTATCTGTAAGAATGGATTAACCGCCTCTTCCTCTTGAAGCACAGCTCATATATGAACTCGGTTGCTCCCTCATGCTTCCACATCCCCTCCCAAACGTACCTGTAGCTTATACCAGACTTGAGACAAGATGTCAGCACTTGTCCTCTCCAGTGGGAGCCTTTGCCCCGAGTTCACAGCTGAATCAGGAGCCCAGTACCAGGCAGCCACAGGGGTAAGCAGGGGTTGGAGGAAAGGCCCAGGGGTGTTGGTGATGCTGGTTAGCTGCCCTGAAGATCATATGCTGACCACGATGACTTAACTGGCAGACAGAACAAATCCCATTTTTCTCTCTTTAAACATCCATGAGTGATACTATGAGTTACCTAATAATAGTAAGTGAAAGGACAGAAAAATCTAAAGTGTCCAGCAGCTTACTGGACTTCAAGGAGAAGCAAGTCAATAATGTACTTTGCATTTGCACCATTTTGTTCCTCATTTCCGCTTTCATCCTATCCACGAAAATGAATGGAAATACTGCAGTGACTTCTGAGCATCACAACCCTTTTGTTGAAAATACCACATTGGGCCTGCAGTGACACAAAACCAGAGACTCTGTTCATACCCTTTTTCATAAAGTTGGGAGAGCTGGTCCCCAAGGGCACATACCAAGTCACTTAGCAGCCATCCTGCCATAATAGCTTTCAGCTTTCCAATATAACTTTCCCTGGGTTTCCTCCAAAAGCTAGTAAGACTCAAAGTGCCTGGAACAAGCTCATTCTATAGAATTTCCCTAACTTGCCATTGGACAGCAGATGTGTGACTGCAGGACTAACGCATTTGAGGATTTATTTGTTAACTAGGTGGTCTGGCCAGTGATTGCTCCCAGTGCTTCCATTGCTGGAAGGGTGCACAGCTGGGCAATTTCCAAAGGCAGCAGGGTACCCCAGGCATGACCAACCATGCCATCTATTAGCAATGCACCCAGGCCACCCCTCAGCATCACGCAACTTGCAGTCAACCCTCCATAAGGCTGAGACCAGAAATGCAATGAGCAGTGCAAGTGGTAACAGGCTTGGATTCATCAAAGGAGCCTAAGTGAATGTGGCACCTGGTCGCTACCGAAAGTCATTGGGGATCGGGCAACTCATTGCTCTAAGTCCAGTCAGAAACTGCAACCCAGCCATTCCCACCATAGCCAAGCCAACCCCAGAGGTAACTGCTCAACTTATCACTTTGATTTGGGATTAAAAATCAATCTTTTACACTTATAATTTGTATCAGTTGTCCAGAAGCAATGTGGTACTTGAAGAAGTCAAATCCCAATGCCTTTGCTTTTCTTATGTCACTCTTAGTGGCTTGTCGAATAGTTATTATCTGCATAAAGATTATTCTGAGTGGTTTATTGGACAATTATAACTTGTCAGCAATGAGCATAAAATGACTAGGATTTAAAGGCAGGACAGCCCATCATAAAGGGCTTTTGAGACACAGCTCTGATGCTGGTACTTAATACAGCATTTAAAGAATGATTCATAAACAGCTACAGGTCAGCAGCTATTTTGTAAAATAGATACAAGAAGGACGGATGGTCTGATTTACAGCTCCAAAGAGTTTCTTGCTCTTGAGAAGATAGTCTTTCTCGTTGCCTTAACGATATCCAACTACTTCACCTCTGGAAAAACAAATCCCTTTGCAATACACACCTGGTTTTTCATTTGAGCTCTCCAGAAGGTGCTAGGGAGAGAGCAACAAAGACAGCTGCTTGCCTACACACTGCAGGCCCCTTCTGTGCATCTCCTTTGTTCGAAGCCAACTGAAAAGAAGAGGAATAACTTTACTTTACTCGAGGGGGTCTACATAAGACTTCAGAAAAGGTGCTACTTCTTGAAGGAGTGCCTGTGGATATAATCCTTCAGTCACATTCTCTCCATTCTGATTTTGACAGCCAGCGGGTTTGTTCATCGTCTGTCACATTGGGCAAATAGGGAGAAGATGTCAGAGCTTCCTGGGCATCCCCTTTGGGCCATCAGGTGATTCTCCTCCACGGCTGATCCTGACATTTGGACCCTGTCCCCTTCCATGGGAGGGCTTTCCATGCTCTTTTATGTGGAGAAAGTAGAGCTCAGCAGCATGGGAACTTGCTCTGTTCTTTGTAAAGACCCAAGATAATTCATCTTGCTGCTGTCACATAGGTAAGCATACAAAACCTTATATGACAGCCTAGAAGCAGCCAAGTGACCCCAGATGTCCTTCACCCCATTTGCCATTGCTGAAATCTACTGGCTGAAGCTCCCCTGTTCCATTTCAACCCCGAAAGTCTGCCAAATCTCCAGTGCCTACTTCTTCTTGGACTATGATGCAATCCTTCCTTTGACTTACAAACCCATTTCCTTTTCAGTTGCAGGGGATTAAATTTCTTTCAGAACCAGCGGAAGCACTCTGTGCTCTTACAAATAATGGATTGGTATTAGAGAAAATTCATCTCTGATCTCATTCGTCATTTGCTTCAGTCCTCCTGGTAAAGTAGACAATATATCAGCCTTTTGACAGTCAGCACAGACTTCTTAATGTCTCAGAGGAAAAAGCTTTGGCATCTGGTGTAGCCACTGCAGCTCCAGCAGTGTGGGAGCATGGGGTGTCGAGGATATAGTTCTTGGATGCCAGCATCCAGTTATAACGACCTGTGATGGCTTTCACTGAATGGACAATAGTGGAGGCCCTGCAAAATTATTAATTTTCATGTGGTTTCCTATCAGTAACCTTCTTGACAAACCTGAGGCTTTTTTGCTGCAGTTTCATTCGTATCAGCCTGCTCCTCTGAATAACTTTCCTTCTCGTTTATCTCGTTGTGTGAAGTGGTGCAGAAGGGTATTAAATAAGCTGTCATCTCGGTTAGTGATAATGAGAGAATTGAAACAAGCTGTTCCATAAATGTGATCATTATCTAGTAAATTAAATGAGATATTCAAAGTGTCCACCCAGCAATGGTCAAGGAACTTCTCTTACTTGGCATTTCTTTTGAGAGAAGAAACGATCACAGTCTCCCACAAACCAGAGGCTTCAAATAGACATGGGGTCATTAAAATCATCTGGCTTTCCACACTTGCTGCAATGGGCCCAGCACAGTAACTACCGTCTGTTCAAAGATGGAGAAATTCATCTCTGGGTATTGCTGGTGCTAATGGCTAGTTAACAGGGACCAGAGTTTTGAGGTTTGTCTTCCTGAGAGCAATGCTGGGGAGACCGTACGTCACCAGGGAGCGCAGTGAGAATTGCTGTGGTGCACATCGTGCTTGAAAACACACTGCAGATATCCAGGGAAAAAAAAAAAAAAAATTCAAAGGGCAAAGTAGCAGAACAGTTTTCTGTTAGGTGGAAGAAGGAGAGGAGCAGTCTGAGCTTCACACCTGGTTGTTGCTGGGATGGCACTGAAGATGGGAAAAAAAAATCAAGCTACCTCTTTCTGTCTTCTGCCTAAATGCCTTAAACTCTAAGCCTCAGGAAATAAATTTACTTCAAAAAAAGGACTGAGGAAGTCAGGAATTTGTACTTTCTCTTTTGTTTTACCATGAAAAACGTTGACAAAAGCAAAATATTTTTCTCTTTTCATTGTGTTTCTCTTTGTGGTTCTGTTGATCCTGTTTCATCTTCCAGAGAGGAGAATAAAGACATTCCTCACCCAAAGCTAATTCCTCCTTGTCCCTGACAAAAGCTGACCATGGAAAATGCCCTCTCCCAGGCCAGTTGCTTGGCCCTGGCTCTCTGCTTCCCTCTGGGACACATGGGGTTGTTTGCAGGAGACAATTAGAATGGCCCATGGGCTTCTCTAGGGCAAGGGCAGCTCAGCAGGATGGTGGAAATGCCCTTGGTCCATGCCAGGTCAACCCGTTCTCTTCACCCCAGTTACCAGCACAGCCTGACATGGGGTTGGCCAAGCCAGCAGCATGGACCTGGGAGGGATCTGGTCCCAGGGGGGAGGAGCTGTCTCATAACGGGAGCCCTGCAGAAGACTTTTCCGGTGGGCTTGTATCTAACTGTGCTTCAGCCTGCAGATGCTGGTCAGATGCTCTCAGTGAAGCATAGCAGCTCCAGGTCTTTTGTAGCTGAGCCAAAAATCTCAGCAAACCACAAACAAGTGACCAAACCATGAAATGCAGAGCAGGCCCACAGTATCCCAGAGAAGCCAGAAGTGCCTTCAAGGAGGCATGGTGCGGCAGAAGTAGAAGGCACTGGGCACTTTCCATGAGAGAGCTTTACTCTGGCAAAGCCCCCGCTCTCCCTTCCCTGCAGATTATCCTTGGGATGGAGTAACAACACAGGTGAGGAGCACAATGCACTAATGCAGGGTCTGGAGCCATCAGAGCTAAAGAAAAACCTCAGCAGGAGCTGCAAGCTCCAACTGGCCATCGGAGGGCAAACTGCTCCAAGCATTGCTGCGCCGTTCAGTATCGGCATTACTAACTCTGCCTGCAGCCAGCCTTCTTTCTTCGAAGATTATCTAGGCCAAGCTTCCAAGGAGTTTTAATTGTTTGGAAATTTTGGAAGGGCTCTAACAGGCTGCATTTCAACCAGCCAGAAATGTTGGAAAAGGCAGTGAGTGAAGCAGGACAGGCTGGGAATGTCCTGCAGCTCCCAGGTCAACACAGGAATTCCTCTTTTCCCCAGTGGCAGAAAAATTACTGCAAAAAATTACAGTCAAAGCAAGCTGCTAGTGAATGTCGGAGACTGTTAAAAATTGGGATTGTACTTATCCAGGTTTAACTCTTAATGGAGAAGGCTGTGATTTCTCTTTGGAGAATGGCCATTTTCATGGCTGGTCGGTTTTCAGAACACCTTCTGGCTGGCCTGTAGTTCTGATGGCAATAAGCACCATTAATTAACAAGGAACAGATACTGTAGCCCATCAGCACAGAGAGAGGCAGGCTGCCAGAGTACGACCTGAAGATCTCTTTATCCCTCTGGTTTTGCCCAGCAGCGTCTCTCTCCTTCATCTGTCTGCACATGTCTCCACTCCCTAATTTTGCAGGTTTTTACCGTGTATAAGCAGTAAAATGGCTTCCTGGCAAGTATCTTTGCCTTCCTTTATTTATTGGTCTATCCATCTGCAGATGCTGCCTCCAACAAGCACTTCTTACTTCTTAGCGTAATGCTGGGATGGAGAAAAGACTGTCATCCTGAAAAATAAGTACCCCTATACATCTCCTTCCTCTGCTCAATAAGTAGTGAAATAACTGGAGTTTAGGTTACAAAATTAAGAAGCAGGTGGGCCTGTACCTGCTCTCTCCAGTCAGCTGTTACCACCATCTGAGCACCCTTGAAGGGAACAAACGGGGTTGCTGTATTTCTCCATTCCTTGAAGCATCATGGAGCAACCGACTGGCAAACACTGATCCAACACTCATCCAAACACCAGTGCTCAAATGGACTGTCGTGGAAATGCAGTGGTTCACAGTCAAAAGGCATAGACTGCAGCTGGGTTTGGCCAGGAAGGCTTCCAAGACAAAGTCCCTCTGTGACTGCCTGGCCAGCTGTCATGCCCCCTAGCGCAGAGCAAAAACCAAGCTACGAAACCTTTGAAAGCTGCTGCAAAATGAACTTCACGCCCACCGCTACCTCTGCTTGGCAGAGCTGGGTGACAAACCCCCCTTGTCCCCGCGCTGGGAGGGACCGACTTGTCCAGGCCGTGATCATCTCGGTGACCGTGCAGAGCTGGAGGCGCAAACCTGGCAATGCTTCCTGCAGACCTGGCGACCTTCCCACTGCTATTAGCAGTTCTGCTTGAGCAATCAACCCGTGAGGGTCCGGCAAACGCCAGTGAGTGCCAGCTTGGCTTGGCAGGTGGACACCTCGCCCGGGCTGAAATGAGAGGCAGGCTGCTGGAAAGAGAAACCAGCTGGCATTCAGGGCAGGGAGAGCAAGCGGAAAAGCAAGCGCAAACCGGGCACCAGGAAAAACCTCAGCAAGTACCTCGTGGCTGAGCCTCTCCCCACCGATTGCAGCTCAAATCCGTCTTTAAATCCCCACAGCGAGGAGCTCAGGGCCCTGCTAATCCCGTGCTCTCGCATCTGCACAACTCCGTTACGCAGCGCAAAGCAGCTGCTGACACCACTGTGTGTTTAGCATCTACACTTTCAAGGTGGTTTTGTTCCTTTTGGTCTGCCCAGACCTTTGCTGTGTCTGAAGGCCACGCAACAGCAATGCCCGTATTACGTGAGGGAATCCTCACGGTCCCCGTAAAGCACAGCCTGGGGTGGAGGTACAAGCTTTCTGGGACGGAGCCCCCAGCCTGGAGGCCAAAGCACCAGATCACCACCCTGGTGTGAATACGGCAAAATTTGGGCATCAAACACAACCAGATTGCTTGAGCATCACAGTTTTCAAGCTCATGCACCTTGTTGCTGCCAAAGTTGGTCAAGCCAAGGCAGCAAACCCACCATCCTCGCACTGACGACCGCCACAGTGTTCCGGTAGCAAGCCCTGACAAGCTGTGAACCTTCAGAAGCAGCAGTCAGCCCTGGTTTCTGCCCTCTGCTCCTGGGGAGCCACAAGCTGGACCGAGGCAGACAGGACGTCTTTCCATTTTGCTCCTGCTCTAGCAGGCACAGGAGGTTGGTGGCACCTGATCCCAGATCCCAGCTTCCAGATCATTACACAAATAATAGTAATACGCGCAAAATAATAGTAACAGCCATGGAATAACAGGAAAACCTTGCTTTTCTGACTCCAGTTCCAGGTCAAAAGGCGGTATTATCAGCACTCGCACATGAGCTCAGCTCCTTTGATTAAGAAGCAACTGTCTAATCCCTGCCTGGACTCTGTCCTGGGTTTTTAATGCCTGATTAACTACCCCCTGCCAAGATGATTGTGCATCTTTGCATATTTTGGAGCTGTCTGTTTCTATTTATCACTACAGACAAGGAACTGTTTAAACCAATTCTCATTTGCATTGGCAATTTAAAGTACCATGTGAGAGTTTGTAGCTGAGTGGTGGCTGCAGCCCATTTCAAGGGGCTTTTAGGGTGATCTGCCACTTCTCAGGGAGCAAACATGGGACAGGACACTCTCACATAAAGGTAAGGTGTCACTGTAGGCCTTAGCCCTTGTGGGAGACACCAAGGGTCACTTCTGGAAGTCAGCAAGTTGCCACCAGTTTCAGTGGAAATGGTTAAAAAATTGACTCCCCATCCAGGGAACATTTCATAGGAAATAATAAAATAGGTTTTACGTTTTTGGTTTTTCATTTTCCAGCAAAATTCAAAAATGCTGTGGAAAATAGAAAATTTACCATGGCAATTGTTTACGTATTAAATTCTAACATTCCTTCTAAGAAAAAATCAAAACTGGCTGGAAAAAAACCTTCCTGACCAGCCGTAATTACCTGCCTCCTAAAAAGTCCACTCTGAGCAGCTGGGTCTCATCATCCACAGGCACTTGTCCAACCTGCGTCCCACACCTAGATCTAGCATCGTCCTCAACCAGTATGAGCCTTCACATCCCATTTGAGATCTCCCAGGACCATCTCAGCTCTCTCTTCTCCTAGAAGACACCAGCTCATTCTAATGGAGCATGAACTGCACCAGCTCTTGCTGAACCCCTCCTGGCTGAGCCCTAATCATGCTGGTGCTGATCCAAAGCTGCTCTTCTTCAAGAGCAGCCCGTGCCAGGTTTCTCCCTAGGGCCAGCATAACTGGGGTGCATTAACTCTGGAGAACAGCAGCAGCTACTCTAGGCAGAGATAAGGACCTTAGCTGGAGGACAGTCAGCAAATCCACAGCCCCTCTGGCACAAGATGCCCAGACAGCCCAAGATCTGGAGCTGTGAGCAATACCCAATGCCTTGGATTGACCATCGCTTCCCCACAGCCCTCTCCAGTTTTCCCATCTTCTAAGCACCACATTTAAGCACGTAATTTTTGTTGTGGTCAAGGCATTTCAGCGCAGAACAGGATTTGCAGATCAGGTGGTGTGGGATGGGGCAGGAGGAAGGGGAAGGGGGTTTAGTCTCTGTCTCAGCATCAAAGAAACGGAGACTACTGTCACAACAGTGCCCTTACAGAGAACAAAACGTCCCCGTTAAGCCAGGTGACTGGGTCACGGTACTGAGCCGATGAAACACAAACCCCAAAAGACCCCCGTGCTTTGGGGTGGCCGCGTGGAAACCTTCACCCAACAGCTCACCGAAGCGAGGAGCGCATCCAGGTCCGGCAGGTCCACCAGGCTGCGGCTGCCGGAAAAGGCTCACCCGTGTGTTAAAGCAATTCTGCCCACACACTGCCCCGAGCCTCTGGCATTTTTTTGTTCCTTCCTGTGTTTTTGCGTGTGTCTGTAATTATTGAGGATGTTCAGAGAGAGACGGGATTTCTGTTCCCTGGAAGCCCATCTGCTCCCACTGTTTATTTCCTGCAGTCGTCACAGTTGTAATGAATTCCAGCGTCACAACCGCACTGATGGCTCTTCCCATGGGGAATGTGCAGGGAAACCACCCGGCTCTAGAAAGGAGGCCTGCAGTACCCAAAGGACCCCAAAGACATGGGAAAGAGCAGAAGGTGGCCCCATCTTTCGTGAGGCTCCCACCAATGAAACAAAATCTGGGAACCAGAGAGGAGATCTGTTACGGCGACACGTCCCGCTCTGGGACACCGCTGGGACACTGCACGCTGCCAGTCCTCCAGAGCCACCTTCCCACTGGGCTCACTGGTGGGGCCGGACCACGAAGTTGTGTTGGGTTTGGTGCCGATGCAACTGGTCCTGGCAGCCATATACGTATATCTGCAGTCTCCTCCAGGTGCCTCTTCCCACCGGCTCCGTGACCCGGCTCTGCACCCAATCTCTGCTCCTCTGGGCAGTCTCCAGATGGTTTCTGCAGCGGTCAGGTCCCTCCCCAGTCTGGCCCTGTCTCTGCTCCCTGCCCGCCTCAGACAGAATCACAACTGGACGCATAGCAGACTACATATACCTTCAGGGGGGTGGAGAAGCCAAATTTCCTGAGGGAAATAATCCCAACACTAGTACACATGCTGTGGGGTAGTCCACAGGGTGGACCCGAAGGAGCAGAGAAAGCAATGCTCCCCAGGTCTGTCCACAAACTTCCAAACTAACCACACGCACATCTGGTTTCCACCTGTTCTGCGTTCCCCTTTCCTGCCCACGGCACGCCTGGAACTTGCAAGGTTCCCGGCAAGTAAACCAGCGCTGCGCTGCCCCTTCTCCCCAGCCCTGCTGCCCAGCGCCAGGGGTCTGAGGTCGGCCCCCAGCCCGCGGGTACCTGCCTGCTGCAGCGCACCGTGCCCTGCAGAAGCGACACCTGCGTGGCACAAGACTCCTTCCTCCAGCACCCAGAGGTCTGGTGGCAGCCCAGAGGTACGGGCAGATCCTGGGCATCCGGAGCCCTGTGGAAAGCACACAGGCTGTGCCACCCCACCCAGAGGATTCACTTTGTATCTCAGTTCTGCTTTCTACGTGAGTGCTGAATTGATAGCGTTTACTGAAAAGCACCCTGGAAGAGATGCAGTTAAGGTCTCCTCACAGAGTACTGCTCAACGGGGCTGTCTCTGGACAGGCCCGCATGATGGAAGGAGCACAGTAGGTTACCATAAGTGAAACACAGCTTTGGGGATAATTTGCTGTCTGGAACAGCAATTGAAGACCTGATGCTCCCCGGGAGGAAGAACTCAATCATGACGCCAACTGGCAGGAAGAGCAAGCACGGAGCACAAGAGTGAATAGACAGCAGGAGAGCAAAATGGAGAAAATAAGGCAAATGCAGAAAGGCAGATGAGCATCATCAGTTTAACCTGAAGTCCACAGAAACGCCATCAGCTCTAATGGGCTTTGGGTCATTTAGGAGGAGGTAAAACAAAATAATAAATTAGTTTGTTTGCTCCCTTTCTAAGCAGCATTGCTAAATTCAACCCAGCTGGTGCCAGAGTACAGCAGTACGTGTGCCCGGCTTTCTTCTCACTCACGAGCTTCCTCATTTCAAGATTATACATCTTCATTTCTCCGCTTTTCCAGAACAAAGACAGCACTGTTTTGTTACCATACAGCTACTTACTCAGTGCTGAGCCATGCAAGGAAGCCGAGTATGTTAGAGAAAGTATGAATGAAGGATTTGATCAGAGAGAGGAGAAAAGGAAAAGGGGAATACAGATGAGGTTTGTGTTGCCACCGCACACAGTTATCAGAAACAGTGGGGACACTTGAACTGCATTGGAAAAGGTCACAAGACCCTTAACCACCAAATTCTTGGCTGATAGAGATTAATACAAATCTAAATTCAGACTTCGGCGGTAGCAAAGAGATTCAACACTTGCTAAAGATGCAGCTCCTAAACTGGACTGTTTCCTGATTTCCTTACCTGCACATTCCTAACAAAACACCGTTCACAAGGGCAATACCCATGGCACAACTAGTGCTGTAAACAGGCAGCGAGCTCAGTGGGGCTCTGAGGAACAAAACACAGGATTTTTGGCCTTTTATTTCTACAGGCTGCATGACTACTCACTTCAAGTAGCATGAGCCTGCCAAATCAGGGCTGACCCATTTCTGCCGCTGGCATTAAGGGCACCTCTTCCACTAATCCCGTGTGTCAGAGAGGTACGATTGGTAATACTTGTCTCTGGGACAGCGGGTTAGGGATTTACCGAGCACCACACATCATGTCCTTTAATTCAGTGTCAGCCAAGGATAAGCCAAGGACCTAGGGCAAAGCATGATCCTTTACAATTTAATGCTGGGTGGCGCTGTATTGTCAGAAGCGCAGCTCCGTCCTTCAGACGAGGAGCCAGGTCTGAACTGTCACATGGCTGTATTTCTTCCAGATTTGGGACATTTGCATTTTCTCCCCTCTGAAGCCCAACAGGACTTTCAAAGGCTAAAACTAACAGGGATCTGAAAAAAATGTAATAAAGTATATATGTGGCTATAAAATCAGAAACAACGCAGTCAGAAAAGAGAAAGAAATCCAGCAGGGCGCTGGGGAGGGCTCAGCGGCTTGGGCAGAGGAGGGAGGCGATGGGCAGTGACATTCACACTCCGGAGATCGCCGCTGCCACCTCTGCCCCCGGTGCTGCCCGCCTCGGCCAAGGCAAGGTTTACGCATGGCTCCGGCTCGCTCACGCTGCGAATGGCGGCAGGCTGGCTGACCTTTGCTCATGGGGCTGCTGCCGAATGCGTAGCCAGCGCTCCCAGTACCTCCCTGTACAGGCACTGTCCGTGACTGCTCCCCAAGAGCTGCACTGCAGAATTACTCGTGTTATTTAGCAAGAGGCGGAGGGGAGAGGCAGCCCCTTGCTGCAGTTCAGACCCGGCCGCTTCGCGCCCTGCAGACGTCGCTCTGCCTGCTGGATGCTGAGAGGAAATCAGGAGCAGATTTGCAAATGCTTTAAAACCTCCCCTTAATCAGCCAGTGCCATTTCTAGCCCAGCAACGTGCTCCAGCTCCTGTGAAAGCAGCACGGAGGGGTATTTTGTTGTTAATGCAAACCGTACCTTGTCACAGTAAAGCACGGCAAGCCTCAGGGGCTCGCATTAGGACTACAAAGCTTGTTTGTATGCTGTACGGCCAGGAAGAATTATCCCGTCTGACTTCCCGTACATCCCAGCCTACTCATTTTCACGCAGTTACCCTGTATTAAGCTTAATTACCCCCGTATTAAGATTAATGGCTTGTGTTGATTAAAGCCTATCCCGAAAGAGAGACTATTACAGCATCTGAGACAAAGAAGCCTCTGCTGGGGGCGATTTGTCCCCAAGGCTCACCATCCCCACCGCCAAAACCACAGGCCCTGTTGAACTTCCTCGGCTCCATCCTGCAGCCAGGGATGCTCGCTCTGCATTGCCTCCTAGATTAAGGAGCCCTTTCGTAGCTGGGGCTTTCTCTCTGTGCAAGTGCTTGGGCACAAACATCAAACAGATTCTCACCTCGCTTGGTCTCACTAAACAGGCCTCTTACCCCTCGATGCCTATTTCCTCTTTTTTTTTTCTGGCTCTATGCAGTACCCTCTCCTGGTTTCCAGACAACAAAAAGGTTGTTTAAAAAGAAACCCCAGAAAAAGCCCCATAGCTGTGGCTGCCAGCGGCACGAGGTCTTAGGATGCTGCAGGCTCTGGCATCACCAGACGCACCAAGAGGGATCGCATGCTTTAACCAACAGCAGCACCTTTCCCAAATGAGGGGGATTAAAACAAAACTGAGGCTGATAACAAGAAAAACCCACACCAGCTGGATTCTCTTTTCCTTCTGTTACACAGGGGCCTGGGAAGCTCTTCCACAGGGGAAACATAATCCTTTAGCATTTGCTGTAGCCGTTTTGGGCTGGTATTAGATGGGGAACATCCTGACATGGTTTGGAAGCTGCCTCCAACATTGTTCCTGCACCAGATTCACTACTTTGTGGCTTGGTAGACAAGTGCAGATGTCACATTCCTGTATTTCTTAGGGAAATGGCTTCATAACATTCTGCCACAGTGCTAAGCACCACATCGCCTGTTTTACAGGACTTTTTATCCCCTTACTGTTTCGTGATCGTGGCAGTGGCACCGGGAAGGACCACTGTCTTGAGCTTTCACACACTGTTGATGGGGTGGAAACCCTCCCACGATCCGGGTTTATTTTGGCTTTTGGTCCACGAACAACTATAGCTTCGGTGAGTGAGAAAGGCCTCGCCTAGGTGATACCATCGTCCTCGCTACAGACCGCCAGCTCAGACAATTTGTCCTGGCAAGCTATCGGAGCTGGGTAACTGAGCGTAACTCGGCCAGAAAGACGCATTTTTGAGCCTTGTCTTGTCACTGTTCTTCCCTGCTGCCTTGTGCCAAGACGAGAGGGTCACTTTAGAGGGGATAAATAGAAACAAAAATCACTGACTGCTTTTTTCTGCCACCATCCTTCCTTTCCCCGGCCTGCCCAGGTGCAAGACAACTTTCTTCTTCTTGCTCTGGTTTTCAGTGGCTTCCATTTGCTTCCTGCTTTAGACTGAGCTGAGCACCAAGCCAGCTAAGGCCACTGCAATGGCACAAGAAACACATTTATATCTGACAAGCCAGCAAATGTCTTGAAAGCCTGCAGAAAGGAAGATGGGGTGTCTTCCTCTGGGCTTTTGTACAGCCCTGCTGTGGCGCTTCAGCCTGCCCAGCAAAGCCTCCTCGGGCTCGCTCCAGCCATGAGCTAATTGAGACCAGGTTTAACACAGTCCCTAACAAAAGAAAGAAACCAGCTCTCGGAAAGCAAACCAGCCTCAAACCTTATTAAAAGTCCTCGCTTAACCATTAGGCTTGCTTAACTCTACCTAAAGGATGAGATTGTCTGGACCAGATAATCTCTTTACCTTATCACATTTTAATGTCAAAATAATACTCTTTTATGACAATGACACCTTGTTCCCTTAAAGACATGGCTCACAGCATGTGAGCTGCCCAGTGCTCAGAGGTGGGTGCCACCACCTCTCCCCTGGGCTATTTAGACCAAGGGTGGCTGGAAGAACTTTCAACTTGCGGCAGAAGTCTCCCAGTTTTCTTAATAAAAGGAAGATTTTTCCTTTTCTACTTAACCGACATGGTGCTATGGGTATCAAAATCAGGGAGCAAAAGCAGCATCCCTGGGTGCTTGTAGAAATCCCAGCTGCTCAGAGCTGGCACCCAAGAGGCGCACTGCCTGGGGGGCTTCCTGCTCTCCTGCATCCCGTGTTCCTTGTCCCAGCTCTGTTTTCCATCTCGGTCTGGCAAGAGCATCCGTAAGGCTGAAGAAATGAACATTTGTGAAACGTTTAGTGTTCTTGAGATAGGAGGGGCTATAAAATCACCCAGAACTATTGATGCTTTTCATTACTCACTTTGAACAGCAAAGAAAACCACCACGCCTGGGCAGGGGCTCAAGCTCTGCAGCAAGGTGACCCCAGCAGGCTGCACAAGGCCACCTTCACAAGCAGTTTTGCACAGGACAAAACCAATGGGGCCAGTGCTTCAAGCACTGGGCAAATGCCTCCTGAGATGCTTTAGGACGCGGCAGGTGGGATGGGGCAGGGTGTCACCCACAGGTGGGAGACATCACTCCCTGCCCCATCCTGCGACAAAGGCTGAGCCCTGCCCACGCAGCCCGGTTCCAGCCTGGGCTCTGCAGGGACAGGCCCATCCCAGGCTCGGCGTCAGGAGGGCAGCGCAGCACCCATGAGCCCTTCGGCCGCCGGCTGAACCCTCCCCAAGGGGAGGCTCCGTGGGCAGCCAGGACCTTTTCCCTCTGCATTATGTCTTTAATCGAAGCACAAAAGCCATACGTTTAAGTGGGTTTAAATGGTTAAAGGCACTTGTTCCTCTAAAAAGGGAATGAAATTGCTATTGACACCTCCATAAGAGAGGCTTTTCAGACACAGTATGAGAGCAGCAGACGAGGAGTCCTCCTCGCTCTGCATGCCTGCAGTTAGATCTGCAGCCTCCTCCTTTTCCCTCATTATAGGAATAGGTACCGCTGTCTTCAAAGGAAGAGAAACTTAATGGCCTCATTGGCGGTTTGATGAATAATTAATGCTGCTGCATTAATCGGGAAGTTAACTAAGGCCTGGAGAGAGCCCATCTTTAAAGCAGAAAAGCCTCCACCACGGGGCATTCACACTGGGTGCAGAGGCAGGGAGATGCACACCGACCATAGCACGCAATGTCCACAAAGTATGAATACAGAGATACTACAGCAGTACCCTTGCTCAGCGCCATGCATTGGGACAGCTTTCTTCACTCACCTAACCATAGGGCACAGGATGGGAGATGGGGCTCCTGCAAACCAAGCCCCTGTGTACGTAACCCCCAGGGGCATCACGGCAGAGCTCGGGGCCACGAGGCTTCACCGTGTGCCGCTGCTGGCCGTGGCCACCTCTGTCCCCGCTGGGTGAAAAGGGGGCTGGCAGCATCAGCCAACCTTGGGTGCTCTGCTGGAGATGCTCTTTAAAGGTGAAGCCTTTCTCTGGCTTTATGTAGTGCCCCCTACAATGGGCCTTCGCTGCTGTGCTGTAAGACAAATAAATAATATCACACATGACTCACTGATTGTACTTGTGAAACATGAAGAAAGAAGGTAACAGCCGAACCTACTTAAACACATTGGCCTGATGGATATTTTTAAGAAGACAACAGCAAGGCTGTGCCCATAGGAGCCTTCTCGGATAAATGCTAAACATGCCATTGAAAATATCATCTGTTCAGATTTAATCATCCTCCATTCATCCTTTCCAAAAATAAAATGCAAGAAAAAGAAAAGAAAAGAAAAGAAAAGAAAAGAAAAGAAAAGAAAAGAAAAGAAAAGAAAAGAAAAGAAAAGAAAAGAAAAGAAAAGAAAAGAAAAGAAAAGAAAAGAAAAGGAAAAAAAAAAACCCTTTCTGGCTGAAACATTTGGTTCTTGCTCAAGAATCTGGTCTGAATTTTATGAAGGTTTCCTGGAAGCGGAGATCAAGGGGCTGGTTTGGGGCTCAGAAAAGGCCCTCTGGCAGGATGAAGAAGAGAAAACTGCCAGAGACCGAGACTGATACTTTGTCATTCGTTTATTGGGAACACTGCACAGGACTGTTCCTGCTAATTAAAACCAGCGGTGAACAAAGCTAGTTTGCAGAGATTGGGCTTTGGCCAAACGTTTGTATGTGGACGAGGAAATGAGATCATAAAAGTCACGACCGGCCTTCAAGCTCGGGGTTTATAATTGCCTCTCACACCTTGCTTCCCAGCCCTCCAACCACCACGTTTCGTAATAAAATTGGGCCCGGGGCTCCTCACCTCTATTTTGAGCTGGCATCCTGGAACACATGCAGGAAATAGTGGAAAGGGACCAAGAGAATCCCCACACTGGGACTTTCCTCGGTACAAACCGATTAAGAACAGCCTAAGGTTGGCCCCCATCCATCTGGACGTGGCTTCTGTAGCTATGACTTCTGCGTGCTGCGTTTTTCCGCAGGTAGAAATTTGTGCCGCCTTGAGCTTAACTAAAACACGTATGGAAAACCATGGGATTAGGAAGGACTTGGTTTGTAATTTGGGGAAGAGTCACCCTGTTGAGCACAGATCCAAAGGGGTGGCTGAGGCACGCCATGCCACCCATCTCAGGGACGGGCTCTCCATGACCATCTCCAACACAGCTGGTGGACGATGGGCAGAGGGACCGACTGGTTTCTCCCCCAGACTGAACTTGTCAGGGTATCTTTTATTGACGAAGTAGAGCTGGTGGGCTGATGTGAGCAACATCGCAGAATTGCTGCCTACTTAAATATAGATTAGATATACACAGGAAAAAAAAATACACCCTGCCTTCAGCAGATACTGTGATTTAAGACACAATACGCCTACTGGCACGTCCACCTTGGTAAATTTACAGTCACAAGTGTCCCAATATAATGATACCTCTGGGTTACAGTAGTGTAGCTGTGTAGCATTTCTCATACCCCAGTGTAAGCAATGCATCCACACGCCAGGGCTACACCACATACGGAGGTTTCACTACACCAGTGTAATTTTGCTGGGAAGTTTCTGAGACATGGCCTAAGATGCCATTTTTTCTCCAGGTCTAATGTAGTGCCTGTCCGGTAACACTCGGCCGTACCCAAGCCACTTCTGATAGAAGACATCCAACAGAAAGAACAGGAATGGCAAGCCAGTGATTAAGACAACTCATCTCCTCTAATGAGACATTTTCTCATGTGTTTTCTTCTCAAAGGACAGAATCAAAGCCTGAATTAACTAATTCCCTCCAACCATATACCAACTAATCGCACTGGCTTTGCTTCCCCAGCTCACTCCATCCATCTGAGTGCTATTTACTCCTAATGTGCCCTAAAAGTTGGCTTGCATGTAGGGAGAGCTTTCTTCTCATTTCCAGGGGAAAGCCGCATCCTGCAGGGTGGCGTTGGTTTACCTCAGCTGCCTCACAGCCCAATCTCATGGCTCCTTCCCCCAGAAAACAGCAACGTTTAAGCAGAAACTCCAGCAGGCAACATCCCAGCTCGACACCCGGCATCGCACAAGGTCGTGTTGCTTCCTGTTCATGACAGAAGAAATTAAAGATGCAAAACATCCCCAAAACAACAGCCAGCAACAAGCATCACACAGCAGAGTGGAAATTTTTCAAATTTCTATTTATTTTATGTTGTCAATAAGTTCGGTGTCTTAGAGTTGACTTTCTGATGGGCCAAGGGAGCCTAACCCACATGCCAACACATCTCTATTGCCAAGGCCTGAACTGATTCAGGAAACCCTCCTTGATGACCAGGGAGAGCAGAGAGGGAGGATGCTGCCAGCACCCCGTGGCTGGGTTTCCACCCGGGAATAGCCGCTTCTTCCAGACAAGCAGCCCTGAGACCAGCACCAGCGCTATGCCGTTGGTAAGGACTGCACCGTGCACGCGTTGCTGGTGGATTAAGGGAGAAATTAAAGTTCAGGGCAAGAACCATGGGAGCACAGCTGCGAAAGAGGCCAAGCATGTCAGGAAGACAGGAGATGCTGGAGCCAAGCAGAGAGGAGACTGAATCCCACCACGAAAGTGACGGAATTGGGCTGAATCAGGAAAGCAAAGGAGGGCACTGAAAGCTCCCACCACAGAGGAGAGAGCTGAGGATGAGCAAGGGGAAGGGGGAGGTGGAGGGGAGGGATGGGGAGCCCGGGGGAAGATTCAAACAGCTGCTGGACCAGCTCTGTCCCGAGGCCTCCCCACTGGCATTGGGATTATCTGCCCAAAGGAGAAGGGAGAAGTTCTTCAGGGGGTGCTTCTGGCACGGAGGCTGCCTTGCCTTGCGTGCATGGTGCTGCTCCTCCTCCTCCAGAAACGCAGCGAGCTGGGAGAGGTGAAGAGAAAGGACCCAATTTCCCAAGGCAAGCTGGGAGACACAATAAGGAAAAAGCATGAAGGCACAGACAAAACAGTCCCTGCGCTTTATCTCACAACTTCAGACCATCCAGCCAGAAGAAACAAAGTTATCTCCTCCCCAGCTCCCGCTGTGCCTCCTGCCTTTCTTTCAGCTCGCTGGATTAAACCTAGCTGTCATTGCAATATGGGAGAAACGTCGCCCGCGCTGCTGCAGCTCCCCACCGTCGTCATTTCTCCCACAGTGCCCCAAACAACCCTCTGGTCCTTCACAGAGCTCTGCCACTGACCTGCGGCCCTGCAGCTGCTCCCAGTGTGCCCTTTCCTTTGGCTTCAGGACACGAGCCCGCAGCAGCGGCTTCCTCCATCCTCCCGAGACGGCTCTCCCTCACCTCACCGCAGCCTGCATCACGGCCGGAGCTGGAGGAGGACGTGGAGTTGAAGCAGGCTGCAGAAAGCACTGCTGTTCTGCAGTGATGGGGCACACGAGTTGGCCCTCGACAGCTCCAAAAAGCTGAGAGCCTTTTACAGAGCCGTCGCTTTAGCTAGAAATTAGTCAAACTTCAATTACTTTGTCCAAATGCTTCTGTGCATCAGGATATGGCAATGGGCAGCGATGGAAGGACAGAAACAAAACACGTAGAGCTTGTTCATACGTTTAGCGCAGGCAAAGGAGACGAGAGTGCAATTCTGCTTCTGCTGACTTGTGAATAACCATGGGCCATATGTAAAAGCAGACATTTCATGAAATGAAGACCATTTCCAGGCATTTTACAAGATGACTGACTCCGTGGGCCTTTCACATCCACTATTTCATTTGCTCCTTCCATAATGCACTTTAAAGTTTCAGGCACTTCTTGAAATGACTGCCTGTTACTGTCATGGTCCCTGCATGCCACCTGCCCCGACAAACTTGTTAGTGTGTGAATGTGGTGGAAAGTGAAATTGTCTGTGGGGAAGGCCCTTGATGTCCATCTGCTCATGAAATTCAGCTCCTGATGGGAAGAGCTGCTGGGGAAAGCCCATGCCACCAGCTGGGGCTGTCTCACAGCCGTGGTGGAGCAGCTTAGGCTCGCATAAAACTGTGTGCAACTTTCAGTAACAGTTTTTGGAGACTTCGGCTCCCTTAACACCATCCAAAGCCATGGGCAGAAGACTGATGTTCCTCTCTTGCAGCTCCTCCCTTGCCAACAGCACTGGCCAAACACGCCTGCTGGGCAGCCACGGGCTTCGGCTCATGGCGGCTGCTGGCAAACAAGGTCACCTTCAACATCACCTGCTCAGCATCTGGGCGTGTTTAAAAGGTTTCTTCAGTGCTGGAAACCTGAAGGAGGAAGGTTTGCTCAGTGCTGCCCAGAGCTATCACTGCTCAAATGTTGCTTTCCTCAATGAAATCCTGCTAGCTGCAAGGACACATCTACTACTTTCTGGAAGAAAACCTTCTGGGAGAGAAATTATTCTTGCATGGGGAGCTCCTAGGAGCAGAGATTGTGCTTGTGTGACTATGAATGACTTCTTTGGCTCTGGGAAGTAATATCATTACCAGGAACAGTGATGTTTCCGTGGGGCATGGAGGGCGGAGGGGACACACAAGAGGAATATAAGGTATCTCCAGTTCTTCTGCTATTTGTGAGGCTCATATTTAGCTCACACCAAGTCTTTGCAAAACCAGTGTGTCAGCTGGTGGGGAATCCTGGGGTAAGTGCTGGCCGGGGGTCAAAGGCCAGCAGACACCAGTTAGATAAACCTGACAGCCCCTTGGTGACACGATGGAGAACCTCAACGCTTCTGAACGCGGGAAACTTCACTTCAGTCCAGAAAAATGTTCTTGTCGGGTCAACAGCAAGGGTCTGCTTGGGGAATCTGAGGTCAACCTCTGCGTATTTCCTACTGGCTTCAGCAGGAACAGATGAATGCAGCACTGAGTCCCCCACGAGCCTCCCCGGGGCACAGGCTGGACAGACGGACGCCCAGTGGCAGGCAGTGGAGGTGGGCAGCTCTGGGGTCGCATCCTCCGCAGCAAGCGGCCGTGCGTCGCGCGCCAGTGGCTTTCTCCTGCACTGGCCCCAGGACAGCGGCATCAGCGCAGGTCCAAGGTACGAGACCCAGGGGGTCTCACTGGGAGCAGCAGCGCTGGGAACCCAGCGTTCCGCAAAGTCAAGCCGAGGATTAAGAAATTCTCATTACTGCTGCTTGCAGTCACATTTTTCGGAGCGTGACTCACGCTGGGTCACACGGTAACTACAGGAAAGACCTAGAAATAGGTCGAGGTACCCTGACCCTCAGGGCCAGGTGCTAACTGCTCAGCCGTGCCTGTCAGACTGGCCAAGGAAGGCGCGGGACCCTGGAGTTATGATGAGGTTTCACAACCCTCTGGCTCACAGCTTGGAAAAAGAAAGGGGTTTTAAGGACAATTAAAAAAAAAAAAAAACCTCCACAGTGCTGGTGACAAGAGTATCTAATGACAAAGCAGAAAGGTGCTAAAAAACAATCCATGCAGGTGGCTCTACAAAGATTTTGAGAGAGAAAAAAGAAGAAAGAAGAGGAAATGTAATTGAGAGAAGAGCCTCTCTCACACTAATGTCATTCTTGACATTTGAGCAAGTAATTTTAAAGAAGACTAAAATAATATTTACATAAAGGGTTTAATCACTGGATTTTGAAGACAACTCTGTCAGATCATCTCCAGGGGACTGAAGAATGATGGGCTAATTAGCTGTGTTTGCCAAAATTGCTTTGCTTTGTTTTGTTATTATTTGCTGCACACTTCTCAAACGGACCGGGGCCCCCGTGCAGGACGCTCGGCGCGCAGAGCGAGCCCCAGCTCTGGCCGCCAGATGCTTCCTACCAGCGAGTGCTTGCACGGTGGTGGTTCTCCGAGGCTGCAGCCAAGCCCGGTGACAATCCCATAACGAAGGTGAGCTCACCCTCAACGAATGGCAGCTCTGCTCCGCTGGTCACCGGTCTTACACAGCAAACACTGCTTGTGCTCCGCACAACGCCGGTCTGTGGAGTTAGTTGGAAAAAAACAGAGGGCTGACCTGAAGCTTGAGTGCAAATCAAATCTCAATTCAAGACTCAAGCAGGTCTTCCTGCCAGCTCTTGTTTTTGCACGTTGGCTCGTCTCCCCCTTCTGCTCAGATATGGAAATCAACCCACGGCGAGGCACGCTGGGTGGGACGGGACGCGCGGCTCGAGCGGCCGGCCCTGACCGCACAGCGCGGGCTGGCAAGGCTGCGTCTGCTTGTCCCAAACTCCGGCCCCAGCGGTGTCCCAGCGACTGCAGACACCACGGCTCTGCCTCAAATCATGTCCTCTGGTGATGTCACCGATTTCACAGCTTTTGTTAACGGGAAAGAGGTGAAACGGAGGGAGGGAGCGGAGGGAAGTGAGAAAGTAGGTGCTGGGAATAAAGAGCTCCTCTAGGCTTGGCAAGTCTCAGTTCTTGAGGTGAATGGAGGGCATTCCCATCCACTTAACAAGTGATCATTCCACTTTCATCATCAAACCTCATTTCAGGTTCAAATCTTCCCAAAGTCAGTTGCCTGCAAACTTGCAATACCCACCATATGATTATTCTGGATAATCTGCCTTTACAATATGCTCTGTGCCTTCTTTGGTACTATGGAAATCCATAAGTGAGATGGATAAAGGAGTGGGGAGCATTGTGCTCGCACTAAAGACAGCACAGGGAGAAATGATCAAGTATGACCTTATTTACAATACAGTCTGGTTCTAAAATCCACTGGGAAGGAGCTGCCAGATATTTTCCAGGTACAGAAATATCACTAGCCTGAAGCTAAGTGTTGATTCAAGGCCATATCCTTGCAGAGAGGTTATAAAGCTAAAGATGTGATTCTGGGGGAGCAAATGCATGGATGATTTAGGAAAAAAGTCTGTGTGCTAAGTACTAAATGTAAATGAACCAATACTTGCACTATTTCTATCAGAAATTCACTGAGTTTCTAGAATTCAATTCTAGCACAAGATTCACTAAGAGTATCATGAATAAAAGTAGCTTTCTGCCTCTTCACAATCTGAGATGATCATTAAAAAGCACACAGGTATATCTGAAAATGTCCAGAATTTTCACAAGACCTTAATTTTGACCTAACGCTTCTTCCTCCACAGATCCTTCCTAGAAGCCTGTTACTTATTAACATTTTTTGTTGGTCCTTCAATTCTAGCTTTAAGGCTTTGATTCATGGAGCAGAAACAATGCCATGTGATCTCACCAGCCACCCACCCTTCAAACTGCAGAAAATAACCATAATTAAACAAACCTTTGGGTGCAAATCACCTCAACTGCTGAGAAAATGTTTACTAGGAGCACAGCTGCAAAGTCAGGACCAGTTTGTGAACAAATGAGCGTGTGTCTCGCTAAGACCTTTTGGGGAAAAAAAGTCTTATAGCATGGAATAAAAAGCACCAACTTTTTTTTAAAGCTTTGAGACCTTTTATGAGTATCTGCAGAAACGCTATGAGCTGCAACCAGATTATCATGGGACACCCAGCTTACGGAAATTGGTGTAGCTGCTTCTACCTCCATGGAGCCAAATGGATTTCTAACAACTGGATAGCAAGCACAGGCTTTTAGAATAATTTTTGCACAACTTTGCTGCTCTTGCGCATGCTGAATTTCAGTAAAACTTCTCACAATGGGAAGAACATCCTAGTGAGCATTAAACTGAACTAACACTCACAATAAATGTGCACATCAGAGGGGCCAGAGAAATACATCACTTACAGTTAATTGCAATCGCTAATAAAGGCTGCAGAATTGGCTCCAAACACAAATGAGAAATTCGAAGAGATGATCTAACATACTCTTAAAGTGTGTTTCTACCTTCCAGCAACTCGTGGTTCTCCTTCACTCGTTGGATGCATTTTCTGCTGGAGGACAGGCCAGGGAGAGAAGCATCCAGAGCCCACTTTAGCACTAGCGATTAAGGGACAAAACAACAGCTCCTAAACCAGGAAGACCAGAGGAGGACTATTCCCAACAACCTTGAGAATATAAAATGCCCAGTGCCCATGGGGATGGACTGGCTGGAGCACGTATGCCCAGGTCCCGTTGGCTCCCTCAGGAACCCGAGCCTTTGCCAGATGCTGTGTTTTTGAATCCTGACCTACAAAGCCTCTCTGAGTCCATGCGTGAGCTTTGGTTCACTCAGGGCAAGAGGAAGGATCCTTCTCCCATGCACATCCCAGGCTCCGGGCACTTCCCACCTTTCTGTCGCCCACGCGACGCTGCACAGAGCTTTCCCAGGGAACTGTGCACTCAAGGACAGGGAAACCAAGCAAACAAAAACACTTTGATCATTTTATGAGGGTACAACCTACAGTACTTCCTTAGGCCGAAATAGGGCCAGGAAATACAGACGTGACTTCCGTGAGCCCTCTCCCTGTACTATCATTTGAAAGGACGGAACTCTGTGTCTTAGCTGGCTGGAGATGCCTGAGGCTCGCCGAGCTCTTTCCTGCATGATATAAACAAGCTGGCAGCGAGAAGATCCTCCCCCTGGGCTGTCTGTGTGCTTTTCCTCTGACCTGGTCACCTCTTTCCTGCTCAGCTGCTCCCCGTGGGAACGCGCTCCCGAGCGCTCCTCTCTCGCTTTCTTTAAGCTCGACTCTACCGACAAAACAAGAGCCCTTGCTCCCCTCTGACGTTGCTCCCAACAAAAAATGGTGAGAAACACCCATGGGTGACTCTCTCATCCCTTTTTTCCATAGCACAAGGATGCGCCATACAAATGTGACATACATCAAGTGCAAACCAAGGCATCCTTCAGCTGCTGTGCGTCTCCGGCTGCACTTTGAGCCACGGCCCCCCACGGGCGCTGGGAGAGCAGACGTGGTGGGGAAGGACGGGCTTTATCCATCTCTGTTCCTAGGAGGGGCCTGAGGTAGGTCCCTCCAGGTCTGGTAGATGCGTACCAAGACCAGCTCTGTTAGGAGGACCCCAAGCCATTCTGCAGAGCTCCCTTTTTGTGTTAATCCCTCACACTCCCAGCTTGGAGAGAGCATGGCTCCAAACAACACCGCTGTTGGTGGGTCCAGTGCCTCATTGCATGGGTGAAACCAAAGCAAGTGGACAAGGAAACGAGACTCCAAGGAGGCAGGTCCACCAGATCTGCTCTCACTCTGCTGCCCAGGGTGCTCCTCCTCCTGCTCATCCTACTCCCACCCTCCATGCCCTCGGGGTTACCGGAAAGATGTCCCCAGAAGCGATGTCCCTTGCGCACCCCCCGAGCACTGAGAAGCAGGAACCTAGGCCACGGCCAGCTCTGTGCCCCGGGGCAGATCCAGACCCTGGGTTTCCAATCCCCCATGTGCAGGCAGGTCCGTACCACAGGCTGGCAACATCCCCCTCCGAGAGGCTGCTTCACCCGCCCGCCGCTCCGGTTGGCCCCGTGATGGCGCACGCAGCGTCCCCGCGGCCGCTCTGTCGACAACAGGGCAAAGCCGCCGGACTTTATTATTTCGCAAGTAATTAACTGGGCAGCCTCCCCCGAGCCTCTTCTGTTGCTTCCTGGGCACATCCCTGAAATTAACCTCAGAGCTAATGAAGCCAATTATCAACAGCAGACGTGGTCTCCCTCTAATTATTTTCACTGGAAAGGTCACCCAAAGCGGCACATTGTGAAACCCAGCTAATTGCATTGTCTGCTCACAATGCGAGCCGGCTCCTGCGGGGCTCTGGCATGAGCGGAGGGGAGGCTCATGTGCCATCATCCAACAACTGGAGCCTCCAGCTGGGGAAGAAAGCGGCTCTGGGAGAGGACCCCGCTGCCAAAGCCTCCTTGCCACCAACGTCGCTCGCGGACACGGGGCTGGCTGCTGGCTTCTCCCCCTGCTTTCAGATGTGGCCGGCCAGCCCAGCAGCAAAGGCAGAAGATCAGATGAACGTGCCAAGCTACCCGGGTATCAGAAGAAAGCGGCTGGATGTTGTTCTTTGGAAACTGTCTTGTTTTCGTACTTTTTGGTTTGAGAAAAGAAAGGGATGGAGAATTTGGGTTGCAAAAATCCAATCTCACGGCCTATCATTGCAACATTTAGAGGCATGTGGTTGGTAGTATCATCTATAGAAGCATCCCATCAGGATGCTGTCCCATTTCTAAATAAACAGTGGGGAAAAAAATAAATCCTAGTATTTTCTGAAAATGCTCCAGAAACAACACCGTCGGAACAAAACAAAGGGAGGGCAAAGAGCAAGACAAGCACAGCGCATTTTAAATTTCCCATTTCTGGCAACAGCCACCAATGATGTTCCTGTAGAGTTCATGCAGGTGCAGTCTCTGCTCTGTGGACGCAATGCTGGGTCTGCCCTGTCTTATTTCTGTGATTACCGAAGCATCCCTGACAAGCTACAGCGCATCGAGCGTTTGCTCCCACCAGCCACCAGAGCAGCTCAGGGAAGGGCAACGGGAGCCGTGCGCTGCTCGGCCACGCACCTTCTCATACTCTCATACAATAAAAGGATAGCACAGCATATCGACCCCATCCCCAACACCTGCACCAACAGAAAGCCCACCTTCTGTGCACGACTCCCACGTCTTTGATCATACAGATCAGAGCTCACCCACGCCGCACCTGGCCCCACAGCGAAACTTTAGGAAGAAAGCAAAAATTCCTTAAGCGTCGCCTCTTGAATCCTCTCTTTTCCATTTGGGATAGAAGAGGGAAAAGTATTTATGCCTACAAGAGGATGATGCTTGAGAATCCGAGTGGGAAGTTAACATTGTGACGGCTTGCCATGCAGCTGAGCTGTATTTCCAGGTCTCCTACCTCACTCCTGACAGAAGTAAGGTGGGATCTTCAGCATGGTGGGCTGTCCCGAGCAGACAGCAGCACCACAAGCAGTTTGCTGTGGGACTCCAGTCCCTTGTTAACAGCCAAGCAAAGCTTATCCGGTGAGTAAAGAAGTTGCAATGTGCACTGCTCCAGTAGGAAAACCCAGGATGGAAATCCAGCCGCTACCCTGGGCACTGCAGCTTGCTCTTATCAGAGGTTGCTTTGGAGAGAGAATGTGTTAAATCAAAGGTAGTCAAAAAAAAAAAAAAAATACACAATCCACCACAGCAGTCTCCAGATGCTGCATTTTTGGCTTCAGCAGCAAGAGGATCTGAGTGGCTGGGTGTCAGACCAACCCTCCCCTCTGCCCACCGGGGCTGGGGGTGCCGTGTGCCTGTGCCCCGATGTGACACAGCCAGTGATCACACCCACACAGCAGGTCACACCAGGCGGGAGATGATGCCTGCGACCACATTAAAGAAGGGAATTTTCTCCTTTGAGATTTCTTTGTTGACTTTAATAAAGGCTCCCTCTGGGCTTTCATGCTTCAAAGCAAAAGGGAAGAGAGACCATCTTCACACAACCTAATTAACAACATTTAGTAATTGTTCTTGTACGCTGCTTTGGTTCTGTCTCTTTCACACAGCTCAAAAGAATTAAGACCTTTCTGAAAGGGCTTAGAGAATGGCAGCGTTCTCCAGCCTCAACGAACCTCAGAAAGCCGTGGAGCAGAGGTGATGTACCACAGGACCTACTTGAAATCCAGCACCACACCGCCCTGACAGAGCGGCATGGGGGTGGCAACTGCCTCCACCTAGATCGCATCTTCTGCAGTTTCCTTCTTGGGTGGATGGAATTGTTTTGGTGGCCCCTCCTCTTAAATGAAGAGGATAGAGTGGAGCAGCTGCTCTGCTCTGAAGCTTATATTGCTCTGGTTAAAGAAGCCCTTGGGAGGTTAGCAAGGGAGCAGAGCGGTCAGCATGCTGGCAGCACACGTCCCCATCACCTCGCAGGTGCCTGGCATGGGGAAAGCAATCTCAGCACCTCCATGAAATTAGGGTCCGGACAAAAGCTTGCTGTCTAGAGTGAGCTCCAGGAGGGACCAGTGACTGCCAGGACCTGAAGCCAGTGGAAAATCAGTCATATACTTGATATTTTCAAACAAAACCTGGAGCTCCAGCTTTCAGTACAAAACAGAACTTCTCCCAACTGTGTGGCCACTGGAAAAAAAAATCCCATTTGTAAAGACAGTGCAGGTCTCTGGCACTGAACCCCTGTTTCCAGCACTCCCGATGAGCACCGCAGCACACCAGAGCTCAGAGCCGGGTCGCACCACTTCTTGCTTCAGGGCTAGACATGGACTTAATGCCCTGAGCTAGCACGCTAGGTCCTATTGCTTGTAACGCTGAATTCCCTTACTCGTAAAGTCTAGGTTCTTGTCCATGAGATAGGCACCACACGCTTCCCTTGAATTACCTGTTCAAGGAGGAGAACTTGTGGAAATCCATCAGGGATTTGTAAGGTATTTGCCAAGCCATACGACTCTCCACCCCTGTGCAGGACTACAGGGTGCATACAGGCACACATCCTCGTAACTAAAACCTCCCGAGATGCTAACGAGGTTGGGAACTCCCACATCCATTTTCTGTAAGGGCAAAGCCGAGTGCCCGAGCTTCCCACGCAACCTGAGCATTTTGTCACTACACTGTGTCTCAGCCATGCCCCTATACCTGAGCCACAAAACTGCGTTTCTTCCCCCTTGAAAACAACCACGGACAAGTCTTGAAGTAAATAAGGAGAGGATCTCACTCCTTTCAGCTCGCTCAGCTGGAAGAAGCGGGGCTCTGTAGCACATCAGGAGTTGCACATCGTTGTCCTGCCCTTCCCCGTAGTGGCCCACTCGCGCGGTTCCCATCACCGCTGCACAGAGGGAAGCTGCTGCTGGCATCTTCGTAGCCCACACTGAGTGGGCTTCTCTGAAGCCCTCTGTGAGCCCCCAGTCTTTGCCTGAAGCACTGCAATGAGTGTTTGAGCTACAGCCAAGAACACAAGAAGTCCCAAATGCTGGTCAACGTAGATGTGAGGTTCTCTGAGGGCTCCAGCCCTGAGTAACAAAGCACATGTATCGAAGTACGGTACAGGGAAGACACAAGAGAACCTGCCACTGATACACCAGGTTTAAGCTCATGCCCATTACGGCCTTGGGTAAACTAACGCTACATTTGCTAACCAACATGAAATGCAGGAGTCTATAGGAACCACATGTTTTCCATCCATTCCATGTGCACCATCAGCTTGATGGAGTTAGATGATGCAGACAGACAGTCTGAGATCTGGGTTAAATAAGTTGAACTGCTTTATTTTTCTCTTGGCATTGCAGCATGCGCAAGAAATTCTCACAGGGTAGAACATCTGGAGCGCATTATTCACTAAGAGTGAAAGATGCCGTTGTGTTTGTGGAGGCACCAAGCATGCTTCTTGCAAGCATCTGACACAAACCAGAGTGACAATTAACAGCATGGCAGCTTTCTTTAAAGAATATTAGTTCTGCCTCATGTTAAATAAAACCTTTGTCAGCTTAGCTGACAGTACAGGTTTCCAGCAAGGCATTTCTCTAGCCCAGCAACAGACATGAAAGAGAGCTTTCAAGTAGCACACCAACATTTGTATGCGCAGCAACAGGAATTTATACGTACAGTAGCAAGACATGGCTCTGTCAGATTGAGAGCACGGCAGGAGAACTGATGATATAGGACTTCTAGCTACAAGAAAGATAACAGCCATTTCACCCAACAGCTTGCTCACGCTGTATTTTCACATTACTTCTATAAGTCTGCCAGAAATCTGTGGATCTGAGTCAAAATTTGGTGACCTGACGCAGCAAACAAAAGGGTTTCCTATTCTTCAGTGGCCGGTGGCTCGGGCTCTTGCGCAGAACGTGGGAGCGCTGGATCGCGTCCCGTCCTTCCTTGAGGGACTTCTAGCTCGGCCCTCCTGGGAGCATGCCTTGCCCACACCCTCTGCAACATTCAGCTGCTCTCAGGCTCCTTTTTGGGTGGAAAACATACGTGTTTATTACAGGGAAAATTTGGACTTCCCACTTTGATGGGGGTGAGGAAATGGGTGGCCCTGGAATTGCTCCTTTAGCTGCTCGGTGCTGCATGCAGACATCTCAGTATTGCATACGGACACCCCAGTATTGCATACGGACATCCCCATCCTCCCTTGCCCTATTTTTTTTTTTTTTTCCACAGCTTGGCTATGAAACTAAAACAAACAAACAAAAAAAGAACACAAGTTATTTATGGATATGTCCCTGCTTTAAAGAGGCATTTAAGCAGCCTGCACCCCAAACCTTGTTGTCACAGAATCACTGGCTCAAGCCATATCCATGTGTCTGGATGCAGCCAGGGCTTGTCCCAGGAACCTGCATCCCGAATCACTGGCCCCTTGGGGTTGCTACTGACAATAAGCAATGATCTGTTAGCTGCATCCTAGCCCAGCTTTCCAGATACTTTTTGTTTAAGCCACAACACCGCATCCTCCAACAACCAACGGGACACTGGTCTGTATCCTGCATGCAAGGTGCTTCTTTCCTGGAAGCACCCACCATGAGCACCTATGTGAGAAGGTGGGCGCAGAACTGGAAAGATAACCACGACTTCGCTGGAGGACAGCTGTCAGCAGGAATCATCGGAGGCTGCAGCCTGCAAGTGTTGCGAGGGAATGGGGGAACCTGAGGGATGAACCAAGGGAAGCCACTGTAAGAGACAAGACCGAAAGGCAACCGAGGCATGACAGCTCCTCCTGAGACGTCCTCATGCAGCCAACCACACCTGCTGCCTTGGAAGCAGAAAAGCAAAGACAGGGAACCTGGATGGGAAGGTCAGCGGAGGAGAAGGATGAAGACCTTATGAAGACAGAGCAGAGATCCTGCTCGTGCCTGTGGCTGGCCGTGTCAGCATCCCGTGCCTCCCACACTGAAATCCTGAAACGGAGCTTTCCAAATGACGGGTTTCTGATAAAGACATACGCGTACATGTGTGTGCATGTGCATCTCAGTCTAAACTTGCCACATTATACCAATGTCAAAACCACCACGTCAGTGACACATTTTAAGTCTTCATGAAACTACTGTTGTTTTTTTTTTTTTTCCTTTTCTAAACATCATAAATTCACATAATTTGCTCTTACCTGATCTTCCAAAAATGAGAACATAGGCTCTACTAGGACACAGAACAGCCTTATGTAAAAAAGCCCACTTCTCTCACTGTGCTAACAGAACAGCTACTCCAAGTTCAGACAGAATGAACAAATGAATATGTTTGCATACCATAATGGCAGAGAAGTGCTTCCACTCTATGTGTACATCAATTATTTCCTTCCATGTAAACCCATGACTAATTACCCTTGGAAGCAAAATAGCTAACACCCAGTTGAGTACAGGCATCCCTTTTAACGTAATCAAGACCTCATCTAGCTTGAAAATTACAGCAAGTAGCCACCAAGCGGAGGGCTGTACGGACCAAAGCCCTGCAGCAGAAGGAGCAGTGCATCACTGGAAGGTGGCTTGCAGATGGGAGAAAGAGGAGCATCCAGACCATGGACAAAAACACGTAACTTCTGGTACAGCTCCAGAGAAGCGCTCATGAGACTCCAGGAGATGCAGAAATTAACGCTGGCCCCAGCCCCAGAAGTCCCCTCCCCAGTTGTCATTAAATATTTGGAGGGAAAATGTTTTTTCGTGGAAACTAGATTTTTCCTTCAAAAAGTGAACTAGGTAGAGAACTCCTAGCCACCATCATTAAAACCAGCTTGGGATTAACTCCTCCAGCAGTTACATCTTCTGAATCATTTCTACAAGAGCCCTCCAGTAGCTCCCCAACAAGCACCCGCACAGGACAGAGAGCAGCGCGGCCGTGCCTCGCGCTTCGTGGTGCCCCGTCCCAGACCGTGGGTAGCACAAGGCCCGCTTCCACAATTCCCGTGGAAACGCATGCCGGCGAGCAAGGAGCAGACGAGCACAACCTGACCTCTCCAGCTCCGGCAGCAACGCTTGCACTGCTTTACGCAGGCTTGTCGATCTGAATTCTGCCCCTACTTTCACAGGAGGCCTGCCCGGAAATATTTCAAGATATTTGGCTGTGGCTTCCAATCAGAAAACATTTTTTTTTTTTCTTTATTACCATTGTGCAATCCTATCCTAATTTTGGCCTCCCTTGTTTAAATGGGAAGGAACAGGTGGGCTTTCAAAGAGAGGAGTTTGGACAGAAGGAGAGGTCTGAAAAGGTGTTCACTGCCCAGTCGGGAAGTCACAAGAACCATAATGGGGTTCATGAGATGGCACTGGGGGTAATTTCTTTTCCTTTCTTTCTTTTTTGTTTTTTTAAACACCATATGTTAGGCGGTATGGGAGAAAACAGCCACTTGTTTAGCAGGAAACTTACTGCTACAAAAAAGGTGATACGTGGAAAAGAAGGTACTTTGCCCACTTCTCACCAAGTCCCTGGAAGAGCTGAGGAGCATTCGTGGTTTCCATAACTGACGTTTTGCATTGGTCCTTTTGGAGGAGTCACAATGTAAAGGGAATTAGTTATGTTGCTTAAAAAAAAAAAAGACCTCCATGGGTATTGTTGCCTTTTTACACTATGCATTTCAGTGCAAGACTTTTGAGACAAAGACACAGCACAAAGAAGTGTGTGTGTGTACAATTATATATAAATATATATATATATTCTTATCTCCAAAGACCAAGTCAGATCACCAGTGGCTGCTTATATTCAACAACCAACTGCATGAAGCCAAAAAAGAAGAGGGGGTTGATTAAGACAACCAAGCAGGGTTTGGCACGGGCACTGCGAAGGGCTCAGAAGCTGTCAGCTCTTGAGACCTCTCCCTGAAAGAGAAATCCCTGCTGCCTGACTGCAGCAGCGCGGCCGGCTCGCGCGCTGTTCCGCGACAAGGGGAGGCGGCAGGAACACAACTGCGTTGCCTTCAGGAGCTGTTCTTCTCCGTGTGTTCTCTTCCTGGACTAGCCATTGGCCAAAATCGATGTGAGACGGAGACCAATGGTACGATATACTTTTTTTTTTGCTTTTGACAAAATGACGAATCACTCTGATGTCTCATATCTAGGAAAATCCAAAGCTTAATCCCAAGTGGACTGCTGCAACCATGCTGCAATTACGCACCTCACATCACAGTTTTCCAGTTAAAAAGTTATCTAGCAGGACACATAAGACCTGTCACTCTTTATAAATAAAGGAGCTGAGAGACATGGCTTACTATGTTAGGTGCCTGTGTTTGCACTCAAGCCCTTAAATAAGTGATGCTTGATTTGAAGATGCAGGAAGCCTCTGGCCCTCTCTGTAAGACCCAGCGGATTTTGCTTGCCAGTTTGTACATGTTTCAACAGCCTTCTGCCACGGTTTAAACTTCAGGTATAAACAAATTCAGCATGCTACAGGGAAACTAATGCCAAGGGAGAGGCAGCAAAGCCTGCTCATCTCCAAAAGTCACTCCCGACATGTGAGCGGGTGCAAAGCTACCCTTGGACATGTTAAATGAGAAATGGAGAGTTGAGGATGCAGGACAGTGGGCGAGAAGGGGCTTTGTGTTCATTCCTTCATGCACACACACACATGGGGTCCGTCCTGTGCGTGTCCCGTCCAGGCAGACGCAGACCTCGGCACTGCTGGGCCGTGACCCACTGCGAGCAGCTTCGTGGGGACCCGCGGGACCTCTCCCCAGCTCTGCCAGAGCTCCACCTTGCTGACCTGAAATTCAAGGGAGAGATGAGCCGGGGTTTGTTTGAAGGGTAAATTCGCTGTGCTCGAGTCACAGGAGTGAAGCTCGGCTCTGCCCCCGGGGTGGCTCGTTCCCCTCCCGCTGACGGCACCGGGGCACGCACATGTGAGCTGCTCCTGCACCAGCCTGGTGGAGCACAGACGTACAGGGAGAAAACAGAAGCACGGAGGCGAGGAGAGAGCAAGGGGGGGAGAAAAAAGGAGTAGAAAGCAGCAGTGGGGCAAACAGGGAAAAAACGGATTGAGGAAGAAAGAGGAGGAACAAGACGAGCAGAGGTTGCGGCCGCCATGCGATGACAGGCACTGGGACGAGCGGACAGACACAGCCCCGGCTGCAGCTGTGAACTAGAGGTTTACAAAGGCTCGTTTCTTCCCCGCGCTCCCACTTTACAGGGCTCGAGCTCAGGAAGAGAGAAAAACCACAGACTCCGCGCCTGCACCGCCTGACTGGGACACCCTTCAGGCAGCAGCCAAGCCCAGAAGCGCTGAGACGTGTGGCCCGGGGCCGTGAAGAGCTCGTGCCCATAGCAAGCGAGGCCATGGGCACCGAAGAACCCGCGAGGAGTTTGGGCATCGACTCCACCGAGCGGGCAGGCTCTGTCCTGGCTGGGCAGCAAACAGCATTTATTTTGCACCATTCAGGTTTTAGGATTCCTGCAGCAAATTAAATACCGTGATGGAGCATCTGGGAGGGGAAACTGCCCAAATTTTTTTTTTTTTTCCTTATATTCTTTTCTTCTTCTTCCCCCCTTTTTTTTTAAGCCAATGCACGCTCTGCTGTTGCATGAAAGAGTCAAAGCAAGGACACGAGCATTGCCTTGGGACCATGCGGTGAATTTTGAGCTGTTCCACTGCAGCAGAGAAACTGATAAGGGAGAAGTGGCTCACAGCCAGCAGGATTTGTACCTGCACAAGCAAAACCCAGCAGATTTCCAGTCCATCACCATAACTGCTCTGAGCACTATATGCGTATGCATCGCACAGCCAGGGAACACGGACCTGAAATGCTGGCTTTGCTCCTTTTCTTCATTACTGCTTATTTTGACTTTCTCTCCGAAGCAAATGGGCAAGTTCCACTACTGGCAACTTAAGACACTGTTTATTGCCAAGAAGAAAAACGAATGTTCCCTTGCTGTAGGCTTTATATTCAAAGCAGAAGGAAGAACATGGTTCAAGACTGCTAATGTAGCTGGCTGCTTAAAAAAAAAAAGGCTCCTCTAAGCTGGCTTTGATGCCAAACAAAAGAAACAGCTCAAGGTTTTTCCCCAGATAAAGTATACTTCACAAAACAAATTCCTCAGTGGGAAAAGGTTCGGGCAAAAACTCCTGGTTTGGGCAACGTCCTGAAAAATCGCCTTTAGTCTAAGCTACAACTGCATTTGCAGGATGCTGGGAGTACACGAGCCATGGCAGGGCCCCTCGGAGGAGCAGTTTCCCGGTGGGACTCCCTTCCCGAGCAGTTCTCCCCTGCACCGAGAGGGGAAAGGCAAAGCGAGGGCACGTTTGCAGGGAGCATCGCCTCGTGCCCAGCTCTGTGGAGGGAGGTGGGTGCCTTCCCCCGCAGCTCCACTCCCTTCCATGCTACTGTGCAGCCACCGCGCCGGGCTCCTTTCAGCAGGAGGCTGAATCCTGGCTTCGGAACCGGCTTCCCAGCTCTCCAGCCAAAGCACGGCCTTGTTCTTTTACATTAAATGGATTTAAAACAGTCGGGTTTCTTTCTGGTCCCAAATGCATATGCATTTCTTAATGCATTCAGCCTAAACTAACCCAGCTCCGATTCCTGAAAATATGTAAGGACACACTTAATTTTAAACATGTGAGCCATCTCAGCGAGGTGAGCGGGATTACGCTTGAATTACAGCTGCTGCCTAACACTCCCAGCCATTCTTCTCCTCCCATGCACCCCGAGACGGGGCCCCCACATCATCACCAGGAAAGCTCAGTAACAGCCAATTTTGACCCAGAAGAGCTTTGTCTAAAAAAAGGAAAACAGAGGAGTTAAGGGGTTTGCCCCCAAATCCTAAAGCAAGCCAGCAAGACAAGCACCAAAGAGCCAGGCTCCAGTGGCTCAGATGTTCAACGGGAACCATGCGGGAGCCTCCAGCACGGCACATCATGGTGTGCCACTAAAGTCCGAGCCACGGCAGTGTTTTAAGCACCCCGCTCACCAAAACAGCCCTAAGAGGAATCAAAGGCAAGAGAGGCACTGATCAGGTCAATGGAGGAGCCTCCCTCAGACAAATACAAGCTAAAAATAGCTGCAGGGGATGGAGATCGCATCCTGCCAGGGAGCAGGAGAGCTGCCCTTTCTGCAGGCACATAAAAGCAGGCCAGGCAGATGTTTACGCCTGGCGATTCAGTGCATCTGAATTTGTTAAGTTGTTTGATAATTTGGTATTCAAGAATGTTTCTTTCCTCGTTACAGAAACATCCCGGTTTCCAGTAAGAAGTATTGCTGGCACAGGAATTCCCCACATGCTGTTTTCCACAAAGCGGAAAGCAGAAGAGTTTCCCAGACAGGAAAAAAGCTGTAGGTGCGTGGCCGTTTTCAATGCATAGTTGTTGGGTCCCCCCCTCCGTTTCCTCCAAGCCCCGAAAACGCGGTGGCTGCAGAATAAGCCTGCGGTGCCAGTGCCGTGCTCCGCTCCCGATGTCCGCGCTGCACGGGGACCCCGTTGGCACCACCAGCTCTGCCGCTGGGTTCCAGCTCCACGTCTGCACGAGGAACCCGAAGCGCTTGAAATAATAAGGGAAAAGGAAATCATTTTAAGACGTGTATTGAAATAGCGTTGTGTGAATGGACTTAACAGATGGGCAGCTTGCTCCCAGCCGGGTGGAGCAGCCAGGGGTTTCTCAAGGCTCAGAGAGGACGCGCACCGCATGCGTGGCCCTATTTCTGTGCCACCCAAAGTGTTCAGAAACCTCTGGGGAAAACGTTTGCCTTCAAAAAGGTAGCAACAGCCTCGAAATGCAGATGCTCTGCCCGTATCCACTTATACATTGGCCAACGTTGGCTCGGCTTGCTGGGGCTCAGAGAAGTTCCCCAGGGCTGGGGGGAACATCCTGCAGGGGAACAAAGCCCCCAGCAAACACCCAAATGTGGGAGCATCTGAGTCTGTATCAGGAGCATGGTTTTAAGGCACAAGTCCTGCTCTCCTCTGCTTCCTGCACTTCGGCTCCCACCACGCAGAGGACTTGGGCCATGAGCGGGATTCCTTTCCCATACAAATACAAAGCATGTCCCATCAGCGAACAGGCCCAAGATCTGACCAGAACTAGTCAAATCAAACCCCAAAAGATGTACAGTATGGACACCAAGCCCTCAGCACAAACGCTTCACTCTCCACGTCCCTTTCTATGGCACTGCTGCACAGGCTCCTGCAGATGCCACCCAGGCGTCTGCTGCGCGTGCCCTCTGCCAGCCCTCCTGAGGTGCCACCACCCGAAGCCTGGAGGAAGGAGCGAGCAGCCTCCTGGGACCACAGCGTAAGAGCCCACCTGAAGGCCCGTGCTGGTCCTCATCAGCCTCCTGGGAAGGGCTGCGGGCCCTGGAGCCCACAGCGCTGTGAAGGTGGGTGACAGCCACGTCACCAAGTTGCTGGCACTGCAGCAGCACCCAACAGCCTGGTTCTCACCACCTCGTGCTATGAGGCTGTCCCAGCCCCACGGCCTGCGTGACCAGAAAGGTGAAGGGACAACCAGCTGCAATCCTACAGCACCAGAGCCCGTTTCAGCACCGCCCTGCTGCTCCGGAGCCAGCAAAACCCCGCAAGGCGCGGGGCAGCGAGCGGGATGCAGCAGGACCCGGCCCCGGCTGGGCTGAGCTGGACCAGGAGATGCTGCGCTCCCTCAGGGAGCTTCGTCCCCCTGCACAGCTGGGACTGGCATGGGGACCTACAGCAGGAGCTCCCATCGGTCCCACTGGGACTCGGCACCTAAACCTCCACCACGGGTAGGTCTGAGAACATCAGCCCGGGTTCATTTCATAAGCAGGGCTCGGGATTCCCTCCTCCTCCTCCCTCTCTCCTTTGCTTCAGCAACACAAAGCCACTCTTTCTCTGCTTCCGAGCGGGGTCTGTGGGGCTCTCTGCATCAGAGATCAGGAGCAGCTTTGAAAGGAGGAACCCGTGGTTTGACCCCTGCTCTATTGAGACCTTTTGTGCCTCCGCAAAGCTCCGCGCGCCGCACCAGCCCCGCGCCCGGCAGAGGGAAACGCCGCAGGAAGCGGGGATTTATTCCGCCGACGACAATTGTGAACAGCAGTGTCCTCTGGTGCTGTCATTGTCCAAAGGTGTTTGAGTGTAAAGCTCATACATAATAGCAACTTTCCAGAGATGCCTGTGAAAAGCCCTTTGGTGCTTGCCAGCCCTGCCGGGAATGCGAGGCCTCAGGTGTCCGGGCTTATCTTCCAACCAAACTCATTCATTTAAGAGCCAAGCCCCGATTGCTCCTCATCATTAAAAGAAAACCCCAAAACAAAGGCTCAGCGGCCGCGCGCTCCTCTGCCATTCAGCTCTGCCGGTGCAGGAAGCAGGTGGTTCGAGGTCTGTGTTCCCTCTCCAGGCTGGAGAGGCTGGAGTAAGATCCAGCCTTTCTAAACAGTGGCTGAAAAGAAAGCAAGAGGCAGCGCAGCATGGCTTTCCAGGCTGGGGGAAGCGGAGGGCTCGGCTAATTCAGAGCACGAGCTGGCTGAGCGCTGCAAAAGGCATTCCCACGGAAATTTCTGCAAATACAGCAGTGAACCCAGGCGAGCAGCTTTCACATCCTTTTTTCCCCACGTGCTTTCTGCTGGCACGCGGGGAGCACCCCTCTGTGTCGCCAAAGGCACCAGTCAGACTGGGAGGACCTGGAGCTGGCCTGGGTGAACTGCAGCCACTCGGCTCTGAACATCCTCACCTGGACTTAGGACAACTTGAGAACTCCTAAGTGCAAATCCTCAGCTGGGGAACATAAAGCTTGCAAAGAAAAGCCTTCAGTAGGTGGAAAAACGATGTTTGTCACGTAAGCAGCTAACCGCAGTGGAAATCACTGCAAGCACAAGTCAAGGTGCCAGTTAATTCACCCTCATAAACAATATTAATTGCCTTGGTGCCTGTTATGCGGAGGTCTGAAAGGAAAGGCTGGTAACGGGGTGCTTGTGCTGGAACAGGCCCAGAGGCTCCCAGCGGGCACAGACTGGGTGGCACTGGGAGCACCTGGGGCAGGAGCCGCTCTGAAACTGCACCCGAATGCGATGCTGAGCTGCTTGCCCCACAACGGCAGTGTTTGAAAACATGTTCCCAACCACAGGAAGCACACAGGAGTTGTTTGCGTTTTGTTTTTTAAAAAAAAATCTATTCCACGAGAAAATCATCATTTCCCCTCCCTTTTCTCCCATCAGCAAGCATGGGGCTAATGAGTTCTTCCAGCTCGCCCAGCCTCTGCGCTGCAGCATCCCCCAGGTGTTCGGCAGAGCATCCTGGTCTTGCTCTTGCTGCACACAGGGTGTCTGGCGAGTGCCCAGCCCAGGGAACAGCAGCGTGTTCGGCTCCAAATGGCCAACACATGTTTCTGTCTCTGGCGGTACCCCAAATTACAAAGCTTGCAAGCCTCGCAACACAACAGGGCCTTCTTAAATGCATATTCTGCCTTAACCCAGCTATGTTAAGGTAATAGCATCCCCCACTTCCCTTTTTAATAAAGCTGCCGGTTTTAAAGATGCATCATGGTAATTTCTTAAAAGCTACAGGCCACCAGTGCTGCTTAAGTGCTCTTTACTCTGCGGATGGTGCCGGGGGACTGCAGAGAACTCGCTCCCAGGCTAAAAATATTCCCACCTCATTACATACCCTTGTGGATTACCCAATAATTACACTCCTTAGGGCCAAAGGTAATTACTGTTTTACCAGTCAGGTGTCCTTTCTGTTGACACACAAAGTCAGCCCCCCATCACCCATCGGTGATGCCTGGGTGCCCAGGCAGCAGTTGGGATGCTGGGGACCCTCTGCCCTCGCTCCACTGCCTGCTCATCCCCCAGCAGACCCTTCTGGAGGCCTACTCCCCCCTCAGGTACAGTTTGCGTGCCCAAGCCGTGGTCAGGCTCCTGTGAAACCAGTGCGGCCATCAGGAGATAGAGGCTGCTCTTTTGGCTCTAAAGCAAGGACATCCCCCAGCGACGCGCGGGTGATGCTTTCACGGTGACACCAATGCAGCACGGTGGCAACTGCGCCTGCGTGACAACCGCTGCCCACGGGGGAGTGACAAGGAGCCACCATGCATGGATCCTCATCGCGAGGTGCCACCAGGACTCGGGAACCACCTACAGACAACCGAGCACCTTCAGGAGCTACCTGCGGCAGCCATCTGCCACCTCGCTGGTGGATTCGGGCTGTGAACAAGCGTTTCTTCTACAGGCAGCGGCCAGGTGAAGCCACAGCCGCCTCCCAGGCGCTCACAACCCCTGCCGTGCCAGGGGAGCTGTTGAAATTGCCCCCAGTGAGTGGCAGGGAGGCTTGCAGGCAGCACAGCCTGAGCAGGAGCAGGATAGCCATCCCCAGCATTAAGTGTGGGGGCCACTTTTAGCCCAGGGGCCAGCGCCTCAGACACCGCAGCATCACCCGCGTTTGGGCCAGGGGTGCTCCCCGAGCCCCCAGCAGCTTCAAAACCCAGCGACATCCCTACGGGATGGAGAAGAAGGTCTGCCTAAGGCTGCCCCGGAGCCTGCTGGTCCCAGAGGCAGGGCTACGTTTTGGGGGCTGCTGTGCTGGCGGTGCCGCTCCCTGGCACCGTTACGACAGGCTTCGTAAGAGCGGATACACGGAAAAGGCTGCCGTGCTGCTGGTGAAAAATATGCAGGAATGAGAGGTCAGAGTACAGTCCCCTCGAAATCCCAAAGACGCGTTAAAGGCTTTATTGTTTGGCATCTAACAGCGGTGGCTGCTTTGTCTCTTCTTTCTGGATTTAAAGCTACACTCACTTCTGGGGTTTTGTCCAAGGCTGATCAGTTACCAAAAGGCATTTTTATTCTCTCCGCAGTCACTTCCAGGAAGAGTAATTAATGTATGTTAATTGGGAGAAAAAGGGCATAGCGATGAACTTTTCAACTAATCCAGAGATAAAACGCAATATATTAAAAACTTACTGGTAATAAAAAGATAATACACATAAGTTATGATCTTTCCACCATAATGTACTGCTTATTGAAAGAAGGAAATTATTTTGAGCAACTTCAACTCTTTCATATAACCTAACTTAAAACAATAGCCCATTTTATTAGCCCAGCTAAAACGTCTCATCCTTGTTTTGTCCAAGCCAGACCATCTTCTGTCCAGCGTTACTGGCAATTCAGAAGCAAGAAACTCCCTTGAATCTGCCCAGATCTGCCATAGCTGCACATGGAAGAGTTGGATGCACGTGTGAAGAAGAAGAGAAAATCAAAAGGATTTTACTGTCCACTGATATTTTAGATTCCTGTTACCTGACTGACATTTTTTTTTTAATTTTACTTCAGAAATAGAGATCAGCTTTCAGCAAAAATATCTATTTTTTTGGCAAAAGCTATGTTTTGCTCCAAAATATTTTGGAGTGCAAATTTGGATGTGCTGCAGCTACACAACAATCAATATTCAGAGACCTGAGAGGCAAACATCAGCTGCTCCTCCTTGGTGGGAGGCTACCCACTACTGATGGAATATCTTTAATTGTGTTTCTCTATCAGTAAAACAATAAATGAAACGTGGAAATTATTTCTTTAATGGCTTCCTCTAAAAAAATCAATGGCATTCAATCCAGTTCCAGCTGGACATCCCTTGCTCTCTTCTTCAATCATCGTGTGCCTGTTTTCAGTTGATGGAGATACAGAAGAGGAGCCAAGACAACTCTCATTTTTAAAAAGCTTTTGTCCTGATGCAGATGGGGAAGAGGGTTGGAGGAGAACAGGGTTCAGACCCTTGAACCAGATTTCAAAGCTGTTAAAATACAGTGAAGAAGAAGCAGGGGGCTGCAAACACTTCTGCTGCCAGCCTACCTGCTGGTCCAGGAGCTGGCCGCAGTCTGGCCGATATGCCAAAGCCACCCGAGGACTTGCCAAGTAGACACTCTTGACGATGTTGTAGCTGTGCCCCCATATTTCAAAAATGCACAAATGAGGAAGAAGTGCTCAATCACACCAAAGCAAAACAGCTTTGCATGACAACTGGATGGATATAGGGAATGATGGAGAGCACGGAGTTAGCTACAGCTAGGTCGCTGCAGGGAGGAGGAAAGCACTGGGAAGGAAAGTGCAGGAAAAAATTAATTTTACAATTTTTCCCCCATCCTTCCCTGGTAGTGCCACAGTATCCACCAGCTAGTTCAAATCTCACTTTCTTGAGTAAAGGCTAAATTACTGAGGGCATGCACAGGAAATGGAGACAGAACAAGCAGAAGAGCTACCGAATTAGCTGCTTTAGGAAGGAACGGCACCAGCTGGCCACCCAAAACCATCACGGCACGGGCTTAAGGAATGGGGTGCAGGCTGGGGGCTAACGCAGCTTCAGTTCCAAGCTGCCATCTCCAAGCCCTCCTTAATCAGCAGACACCAACACAATCCCTGCAGCGATCAGCCCTAATCTGCAGCCTTTGTGGCTGATCACGGGTTTGTGCCACACGAGTGAATCGATCCCACAGAAAACACCCCAGACACAGGCTTTATTCCACCTAACACAGGTGCCTTTGGGATGACGCGGATGCACACCTGCTATTTCAGTGCAGGAACAGAATGATAAATCTGAAGTCAATTGGTTGTTTACAGGAGGAGACAAAGCTCTGAAGTAATTGCTGGCAAATTATCCCGAGGAGCATTATCAGACTGCAAGGCAAAAGCCCTCCCGGACAGGATGATGCGATGCTCGTGCTGTTGTCTCCTCGGGGATACGGCTTAAATACCACTCGCGTTTGGAGCCAGGGCTGCAGGCTGGGATTTCCAGGCTCCAACCGTACAGCGTGATTTGTCAGGGGACACTAACCTGCTGGCAGTGCTTTCCGTGTCCTCTCTCAAAAATCAAATTATTTTGTGCAAATGGAAGATTACCTCAGCAAGCGGGCTGGCGTTTAATGAGGCACTGGGATCCTCGGAGCAGGAGTGGGGTACCCGGAGCCTGCGTCTTCCCAGGGGAAGCAAGGCATGGCCACCTTTAGATCAGGTAAATGTTGCCAGCCGGCCGGGTGATCCTTCTGGACTCGCACCACCGGCAGCTGCCGCAGCGGGCTGCCACAGGCAGCTTTGCTGGCAGCAGGAGCTGCAGCGCCTATCTGCAGCCCCAGGGAAAGGGCCTGCTGCTCCCAGCCGTGTCCCTGCTGCTTCTCCAGCCACCGCTTTCCACGAGCTTTGGAGAGACCAAACACCTCGCCAGCCGTGACTGAAATTTCCCAGCAAACACAAAAGCTCTGGGGGTGAGCAGGACTGTGACTTTGTAAACCTCTCGCCAGATCAGTGCCAGAGCAAGGAGCTCAGGCACGGGGGCTCTCCTCGGCTCCCACACCAACAAAACGGTCTCAAGGGTCCTATAGACACCCCGAGAAGCAAAAATCACAGAGGAGGGTGTGCAGCTCCAGCTGAGAAGCAGCTCGACTGCGTCCTGCGTTGGCCTCTGCCTGGCTGCCTGCTAAGATGCTGCCATACAGGCTCAGTTCTATGCCACACCAGCGCTGGTTAAGCAAGAATATCGACTGTCAAGTGCTGTGGGATCAGATTAGAGAACACAGGGAAGCCCAATATTTCTGCAGAAGTGAGGCAACAAACCCACGGCACCACAGGGCTCAGAAAACAGACTCCTGGGGTCTCGTGTTTGATCCACCAGAGCACGGGGCTTCTGCATGCTCTGCTGCCGGCAGCAGAGGACAAGGGAATGGGAATTGCTCTCCCCAAAAGCCCCCAAGTTGTTACAGTCTGGCTGCCTTGGTGAGGAGCTGTGGAGTCGTTTAGGTAAAGGACTCATCAATGATTTACAGTTTCTTCCACAAGGGAAAAAGAAAAAGCCATAAAAGAGCAGCAGCTTCTCCCTGCGGCAAGGCAAGCGGCAGCACCAGCTCCCAGCTCACCCTGCAGCCGCTTGGAGGCACGGCTGCCTGAAAAGCCCCTTTAAAGGCAAGAAGTCCTCTCCTCACCCTTCATCGCCCTCCTGGCCCCCCAGGGAGCACTGCAGCAATTGCAGGAAGGAGCCATGAGCTCCTCAGAAAGATGTTCCCAGCTCAGCAGCTGTGGGAGCGCTGCTCCGGCTTTGCCAAGCCTATCCACCTTGCTGTCACTGGGTGCTTTTAGAACCCAAAAGTGTTTGCTCCGTGTCTGAATGAGTCTGAGCTAACTGAAGCAGCGCTGAGCTGGGACTCGCGCATTGCCCAGCCCATATCACACCACGTCAGCTGGAGACAGAAGTCCTCAGAAGAAAGCCTTCCAGAGCTGTGCTGCTCATTGGGATGGGGACACCAGACCAGTGCCCTGCTCTGAAACCTAGTGGAGGAACCTCAATGCGTACAACGTGCCATCCTGACCACAGCCGGCCTTCAGAGCCGCAACGCAAACATTTCTTCCCACTCAAACAGTGGTCGCAGAGCCCAGGCAGGCAGATGGAGGGTTCCCTATGAGGGCAGCGAAAGCTTCTGTTCGCCTCCGTCAGCATTTTGGGGTCCAACGATCTTAAACAAACAGCACAGCCACTGGAAACCCCTCACGGGCTGCCCTGGCAGCCTGTCTGCAGAAAGCAGAAGCTTGTGGAGAAGGTATGGGCTCCAGCTGGCAGAAAGGAACCACCTGCAGACATGTTTGCAGGGAAAGTTGAGGACAGCACGGCTGGCTTCTGCGTCATGAACCAGAGCAGCTCTCCATCCGCTGGATGCTCCAGGGGTGACAGCTGGGGGCTCCAACCTGCAGCGTGAAGACAAAGGGGCTCCTGCTGCCCCTGGAGGCCCAAAGCGAAGGCAGGACACTTATTTGGGTTCCCTCCGGAGCATTGCAGTGGCAATAAGGATGACCTGGCCATTGAAATTAGGACATGCAACGGCTTTTCTTAGAAGAAATGGGATGCTGTTTTTAGAAAGTGTAGGACAGCCACTGTAAACAGCAAAATTTCTCCACAACCATAAAACCCCCAAAACCACAGTCAGGAAATTAAAGAGAATTCAGAGGAAAAACAACACCGAACGATTACATTTCTGTAGGGATTATACCGGGAAAAGCTGAAAAAAGAACAAAGACCTTGATCTTTCAAACAGTCGGCCCATGCTGAGCATCGTCCGCAGCGCTGCAGAGCCAACCGGCGCAGCCACCGCACGCCGGGCACCGCGGTGGAGAGGCAGGCCGCGGCTGCGGGAGGGGAGGGGACCAGGGAGATCGACTATTTCTGGCTTATTCTTTATTAATTCCAAAACTGGAACCGAGTCCAAACTAGCTGATGCCACAGGCTTATTACACTTGCCTGCATTTTTATGTGTATATATATATATATATATATACATATTTTCTAATGCAGCTCTGTAGTACGGTTTTTATTTTAGCTAATGAATCCCTGCCCACACACGCGAGAGACTCCAAAACACCCACAGACCAGAGGCAGGGGAAGGAAATGCCGGAATTGTTTGCTGAAATCTGGCACCGGGCTATTTTTCGCGAGGGGCCAGAGGAACACAGTGTTCTCCAGAGAGCCTGAAAAGGGTGAGGTCAGAGACTGGCTTCTGCCACGAGGCCTCAGCGTTGGGAGGGTTTTTGTCTTTTGCAATTACATAATGTCTTTTCCATGCTGGAGTTGGTTGCTTCCAGATTTCGGGAGGGAGCTCTGAAATGACATACTCTATGGCTTCAAAAAACAAAACAAAACAACAAAAAAAAAAAACCACCACTTCTGCTCATAAAAATCTGCAAAACTTTGTTTCCTGCCACAGGCCTGTATTGTAACAGATGGAGGAAAAGGGGAGGGAAGGGGCCTTTTTTTTTTTTTTTTCCTCTTTCATTTTTCCATATTATCCGTGTGTTGGCAACGCATTGCTGTCACAGAGCGGTGGAAAGTTCATTTACGGGAAACCTTCCGAAACTGGAGCAGCTCATAAAAGTTTTAATACAGACCTGGTTAAAAAATAATGACATGAGACCTGACTGGTTTTTGGTTCAGCTGGGGAACGCGTTTTTGGCCTGGTTCTCTACTTTGAGCCAATGATGATATTAGGGGCTATGTTAATAAGAAAGAAGACAGGGGAAAGGAAGGCAGGAAAGGAGGAAGGACCCTCCTAGAAGGGCAAAGCAGAGATGCAGTGAGAGGTCAACCCCCTGGGTCGGGTGACCCAGGCCAGGCAGTGACAGGGGCTGACACCCCAGTGCCCAAACCCTTTATCCACCCTTACCCACGGACACGCTGCTTAGGAAGGCCTTCAGCTGATGGCAGACCAAACGTAAAGCAGCAATGAGACAGCCCGGAAGGTTTGGGGGAATGAAAAATGGCATCTTCTAGTTTCTGAACGCAGGCAGAAGATGGTTTGGATGCTGGGGCAGAACCACAGGCACCCACGGACCGATGAGCGCTGCATCAAATTGCAAGCTATGCGCCCAGATGGCCGCAGCTTGGGGAAAACCACTCACATCTGGATCCACAAAATGACTTTGGCACCTGACCACTACCGGTTTGAAGGCTTCAAGCAACTTTTTCAAGCACTTGGAAAAATGACTGTGTGCCCCAGAATAAAATGGAGGAATCGTGTCCCCATCCCATCGGAGGTGTGAGCACCTCTGAACCTGAAGGGTCTAACTCACAGCTTCTCTCTAAAACTTGCTCCCCATGGTCCAGTCTCACCACGGGGGCCTGGTGTGTGCAGAGGACATGAAGAAACATTTGCCCAAGATGTTCTCACTCTGAACATCCTCCACCTCCAATCCTCCAGGGCTCATCTCCCATCCCATGGCCTCTTCCTTCCCCTGCTTTTTGTGCAGGGACCTGGGAGCACAGGGTATGGGGTTAGTAAATTGGATTAGCAATGAGAGCGTATTTGCCTAGTCTAAGCATGAACATCTGGACAGATGGAGCAACTTGGACAAGGCTCAGAGGTCCCATAACAGCCTCAGTGAGTTGTCCCCAGAGGTGAAACGGTTCAGCTGCTCTAAATCCACACGGTCCCCAATTTGGGTGAACCTCCCAGCTCAACCCCTTGGGTGAGGAGCAAAGTCAAACAGCACCCTGGAAGGGGCAGAGCAAAAAGAATAGGAAACAAAGGGAAAGCTGGTGACAAACAGCCCATTCTGTCCTCCCAGAGGCATTTCTGCATAATTTGGGCTGTACGAACAGGAAATCTGTGTACTAATGCATTCCCACCACCAAGCACACGAGGGGTCTATGCGTCTCTGGAGTGCCTACAATGAATCACTTATTGTCCTTCCCCGTGCTTTCCAGTAGGAATAAGCTACACATTTGACCTTATAAAAAGCGGTAACTTTGCCCGGTGAGATGTGGCCAGCAGTAGCCCAGCCCCTGCTGGCAGCCTCAAGTACACCGGAGAAGCCACGGGTTGCTGCTGTGCCGAGCGCCGCATCAGCGTTTCCATACGAAACCACTATTTTCGAGGCTGCTACGAATGAGCCAAGAAAGAAAAGACACAAACTGCCCCAGACAAAAGGAAGCTGCCTCCCCAGATACTTCTCCCTTAAAAATATATAAACTATGCTGCAGGTTTTCGTCTCCAATAGAAAAAAATACAACTGGATGTTCTGTACTCATTTGACAAGATCTTTTTTTTTTTCATATGAATAGGACCCATGTCTTCCTTCTGATCTTTAAGGCAAGCTTGCTCCTCAAAAAGGAACCAAACAGCTAATTTGTTGTTAGAAAATTGGTAATGTGGCTGATCCGAGGCTCACTGAGGTCAGTAGGACTAAATGGGGAAGAGGGGATGAAGGTACCTGTCAGTACCTCTGGCAACTTCTCTCTTCTAAAATATTTGCTCAGTCAGCAGCCACTATGATATCTATGAGTCCTTCTCAGTAATGAAAGCACTAATTAGGATATTTAGAAGGAATCAGTCATCCTAAGTAAGTTGATTTTCAGTGTCTGTCAGGGAAAAGAGTTGGAAAGATGGATCAGCGTTTGACAGCACCTGCCTAGGACATCTCTGCTCTTTCCCAGATTTCCTGTGCAACTCCGAGGACACTTTGAGGACGTTTTTGGCAAGTTAATACAGAACCTGAGAGCCCACCCAAGTCCCGTGTACATCACTGGATGCTGGGATGCTGCCAGAAATCAGGTCCATGAGCTGTGACCGGCCGCAGCTTCTGACCTGGGCATAGCAAAGCTTCCCGGTCAACAGGTATGTCAGGAGCAGAGACATCACTTGTGGATCCTGCTCTGGTAGTGGCCATGGAAGTGCATCAGACAGACAGAAAGTGAATAAAACACCCCAAACCTGCCCCCTCCACACTGACCGACGTTGGAGTCGGGACAGAAGGAGGGACATGCCTGCAGATCTCACCCATCCCTGCTGAGAGCTGCCAAGAAGGACAAGGGTAGTTCAGACTCTGAACCTGAACATCTTGTGTTTCATGTAATCTCATTGAAAATATTTTGATTTATGATCTCAATTATCCGTTAACTGAAATCCCACATCTCGGATATCATGAAATTAAGCAATAATGAATAAGAAGCTGTGCTGCTGAGGCGCTTTATAGAGTGATTCATATTAAATAAGAGACTGTAGCCAATATAATAGTTTGCCAGATTAACACATGCCTTGCTGAATAGTAAATACTTCTATTTGTGGCTGCTTTGGAAACATCACTGCGTTCAGTAATTAGCAAAGTGTGAGGCTAATAAAATTTAAGAAAAAAAAAGAAGAAAAGAAAAACTTTGGGTGTGAGTGGGGCTTGTGCCTTATCCAAGCCTGAAGGAGAATTTAAAGATTTAATTACAGCTAATGAGAACATATTTCAAAGCTGCAAAGCTCTTTTTACAGCTTAAAAATGCATAGAAGGAAACACTGAAGTGTGATGCTCCCGTGGGGGGCGAAGCGTGTTGCTCTGGGAACACGTTCAAAACCCAAAGGGAAGCAGAGAGCGATCCAGAGGCCGAAAGGCAAAGGCAAATCCTGCCATGAGATGGTCACTTCTTTTCCAGCTTTTGCGCATTAAAATTCCTCTCTCGCTCTTCTGAGAATTACTGCACTAGGCCAAGCTCATGGTGAGCAGAGAACCTGAACAATTACCCTCCAAGGAGCCACCACGGCTTGCAGAGCCATCGCCGCCAACCCTGCTTGCTTATGAAATACGAACGCAGCACTGATGACAGCTGCCGGAGAGCAAAGACCTCCGCAGCACGGAGCAGACCCGGCTGGGGCGTGGGCAGCACCACGCTCCGGGCCCAGCCCCACGCTCGCTGTGACCGTGCCCAAACTCCCGACTCCGGTCCCCCCAGTGCTACCGCAGCTCGGTGGGGCTCGGCGGCCGAGTCCCAGCCAACTGCTGGGAAAGACATGCGGGTACTTGGAGCCGGGCAGCGCTCAGACCAGTGGTGCCCGCACCAGCCGCTGGGTTCCCAGCGGTCGTTTCCACAGATAGTGGACAGCCCTCATACCAGGCAACTATGGGATACATCACCGCGTGTCCTTCTCACGGCACATGTGAGGCACGCCTGAAGCAGTGGATGACGTGAGGATACCTAAAGTCTGGGCGGGCCTCGAGATACTGCGCGTGACATCAGGTCAGATGCCCTCTGTGATCGCAACCCTTTCGGTATAAATGTGAACCCAACCGCTTATACGCCTCCCTGGTGGAAAGGAAAATGTAGGATGCAATCAGGATTTGTACAGTGCTTCGTGATCCTTGTAAAGAAGGCACACAAACCTGCTTATCTCAAAGCACTCCAGAATTACACTATACATGCTACTAGAGGTCGAAAGTTGGTATGAAATGTTCACGTACAAAGGAGTCAGCCACCAAAATAACTACAACGTGAATTACTTCCAACCTGGAAACTACCAGCGGTGTTGCATTTCTACCTGTTGGGAAACGCTCAAATCCATCTCAACAAATCTTTGAATGAACTTGTTGCTTGGAATTCCTCTGCGTAGTGAGAGCCTGTTTCAATGAATGCCTTGCAAACAGTGAATCTCAGGTAGTTCACAGTCAAATTTAGAACTTCATTCCATACTGAATAATTACAGAAGCCCTGGTGCTGCATGTTCCACATTTTGGTGGCCATGGATTAATGGCTTGCAGTGCATGCTAGACACACTTTTTCAATACATCACATAAAACACGCGATGCAGAGTTCACGTTCAGAGACAATTTGAACACGTGCATTTCACTGCCTTAGAGAAAATCAGGCAGCACAACAAACACAAACGATCATGGAAAGATATAAAAGGCTACAAAGAAGGTAAAAAAATAAATTCAAACAGAATATTCCTAGAAGTGAAAACAGTCATAAGCTGCTTTGCCTTTTGGTTTCCAGCCCCAGTTTACTGAGCAAGGGGTGTTGAGTGAACAGAGGAAATTAGCTACATTCTTGACGGTTTGACACAGCTTAGAGAATAATTTTCATGACATCAACAAATAGATTGATTTGGAAGCCAAATACAAACTTCAACTCATTAGGACATCCTTACTGGGGTAAAAATGATCATCCTGAGGGTGCTTAGAACATTAACACCAAATTGAACCCTTCCCTCTCACAAGCTTTCCGAATATAAAGACTATTTAAATCCTTCTGGGTCCTGTCCAGTGCGCTATCACTTGTCCTGGGACGCCGCGTCCCCTGCTCTGCACGCAGGCAGTGAATCCATGCCTGGTGCGGCGGGCTCCTGAATGCACCGTCTGTCATCGCACGTGCCCACGGGGCATGGAAACAGCGGGGATTTGGCTGAAATAGCTGCTACTGGGCCACCGTACGGCTAAAAGCAGCGGACAAATATAAAGCAACCCTTTAAGCTCCAGCCAGCAACCCAGCTATCTCAGGAGCCTACTTTTCCTTCCGTAATAAGTATAAGAACAGCAGCTTACAGATTTTCATGGGCAGATTACTGCTGCTAACACAGATTTCTCTATCTGTCCATGTCAACAAGGTTGCCCTAGAAGAGGACTCTGCTATGCTAACGTGGCCAGTCTGGTCCCCAGGTTAGTGCTGGCCGTCTGGAGGAGCTCAGAGCATGGCGCGGGTGCATCCGTGCTTGCAGACGTGCTGGACACCAGAAGGTCCTTCATGATGCAGGCATGAATCCCACCTGGGGTGTATCCACCAGAAGGTCCTTCATGATGCAGGCATGAATCCCACTGGGGCTGAATCCACCAGAAGGTCCTTCGTGATGCGGGCATGAATCCCACTGGGGGTGAATCCACCACCGCTGTCCTGCTGCTGGTGTTCCAGCGCAGCTGTGAGAGCGCTCTGGGGCTGCAACCACACCAACCAACAGCTAACAGTGTCAGCAAATAGCACTTGAGCACTCCATTGTCTACAATGGAGTTTTAGGACGAGGAAAACCATGCTGCAAACAGCCATCTGTGTGCTGCTCTTTATTTCAGCTCTTCACTAAGCAGAATAAACTTGAAAGTCACAAAGCACCTTCTGGAAGCTGTATGGTATTACAGCCAAGTAATGCACAAGCATCACCTGGGGCAGGGGTGTCAATCTGTTCTTGGCTGTATAAGGCTCCATTAATTGATTATTTTGGAAAATGCCACTGCTATGGAGCATCAAGAGGTACCTCTGGTGGTGTACGAATCCCAGGAGGGTCAAGCACCAGCAACAATTCCTACCATACTGATACCCTGCACCAGAGGTGGTGATTCAGAGCAGCTTGTCTCACAAATCCAGCCCTTGGGCCACCCGCTGGGATGTGGCTTCAGAAACTGGAGTCAAGTCAATGTAAAAGCCCCAAGTTCATCAAAACCCCAAAGCTTTGCCTAATAAATCACTAAAATCCTAGGACAAGACTCACATTTTGAGTCCTCTTTACAACCACAGAAGACAACTGGCTAGATTTTTGCTCACTTGTTTGTTCTTCCTTAGGACAAATACATTTTAAAATAGTTTTCTCACCAACAAGTTGCTATTAACATCCACAGGCAAAACCTGCAATTTATTGGTAGCCTAACGCCATCTGCTAAGAAAACAAAAAAAATTAGATTCCAAACATAGTAAATTGCCTTCCCAAAGGCACCCTGTGCATCCTGCAGCCAGCACCGTGTCAGTGCCACCAGCGGTCCTTCTGCAAGGCTCTTTGGCCAGAGCCAGCAGTGGCCCATGGGCAATTCCCACCTACAGCAGCCGCAGGCCATCTGCAGAGCAGCGCTGATGGTCCCTGGGCCCGTCCTTGCTGCTGGGATGCTTCACGCACCCGCTGCTGCCTTCTGCCAAAAAGGTCGGTGGGAGACACTGTAAGGGAGCCCCCGAACCCCCCTACAGCCTTGCGCAGGAGAGATGGGTGTTTAAATATTGAAGAGCTTAGCAACAAATGCTGGGTACACAGAGCAGGTAAATCATTTAACAACTTCTCCGTGTTTATTAGCCAAAGCAAATATTCACAGTGCGACGTGCCAACAGCAGAAGGTGTGTTTTTCTGTTTGGACCAGGCAAGAATTCTCTACTCAACCGCAACACAACTTTATTTTCTTTTCCAATTGGGGAGAGGAAAAAAAATGATATTGCATCAAAGTGGTGTCCGCTACCCAGCTGTCCCCAAAGGCAGAAGCAACCCCAAGCAAAGAACAGGCTTTGGTTTGCTGCTGCCCTCCCGCTCCCCTCCGCTCCGTGCTCCAAGCAGGCGCCAGCCTCTAGGAAGCTCACAGGTCTGCTCGCAGCCTCTTGGAGCTCAGCTTCTCGTGGTGATGCACAAGAACACCTCCTGCTCCAGGGGCTTACCGGGTTGAGCAGAACTTGTCCTTGTCAGTCTGCCGCTCAAGTGTGAAAATAATTATTCCTTTGGCACTTTATCCAGTTCCGTTCTGCTCCTTATCTTAAGTAGTGGAGCTCATTAGCACAAAATACAGCGTCTGAGAGGTATTAATGCAAAGCAAAACATCCACGTGCAGATAGAGTTTGAAATGTGTGTGTAAAGCTCCACTTCCCAAAGTTTCAATGGGCTATAAGGCCACGTAGGTCTGGAAACTCTAGGAAAAATCCTCCTGATTTTGGTGTCCAAAATAGGCCCACCCAAGCAACCCAAATGCACGTGCTGTAACCACCAGAGGCTGTTTTAAAAGGAGGAGGCCATCCCCTCTCTCTATTTTGTGCTAGACATCCATGTACTGACACCAGTACTTCTCTGCCATGAGGCATTAGATGCTTCAGCCCTGATGTGGGGGAAACTTAGGACATTCCCTTTCTGAAGCCTTCATCGTTGGCCAGCCTGGACATCCCCATGCATTGACCACTGTGTACCCTATCCTTGTGCTTCACACATCGGAGGGCAAAGACAGTTTTAGGGCTGCAGCTTCCACCTTAGACTCCAGACCTTTCCAGTTAAGTGCTGCAAAGCTGAGGTCTCTTGTGCCTTAGGAGAAAACTGTCTGCAGATACAGTCTGAAGAGAGCAGAGACATTGCCACCACCCTACATAGCGTGACAGCTCGCTTTGTTTTCCAGCTGGAACACCTCAAGTGGCAGAAAGCCGCGGTGTCCCCTTCACACACGCAGGCATCACACCCCTGCGGGTCCCAGCTCGCTGCTGCAGTAGTTCCTAGGAACCCCCTGTGCTGGAGGAACCCCAGCCGCAGCTTCCCAACCTGCCATTTCCATGAGAGCAGCAAAGCTGGGCCAGAACACAAGATCAAATATGGGACCATGCCTCTTAACAACACATTGAAAACATTTTCCGTCAGCTACACCGTATGGTTTCTGGGCATTGACCTATGGAAACCCTCGCGCTTGCCCAACGATTGTCCAGCGCGTTTTGCAAAGCGCAAGCACAAATCCTGCTGACTCCTTGGCGTTAACGGCTGCCCACGTCCTGCTGGGCTGGCCCGCTGCTGCTAATCAGTTACCTAGTAAAAAGAAAAGAAGCTGCCTACGTGCTCGGAGGCTGGTGCGCACATAATTAGCTGCCCGACCTCGGCCGCTGTATATGAAGGTTAAACACGAGAGCGGATATGAACTTTGGACGTTCATCAAAGATACACTTGTTAACACCAGAAATGTTTAGAAAGCAGATAAACATAGCTGTGAGGAAGGCCAGAGAGAGGCGTCCTAAAACGCCTGCTCCCATAGAGCCCCCACCCGAAGGAGCAGTACCCAAAGGGGCCGTGGCCTGGGGGCTTTACTGCTCCCCTGTGCTCGCGTTACACCCGATGCTTTACTCCTAGAGCCACTTCTCATGCTGAAGCTAACCTGAGGGCAGGCAACATTTACATTGCAAGAGATCTGCATGACTGGCATCTTCCTGCATGCTCTTCACTGCTGCCAAATACGTTTTCTGTCCCCTTTGTTATCTCTCTAGCAATTTGCTGGTTATGCTGGAATACGTAGCGAGCTTGGTCTCACATTTATAAGAGCTGAGTGGTATGCAGTGTCACAGCTGCCCTGTTAACGATGACCAAGAGCAGCAACCCCCAGCCTCTGTAAGCAGGGCAACACAAACCTGAGAGCTGGTCCATGTTTGGGGGTACAGGTGAAGAGTCTCAATGTCAGAACACAGAATGGGGAAAAAAAGGGAAAAATATCTACACCCTTCTTGCTTACAATTTGCTATGTTTTTTTTTTTTCCAAAAATAAAACTAACAAAATAAAAAAAATGAGGCTAAACTTAGACTGCAAAAAAGGAATGAGGAAAAACTTCGTTTTTTCATTACTTATCATCTCACTGAAGCAAATGTTTCCTTCTGCACTCCCATTCCTGGTGCTAAACGTTTCTGACTTTCTGTCCTCCTTCTCTAGGAGCAAAAAGGAAATAGGTGCGAGCAATGCATGCATAAACTGTCCCCAGTAACTCCAGTAACGGGAATCAAACAAAGTAAGGTAGTTCTGAATGACTGTGGGATAAGGAAGTGGACAAATGTTTCAGTCTGATATATTTCAATGACTTTACCAGCCTAAAAGCTCTTCCTCCAACAGATGCTGTGTCTGGCACAATGTCTTTATCTCATCCTTTATCTGCGCAGAGGAAAGAGTGCCAGGCCCATTGCTTCCTATGAGCACACGTCATTACTGTTAATATACAACATCCCTCATCGTGCCTTCACGTACAATGAGGGGTTGACGTGATGCTCCATGCGTCCGTTCTCCTCGAACATCAGCTCTGGACACTTCCACCAGCACTGGCCCCACCTTGACACGGCGCCGTCTCCAGCGCTCTGCGAGAAACGTGAGCGCTCGCCTGCAGCAACTCATGCAGCTTCCCATTTCAGTCGTAATCTAAATACTGGCTAAAATAAACAGGTTATGGCTTGTATCGTCACCGCATCATCGTGTCCTGAATCGGTTCTTACTCTGGGGAAACTCCCACTGAGTCAGAGACTTTGCCTTGGGATAGGAGGAAAGGAAAGGTTACAAACACCAGCATCACTTGGGCGTACGTGAAGGAGGGAAAGTCCGGGGAAGTGATGAAAAGTCTTTTTTTTTTTTTTTTTTTAGCTGAATGGGCTTGGCCCCACGGGGAACAGACAAAATCTGGGGACCGTAAAGAGGACCTGCTACGGCAGTCGCAACACAGCAAACTGGCCACCCTTACCCGGAACTGACACGGATCAGCCGCAGAGATAAGGTCAGCTTGTGCACTCCTTGAGCTCCTGGTTACCTCGCTGGGTCAGGGTGTGTTGCAAGATGAGGGCCCTCAGCCAGAAATCTGCTGGCAGCTCCCTGCCTAAGTGTACAGGGCTTTATCTTCCTCTCCAGAGGCCCCATTTCAGCGCTGCAGAGCAAAATCAGCTCTGGCCTGCCGGGACAAAAGCTGTCCCGACCAGATAACTGCACGTGCCACCTCCTAAAACAAGGGCCTTCTGCAGCCTGGGAGGAACAGAATACACACTGGGTTTCTCTTCTGTGCTTATGGATCAAACGACCCACCTCACATTCCCAACACAAGAATTACCTGCACAGTGTCTAGACTCGGAAGTACGGGAAAATGATACCCCCACCTCCCTATAAGCCAAGCTGCCTGGACAAAGAAGCAGATTCTGGCTTGTACTGGAAAAACAGAGCTCTGATGAGAAAAAACACCCCAAGCAGCACTTCCAAGCCCAAATGCAGGTACTGAGGGTATTTATTTGGTTATCGCTAACTGCTCCTGTTCAGTTAGTATGAAATTTCTGTTGAAAGATGCTCTCCAGAAGGGCCAAAGGCTTAGTGAGCTGCCTTTAAAGAGCTGTCGTGCTTGCATTGCTAGCAGCATACAGAAACACTCACTGGTGGATCTCAGGGGAGTTCAGTGTGATTTCAGCTGAAAGATGTTACAAGCTCACCTCTCAATGGCACCAAGTGGCAAAGGAGGTCTGAATCCCAGCTCTGATGAAGATCTGTATAGAAACCTCTCTCTGTTTGCTACTCCACAAGTGCTACAGCTGGTCACCACCCTGACATCCTTTAGGAGAAGGAGCTGGAACGGGAAAAAATAAGCTACAATAATATCTGCCTTTCTAGGCCATGGTTGAAAAGCTTTATGGCAGGCAGACTAGGCGTTTTATGAGCTGTTATCTATTTCACTTGTGTGGGGATTTTACACAAAAGCATTATAACGAAACTGAACTGAAGGGATAAATAGAGTCATCACGATGAACACAACGGTTCAACTCGGTCACCTCACAGCTTGCTCCACGAGGCATTATCCTGCTTTAACTATTTGTAAACCACTTCTTATCCTCAGATAAAACTTCCTGATCAACATTTTCAGAAGTACCCTGCCATCCCATTGAACCCAGGCTTTAAATGCCTTTGCTGACAGAAGTGGTAGGGAAGTGCATCTCTTTGATTTGGGTGAGTAGGTCTCATTAGGAATGCAAGCATCCCAGAAAACCATGCAGCCTAATTCCCTCCTTGCCCTCAATCTCCTCTCTTCTCTCCTCTCCACATGGCTTTACAGCCTGGGATCCTGCGTACCGATGAGACTGTCAACCCCAGCTCCCAAGATATGGAGAACAGACTAGTATTTACCGCACCAAAGAAAAACAGCATGGCTTCTCAAGGCTGTGCCCAGCCGAGATGCCGTGTTTTGCACAGTACAGCTGTTCCATCATGTAGTTCAGAAAAAATTCCCATAGCCCTAAAAACTATTAAAACATTTTTGCTGGGTCACCTACAGAAGTTTCAGCTGCGTGCCATAAACAGGAGCGACTGCAATAGGTTAACCAAGTAGTTCTTCGGACCTTAATATGCAGGGCACGTTCTGCCTTGCAACTCTTATTCCTGTAATTGGCAGATGGCCCAGTTACAGGTTTATGATTTTGATGTTTTTTTCATTGCAATAAGCCATCCTGTGAAATTGTAAAGCCTGCCACATTGTTGTCAAGTTGCTGAAATGATCCGCGCATCTCTACACAATCCTTTAAATACCAGACCAAAGGAGGAGTTAAAAACAAGCAATACTCCCCTGGAATGTGTTGGTTGGTGCCTTCAGAACATTGATTTTCTTACCTGGAAAAAAACTGGCTGCAATTTCCAGGAGATCTTCAAGATGATCAAGTAATCAGGAGAGTATTACCAAGAACTGTTCTCTTCAAAATACATTCCCTTTTGGATGAACTACTTTGCTTGAGACATTTTAGACAGAAATAAAGATCAAGCACATTTTGAACTGGAAGGTTACTTCAGATAAGAAGTACTGAATGCTTTGTTTTGCAAGTGCCAAAACAAGATGTTTTGCTGATTTCTGATTGTTTGAGGGAAGAAAAAGGGAATGATGGGTGAAAGCAAGTTTTTCATGAAGAAGGTGCAGGAGAAGCCATTGTACCCAGCTCCTGCTGCAGCCATGACCAATTTTTGCAGGATTAGTGTCAGATGCTGACCTCCTTAATTACAGTGAGGAGCGCTCCCCTCTGCACCTGCTTTGCCTGATTCTAGCAGGACTAACTGGTGAAAGACAGGATTCAGGAAGAGTTGGCATTTTCCAGAACCTGAACCTAATGGATATTACTCACCTAGAATGTTTTCACCTAGGACTAAGAACAAGGGCACCTAATTTCTACTCTCAGCCCTGCTTGCTGGCTTAGGGGGGACCCAGAGAAGGTGGTTTTACCTCTTGGAGCCTTCACGTCCCCCTTTTGCCCTTTCTCCATCACCACTGTCCTACGTCTGGCTCCTCGCATTAGACTCTAAGCTTTGCAGATCAGGAGGAGTCTCCCACCACAGTGCTGGCAGCGTCAAGCTTTGCATGTGGCCTTTTCTAAATTGGATGACAGTATTAATGTCGCTAATTACCATAGTCAAATGCGAACATGTGTTTCTTATTTTCTCTATATTGCTACATCTTGGTGGCCATACAAGACTTTCAAGCCATCACCTGACACAGCCCACTGACCAACTGTGAGAGCACGACAAATTTTGGAGAAGCATGGTGGGGGGAACCAGGGCTGCAACAAGCTCCTTCTCTCCCTTTGACACTGCTCCGCAACAGACAACACAGCATTTTATTCATTCCCTAGGAATTACACTCAGCAGCCTCTTCATTGCCGCATGACGCGCCATTAAGTGCAGATAATGGTGAATGCAACTGCAGGCCGCAAACAAGCGGCCATTTGGAGTTGGGGCTGGCTGCTAAATAGGCCCTTATGAGGCCAGTGCCACCGGGCCCAGGACTGGGATGCCCGGTCAGCTCCATCACGGGCCGGAGAGCTGGCCCATGGCCCATGTTGGAGGGGGACGGATCTTTCGTCAGCGCACAGAGGAGGTCTTGATCTCCTCTGTGGCGCAGATGATGCACCCCCATGAATCCTTCCAGGCTAACAAAGTGTGCATTTCAGCAGCAACACTAACGAAGCCTGATTTCCTGCATGTTTGCAGCCCGCGGCCCCTCCTTGCCGTGACCACCTCGCACTTCTCTCTCCACCAAGAACACCCCGCTTCTCCCCACGTCCCATCGTTCAGCCCACGGCAACCTCGGCAGCACCACCACAGCGCGGCCTTCCACCTTCCTTCTGCTGCCGCCCAGCACGAAGCAGAGGGCTCCTGCCATGAGGCATCCCGCAGGCTTCACGCAGCAGCGGCGGCAGCACGGGTATGCTTGGCGTCCCCGTCCCCATTGTCACACCCAGCCGGCTAAAGCAGTGACATCTCCCAGAGCACAACCAGCCCTTTCCACAGGCTCTTGTGAAGGCCGATTCAGCTGGGGCTCATTCATGCATTTGCTCAGCCCCAGGCACTAACGCCACACGCACCCTGTGGCTGCTGGGGGACGTTATTGCTCCACGGGACAACAGCACAGGCTCCCCAGCTTGCTCCGATGTGCCGGGCCAAGCAAGTGTGCCCCACCAGAGAGCAGAGGCTTCAGTCACCTCGTTCCAAACACCCAGGACCTGGGGAAAGCCCCCCCAGCATGCACGCGCCCAAGGTGGGGACCGGACCCCTCCAGGCAGCCTGCAAACCAAAATAACGCCATGGACCCTACACTTCTCACACTGCTTGCTTTTTCTCTCCTCTGATGTCAACTCCTGGTGCAATCCCAGAAATAACATGGAGAAATTCTTGGCTTGCTATTTTTGGCAGCTCCTCCCACCAAGGAAAGAGGGAGATTACACTGCGGGCTATTCAGGCAAGCTGGCACGCCGGCCACAAACACGCTTTCTAGCCCATACGGCTCTAATGATAAATCCTGGCCAAGCTGAACAGACAGTTTCAACTTCAGAGTGCACTTGGAACGGCCAGCGCTGTGCTAGACAACCCGCCTACGCGTTTAGGACGTGCTATTTATTTATTAGGTATATTTAACAAGCAGAAATAGAGCCGCGCGGTGGCACGGTGACCGAGGGTGGCTGGTGCGGGGCGAGAGGCTCCCAGTGCGTTACACACACCCCACCTGGCACCGCCACCTGCGTGGCAGAGACACCGAGCCGGGTAATCGCCTCTTCTCGGCACGCAATTAGCAAAGGGCAGGTGTCAATCGGCAGAGAAGTCAAATGAGGCCGTTTATGGACGCCAAGCCACAAAGGAGCTTCCTGTGTCCAACCTGGCGTGTCCCAAAGAAGCAAAACTTAAGAAATAAAAGCACGCAGCACTTCATTGGGTTCCAACAGGAGCTGCACGCTGTGCATGGTGCATGACAGTATTTGGGCCTTAAAAATGCATCTTTCTGTTGTGGTAGATGGTAAATGAAAGAACATTTTCTTACTCTGGGTTTACATGGCTTTTACCACACCATGGCACCACTTCTAGGAGTTTGTCTCCAGTGATAACAATACCATCCTCAGATTTCTCTTTACGCAGTGCCCACGCACAACAGCAAATGGAATGGAATTGAGAAACACACCAAACAAGGCTGGTTTGAAGAAAAACAGCAGATTGTTTTTAAATTTGCAAATACTTCAATGGCCAAAAGCCCGAAACAGCCTCAAGTTTCAGATAGGCCTTGTCCAAGAGCCAGCTTGGGCTGCGACTTACCAGGGAGGGGACCTGTCATTTGAAGGCTGTCCCCATTTTAAGTCATGGTGAGAAGTGGTACGTTTGAGCTCACTGGCTCTAAAAACCTGCAAATTTAAGCTTTTGCGTTCCCTGTGACTCTGTGTCACAAGCGGCCGCATTGGAAGATTTTTATGGAAAGTCCATAGGATCTTTCATGCTCATGTAATAGACGGGTTGCACCCAAACCAATCTTGCCAGGCCTAAGGACGAAATGTTGAATCATCCCTTTCAGGGCAGAGAACCTACAATTTGGTCCCAAAGGTCTACCTCTTCCCCAGATGAAGCTCATTTAGACAACAAGATTAAGCTTAAACTAGGCCAGTTTAGATCCTACTCCAATTTAACATTTTGACAAATACCAGCACTGTTCAAACCCAAGAATTTAATTCACCTGATTACAAAGATTCAAGCCGGACATAACACATTTGGATCTGGAAACAGGCAAGAATGTCGCCAAAGAGGAGGCTGGCCAACTGGCAGCTTTGATTCAGAGCCACATCTCATTGTAGCTGGCACGGAGCCGGGATTAACTGCGTAACACCTCAAATCCTTGTACACACCAATGAATCCGTAACTCTGGATGCACAAGTCCTAGTAGCACCACAGAAAGTAATCTGGGAAGTTTGAGATCTTGAGCCAAACACAAACTAGAGACATGTAAGAGCAACATCTCTGGGAGCGTCTGGGTCCTGCTGTGGAGCCGAGTTGTCATTCCGGTCCCAGCATTGTGGATTACAGCCAAAAAAACTTTCTGCTACATAAAAAGCAAGCAGAAGATGCATGTCTTATTCCATGACCTACTTCCCAGTCCTGTCTTACAGAGCTCATACGTTCTGCCACACAGCTGCGGATGAAAGAGCAGCTCTGTGCTGGAGCCCAGCAAAATCCACAGAAGTAGGATGTACACATTTTGAAACCCAGGGTGGATCATTCCTTGTAAAACAAGTGCTGGGGTGCTTTGGAGAACTGAGTGGGAGGGGAACCCACAGGAGATGGCAGCAGCTGGCTCATGGGATGTTAAAGTGGAGGAACTTCCCTTTCTGACAAAAATCAAAGTCCAGCTCTTTGCCTCCACCAGCAGCCACCCCAGCACCAAAACCTGACACCACGCTTCAACTAAAGCGAAGACACAGGAACACCCACACTACATCAAGGTGCAGATTAAGAGCTCAGCTCTGAAACAGAGATTCTAAGTGAGCCCACCAGTCCCTAGACAACCTAGACCCTGACTATATTACACCAGTTTTCTTTGGAGGACAGACAGTGAATAAGCCCCACAATATCAGGGAACAGTGGAAAATCCTGGCAGGAAGGATGGAGTGCTCCAAAAGGCTGCCGACTTGACAGTACTACCACAAAGAAAGCCCAGATGTTTGTATGTGTTCTTGGGCCAGAAAAATCACAGCACAGCCCTCCCAGCTAGATCTTCAAATACACCAATTCTCAGTCATCTGAGTGCTTTTGAAGATGCTGGATCACAACAACCGACTGGACTGCCAGCAAGTAATTCTCATTGCTTTATAAAACATGTTAAGTTGCCCAAACAGGACTACATCTCTGTACAGTAGCTACAATCCTGTTGAATATTCCAAATAGATTCCTGTGAAGGAAGACTGCAAGGACTTCCATTTTGGTCCCCTGCTGCAAATGCCCATAGTGTTCCTGAATTTTCTGAGCTGCAACTTTTCACACTGCTTTCTCTGCCAGTGTTGGCTTTCATTATTTCTTTTAAATATAAACTTGGAGCAAAACCTCTTCAGATGTTTTAAGTTACAAATGTGTGGAAAAAATACAATTTTCTACATTAAAAAGAAAGTTCTGTGTGTGAGTGCAAGAGACGCACAGAAGGAAAGAAGCAGGGAATAGCTCAAAAATGGCAATACTCTGAAACCTGAAACTTGGCATAGGAACAGTTCCTGACAAAGTGTATGCTCTGCTAAGTTTAGAAGAAATTGTGGTTGCAAAATAAAGCTACGAACAGTTGAGAGTGCGTCATAGTGCACAGACAGGAGAGGATACTGTTTGGATTTAGCTGGCCCATTAACCCAGGTGGGCTGCCGGAGGACTGCTGTGTTCATCTCAAGCAGCAATTGCAAATAAGGACCCTCAAGGACTAGAACCAAAGCTCCTATGGCTTGAGATAAAAAAAGAAAATGCCAATGCATATCCTTCCACTGCATACCAAGACATCTGAGCCATTTAGGGTGTACTAAACCAGGAAGACAAAGCCTTGAGTTTGGGCCAGCTAGGTGCTAATCACTAATTAACGGCTTCTGCACCAAACAGCAACCTATTGCCTCTTTTACCTAAAAGCCAAAAAATAAATCTAACTAGATCTCCCCGCTACTGCTGCAGCACAGCTGCCATTGCAGAGCCGTGTTCCTCCTGCTTCAGTCCATCGCGAGGGGACGCGGGGCAGGGGCAATGTCAAGGCAGGCAGAGCATAGACGGCTGCCCGGTGAGCCCCTCGCGGGGCAGGAATAACGTCCCCAGGTTAAACAGGGCAAGTGGCACCAGCCGCAAGCCTGGCACACCACGGGCAAGTGATCCCTGCAGCAGGGAGCAGCAGCACCTCGATTTGTCAGGCCACAGCTGGGATTGCTTCCAGCTCCAGCAGCAGGTACAGCGAGCACCGCGTGACACGGAGTTTTCACGTTCACACTCAGAAAGGCTGGAGGAGCTCAGTGCTGCTCAGCCATTCATCCACAGCCCCCTGCCGTCTACCTGCGCGAGAAAAACGAGCTGTGTGGGCACAGCCAGGTTAAACCCAGAGCCACGCGTGGGGCGGTGTGGGAGAGGGTCAGTAATGCTGTACATGGGTGCAGCAAGGAGGAGAAATGTTCCTCCTCCAGCTGGGCGAGGGACAGGTGGTGCAATGAAGACTGGGGCTTGGACAACCTGGACAGATTTGGATGCTCCTCTTTATGCTCAGGTGTCCACCTGGAAATTGCAGCTACCTGCAAGATATCATGCTTTTGCAGACACTTGCTGTGTTAACACAGAGCCCAGGGCTCTGATCGCACCCCATGAAGTTGGCCACCACACGCAGTGAGGAAGGAGCTTGTTCTTACACAGCAAATGTGGAGGCTGTGCTCACGTTTGGGACCGAGCTCCTGGGCCTTGCAGAGGGTAAGCAAGCCCATCCCCATTTCCAGTGGCTACCACTTAAAACTCCTCCGGAAGCTGACAGAGAGAATGCCAAACCTAGGACACCCACTTTGCTATCCAGTCCTGGGGCCGCAGTCAACGTGCGCTGCTTTTTTCCTGTTTCAATGCACATCTCCTATGGAGCTGTTTCACAGATGGCCAGCAAGGTCCCATGTATAATCACATCGGTCTGACCCATGCACATCTTGCTCCTGGAGACATCCTCTCCCCTAACATCACAGCTCTGCATCCCCCATTTCTCTTGCATTGTCACTATTCCCTTTGTTCTGCCTGGCTCAACCCGGCGTGATGCACGGCTGCGCCGAGTGCCATTAGGAGAACGAGCAGCAGTTAGGCAGGTACTGAGGCCAGTTCATGTCTTCGTACACCATCAGCTGCTACTTTGGTCTCCAGACAACTGACAGGGAGCTTAACAGGCAGTGTTACTCCCAGCATTTCACCTTCCGCTTCTCTCATTGCCCCTAAACTGACAGCTACAGCTTGGTAAGACAGACAAACACAACCAACCTGAGAAGATGTTTCTTGACCTTTGTTGACCAGTTAATAGCTCCCCAGCACATCTCACCGTCAGCACCGTCCTGAGGACAGCAGGTAGGGGAGAAAAAAAAAAATAAAGCAGATTTATTCCTATTTTAGGTAGGATGAAGTGCAAGCACACAGAGCAGAAGCAACTCCTCTTGCTGCAGAGGCGCAGCACTGCAGGTGCAATGCAGCACATCGCAGCAGCACAGCGAGCTATCAGCAGCAGAGGGGAGCCAGCACAGCTCCCACCAGGGCAGAAGCGCGGGGTCTTAGCCAGCAACTGCTGGGGTTTTGGCAAGTCTTTACCCTGAGAGGCACTGGACCAGGGAGAGAAGAAACCATTGCAAGAAAAGAAACTAGAATGAACAGCTGAAATGACTGGAATAAAAGTGCCTTAAGCCAGCCCTTCTGGGAAATGGGTTTCTATTGCAGCTTTGCTTGGGCAGACAGTTGCACAGTGCTGCAGGCTCAGTCCCAGGGATGCTGACAGTGTGCAGCCCTTTGCAGGACCAGCACTGGTGCCAGAGGGTGCAAAACAGCACAGCAAAGACGCACCCATCGCAGCCGGGCAGCGCTCCGGCTGCCTTGGCCCCACACAGCACATCTCCATAGGAAGGACAAAGCTGGGGCTGGGAACGGAGAAGTGATTCTGAAGCTCTGATCCAACCGAGCACTCCTCAGCAGTGATTGTACCCCTGGTCCGGACTCGAACTGTCCTGGCTTTCTCAGCCCCAACCTGCGGCGGCACCTGAGAGCCCTGTGGACAAGAAGGGTCCCATCTGAAGGCCAGGAACAACAGCAGCTCTGCTGCACTTCTGTACTCATCTGATGCACGCTGTGGCTGACCCATAGCACTTCCCAGGGCTCCGAGACCTCCCCCCAGGTTAACCCAGAAGACTTTGCTTGACAAGCAGGACGGGCTGGAAGGAGCCTCCCTCCCTGACATCTCCACCAGAAGGCTCAGTCTGTGTACTTTGTGAGACGAGCTCTCTGTTTGCCCACCTTTAAAAGCTGGGCTAGAACAACCAAACCAATCTTACTCGGGAAATTCTGTCTGGACACACAAACACAGACGAACAGACAAACCGAAGCTCAGCGTGCCCCTGTAAACACCGCATTTCCTTCTTCACACATATATGTAAAAAACTTGGATGGTTTTGAACAGCCCGTGTTCAGAGAGACCTTTCATTTTAGTCATGCTGGGTCAAAGCAAATAACATCACATGGTACCCCGAGGTGGTTTCTTTTGGCTCTTTATACTCAGAAAACACTGAGCACATTTTCATGGATCCAAGTAATGTCCATACAGACACTGGCAACACTTCGTATTAGTTCCATCATCCTCTGGGCTGCAAGGATGAAAAATAACAAACCTCAGGCACCGTGCAATGACCTGAACTTTGATCTGAAGCAAAGGGTTGGAAAAAAAATCCATTTTTTGCAAAATGCAAATTATTTTTTGCATTTGTCATTTTCCAGCATCTCTCTCTCTCTCTTTTTTTTTTTTTTTCCCTTCCTGTTCTGGGGAGAGGCAGGAGTAGAAAAGCCAAAATCCCAAGAGAACTACCATAAAGTACTTTGAAGACAGCCTATTTGGAAGGGAAGTTGGGGACACAGCATGTGAAAGCCTGCTCTGATGAAATTTCCAGCCTAATTTTGCCAAATTTAGGACATTCGCAAATTGGAAATTTTACAGGCACCCAAACCGGAGCTCACTGAATACAAACCTTACATCATAAACCTGAAACACAAGCTGAACACGCTGACCTTATGCAGCAGTTGACCAGGCCTCAAGTGCTAGACGGGAGGATTTGGGGAACACTTTGGTATATCACAGAAACCAGGGAAAAGGACCTTTTCCCAGGCTGCATTATCTAACTATGGAAACCACTGCACCAAAGCTTCTCTAGCATCAGAGAATCAATCACCAGGCTTAGATACCAGTATGGATAATGAGAATACACACTTAGGAACAAATGGCTGCAGGATCCTCGTGCTCCAGGGCTAACCCTGGGAGATGCCAGCACGGAAATGTCTCCTTTGAAGGTGGCACAGATGACTGCCTCCCAGCACACAGGCTCCAGAGCAGTAAGTTCACATCAGAGGTAAAATGCCCAAGAGGATCAGAGGGACTTTGGTAGCACGATGGATTTGCCTGTGTGGTGAAGGGACATGAAAAACAGATGGCTTTTGCTTGTACTTTCAATTCCACATCAATGATCTGCCAAGTGTGGTTCCTGATTGTGAGCTGCCCCGGGCAGAAGCAGGCAGGTGTAGGATGACATGACCATAAATATATTAAAATAGAATATACAGAATTGATTTGTATCCAAAGGGAGTTCAAGCCCAGGTGCCTTTTCAGGGGGAAACCATGTCACTGGGTGATTTTGCAGCTGATTCTTTTGGTTCTGCTAAATTGAAGAAAGCCAACTGACCACTGGCAAGCTTGAAATAGCCAATGCAGTCTTGAAGCACGGATGAATTTCAGGATTGCTGTAGAGAGCTGGGACTACACAATGCTTCTCCTCTCCCACCAAGGACCAAACTCGCATGGCTCCTCTCCAGCTGTAATGAGAATAACGTTCCTCGGGTAATACCACAGAGACAACGGCAGCCTGGATTCGCACCGCTTCAGCCGACGTGTGTTTTTGTCAGGGGACCAGTATCTCAAACTCACACCCCATTTATCAGCCCCTCCTCTCCCATGGGAGCTATTCTGTGGGTGAGGCAGAGGAATTCACTCCAGGTCTCTCGCTCTTCCCTGCTTCCCATCAGCAGAGTCCTTTTAAAGTGAAAAATAAGGCAACGGCTGGCGATGCATGCATGAGCATTTCTCCCAGCACAGATCTGCTAGTCAGGGATACGAAGAGGTGTGATCCTCCACCGATGGAGCTGCTTTGGCAACAATCCCACGTGCAGACACGGTTATACCCCCCCCCCCCCTTTTTTTTTTTTTTTAAACACAAAGATAACGTATTGTGCTGCAAGTCTGTGTCCATACTCAGGCAGACTTTTTCCTGTACATTCTGACAGCACAAAGCAGGGCTGTGTCCAGATGAGGAGGCGTTCGGTGGGTGTAACAGCCTTTGGTGTCTTATTTTGGGCAGGCGTTCCCAGCACAGCCAAGGCCTCAGAGCTTTGGACTAGATGAACATGACTTAGATTTATCCCTTAGAATTATCTCAAAACAGCTTACTGAGAAGATATGAGGAAGAGGGGTGAAAACATGATTTTCAGAGGTCTAGTCACACATAAAATTAAAAGCAACTGTATTTTCAGGTTGCGTTAGCCTCAAGAAAAAGGAAGCAGTAGGTCTTACTCGTGGGGGTATGGTGGATGGATGGATACAGAGAGAGAAAGCAGATGAAGAGAGAAATAAACACAGCTGAAAGAAATTCTGATTTTTTGATCAAGGGAGTATATTCATGGAACATGGCAGGCGATATTTGCCCAGCTGAACACACATCAGTAGCAGCCAGTGCGACCCACAACCGCAACGTGAGAGAAAGCTGCTGGCAGCAGCAGTCCATAAAAAGGACATAAATAATTAGAGTTCTTCTAAACAAGTTTTAGCTGCTGCTTCTCTTCCTCTATTTAACAGAGAAGGAAGATGGCTCAAAATGATTCAGTGGGAGCTTTTGTCCTGGTAAAGCTCCAAGCAGAAGATTTGGAAAGAATCAGAGCCCAACTTGTCACCACAAGCTTTGCTGTTCATTGAACATGAGCTGAGCCATGACCTCAGCGAGTCCTGGAAGATTAGCTTGGTGCATCCTCAAAGCAGCTTTCCTGATGGGAACCCGGTTGTTGACACCCTGAATTGCTTTAAGATGCTGCTGCAATTTTCACATCCTGCCTCGCACTGCGACGGGTCCCCCGGAGCACTGAACCGGGGTGTTCCTCCAGCAGCGCTGCCCCTTCTGCTTCTCCTCACAGAAGGGGAAAGAGAAACAGCATTACTCTGCAGATGGGGACTAAACGTTTTTTTTTGTTTTTTAAATGACTCAAGGCAATTTAAATATCCCTCCAGTTGGTGCTGCTATATGAGCAGTTAATTTGGGATCAGGTCGGGGGTGGCTGGAATGTTATCACCATTTCTTGAGTACCATGGACACGCTTAGACACTTGCCTTCACATCATTTTCCTAGCACAAACAGCCTTCCTTCCACAATGTAAGGGGAAATACAACACAGCAAAGAAATCAGAAACCCACTGTAAAGAAAGCAGCTGAGATTATGACGCTGGGATTTTTATTTTGAGTTTTAATGGGAAAACTCCTCAAAGCACCTGACTGATCACAGTTTCTCTTCCACCAAAAAAAAAGAATCTTGTTCTTCTAATCCTTATTTCAGGTAAAGAAACATCCAGGAAAAATAAACACAGTGCTCAGCACCTGGACCTTCATCATCTGTCTTCAAACCTCCATGCTTCAGAAGACAGCACAGGGAGAATACCTGTTCTTGCTGCTGGCCATATCATACTGAAAATCCCCACAGCTCCCCTCCAGCATGAAGACATCCATCAGAAGGAAAGCTATTTTCGATCTGACAGGCAGTCAGGAGTAGAGCAGGACTGTTACATAAAGCGCCAGTGGGAGTAAACAGGAACATTACTTATAGCCAGAAACGCTTCCATCTCGAGGGACCCTCACTGTACCACACAGGCTCTGGGATTCCTTGCAGTGATTAAGTACATAGACCAGCTCTTTGGCAGGTATTCAAGACTCCACACCACACACCTGCCCTTCCTCCTGCATGTATTTTCTGTTTGGATGTGCTTCTGCCAGTGCTATCGGTCTCCTTCCACGGAATTTGTGCTTAGCACATGAAGGTCTTCTCCAGGGGTGGAGTGGCAGACATGTCTTCGCTTACCAAGGAGCTCTTACAATAATAAATATTTCTCCACTTGAGTACATTGGCCTACTGCGACGTCACACAACCATTATGGCTGTATTCTGATTTGGGAGCACCTTGTACCCACTCAGCATTTTTCTGACAGAACTGTGCAAGGATAAATGACCACTAGTGCCCGATTACGATGATCTCCAAGATGAAGGACACCCCCACCAGGCAGCACTATCTCGTGGCCTGATGGTTATGACACAGAGCAGACACAGGACAGACTCCCTGTCCTTTAGCCAAGTGAATTCTCAAGCTCTCTCGTCACGGCCTCCGGTAACAACAGCAGCACATGAAGGAACCACGGGCACCCTGCCTCACTGACCAATGCACCCACACACTATGCCAACCCTCCCAGCTGAAATCAGCAATCTGTAGGAAACAACCAGCTCGCAGGACCTTAGGAAACACCTTTTCTTACAAAGCGTTATTCTCTTATTGGCTGATGGCACCTCCTTGGCTGGCAAGAAGAGCGGTGCAGTGGAAGTGCTGTGGAAGGCTGGAGGTGGGCACGAGGTTGGAAGGGGACACAGGTGGCACCAAAGGGATATTCCAAGCCACGTAGTTGCGCGCTCAGCAGTAAAAACCTGGGGATAGTCTTCCCAAGGTAGCCCTTGTTTGGAGCCTGGCTGGGTATTGGTCTGCTGGTGGGAGGAGGTACCTTTGCAGCACTTGGGTTTTTTGACTTTTTTATTTTTTTGGTAATCACACCTAAAACCAGCCTGTACCAATCAAAAAACACACTTCAGCTGTGTCTCAAACTGCCCCACATTCTGATTTTTTTCGCACTTTAGAACATGCTAATTCAAATAAATGCAAGCAAATCCCAGGCCCTGGTGTACCTGTAAGGCACCAGAATCCTTTCAGAAGCTTTCTAGACCCCAACCCTTGAAGTTTAGAACGCAAAGACATGAATTTGCGACAATGGCATTTGTGCTGGATTTGGATTCCCAAAGCCTCCCCTCCTAGGGATCAAGTCTCTCCAAGACATGAAGGAAGCAGAGGAAGGAAGGAAAAACAACCCTGGGTCTGTAGGGTTTCTGTGTGGCTCTCAGCCATGCCCACCTCTGGATTTTGTTCTCAAGCACTGAAATACCTCAGGCTGGTCAGATAGGGAGAGCTGTGCTTTTGGAGGCTGTCCAAACCATCCATTAGGCTCCTCTTAATGAATAAATGGTTCTGCTTGATTCACAGGCAATGCTGCTGTCTCTGAAAGAAGTTAACCAGAACAGAACCAGGACTAGCACTTACCACTGTGCAAGTGACTGGGACCAGTTTGATCAATACTGAAACAAGCGAGCATGGATTTCATTCTGACTGAAATATAAGTTAATCGAGTCTCAAACAGTAGCTTTGCAGAGGCAGAGAGAATGCTTCTGCAGGTATGCGACCACCCGAACCCCGCGTTTCAAGCACACCCCAGCCTGCAAGCACCCCTACCCCAATTCCTCTCACACACCTCATCTTTGGGAAGACAGCCTCAGAAAAATCAACTCAAATTCTTTGAAAAGGTCAGCCTTCCCTATCCTTTGTGGCATTTCTTATCCCCTGTTTCTCCACCAGCTTTGTCAGAGCCACCGGGTTACTGACACACACACTTCCCCCCACCTTCCTCTGCGTATATCGGTGATTAGCAAAATATCAGTGCTTGGGCCCTCTGCAAGAGCTTCTGCAGCTCCTACAGCATCTTCCCATTGCAGTATCACTGCTGCGCTCCTCCGAGCCAGCTGGGACACCAGCACTGCAGAACGACATCGCAGCCCTGTGGCTCTCAGCTAAGACAAGTGAAGGCTGCTCAGGCTCCCTCAGGAGCTGCGGCCTCGTCCAGCCTGATTGCAAAAGGATCATTGTCAACAGCTCCAATTACCGTCATTTTAACTCTTGCCCCACGGTCATGTATCAAATTACACCAAGTTCCCGAGCAGGGTCCCCATCGCTCTTTCATCCTCTTCCTTCTGCCTTGGCCTTGCACAAGGTCCTCTCCGCCTGGTGGGACACAAGTTGCACATCTACAAGCCCTCACCAGTAGAGCTATGCACACGAGCAGAGCATGAAGGAGGTGAGTCACCAGCACAAGAGCTAGCCATACTTCCAGAAGTGTTTGTGAGCAGCTATTGAGCCCTCCAATGCCAGACCTCAAAAGCCAACTTCGCTTCAGCCAGGCAGATGCAAGTCCTGAGGACCTTCGTTAGGGTTATTCAAGGTACATCCTTTTGCCTCCAGCACAATTAAACACATATCTGGTCTATCATCTGCAGTGCAAACACTGCCTGAGCGCTTCCAGCGCTGACAAATATATTCTTCTATCACTGCTCAATCGCTGTTTGCTCAGTTTAACTCTGTATATATTATAATAGCATTTAAAGACAGAGCCAGCCTTCAAAAGCAGATGAATCTGAATTTAACAACAGAGGCATTTTCAGCTCTGAGGTCTGGATGAGAGCACAAAATAACTGAACTTTGTTCCTGTGGCTTATTACATCATCCGGCCCCTCTTTGACTGAAAATATTTCTATTCCTCATTCCAGCCCATCTGTTCTTCAGAAAACTCCCTCTCTCTATTTACTTGAAAAACAACTAACTAGAGGCAAAAGCATTTTTTTTTTTTTTCCAGGGGAAAGTATGTTCATAATTAAGCAAAGAGCATTGCATGTTTATTCCTGCTAGTATGCACATACACATGTGTGCATGTCTGCCTATTTTTAGTTACACTGTCAAAAGCGGTCTAATATTTCACAGCAAGGAGGTCTCCTTGACCCAGAAAACACATCATTATTTCTAATTAGGAAATTAAAAACAAAAAAACAGAATTGTCAAAAAGATCTCTCTGCAGGGGAGCCGTGCTGCGAGATGATGGGACTTTTCCCTGCAGTTGTGTTTTCCTTAGCATTAATTTACTTTTGTGTGAAAGCCGAGCCCAATGAAACTTGTCAGCCAGCAGGGAAGTACTGATCAGCCCTCACCTTCGTAAGTGTGTTGGGGAAGGCATTTCGGGTCTTCTCTCCAGCTGAAAGAGTTTGCTCCTCTAACATAGGTTTATCTCATTCAGTACAGCCTTGCCAGCCTGTACAGCATGCAAGCTGTGTCTGCCACACACCTTTAGTCCCACTGAAGGAAATCAAGTGAAAGCAGTACAAACCCTTTTCTACTGGTGCAACCCATGATGTCAATAAATGGATTATTTCCACTAAAATGGGTATTCTCCTCCTAATGCCATCTATGATGTCAAAATGACACTTTCCTCTTCGTCTTCTCTTTCCTTATTATAATCACCCCTGGAAGAACACTAGTGTGCCATTTGCTTGGTCAGTGCCTGTAATGTGGTGGCTCTCGACCGAGTTTCTGGCCTCAAGGCACAGCTTTGGCTCACACAGCAGTGGGAGCATGAAGAGAGCTTCATTCACCGTCCTCAGGAAAAACGTCCATGTGCCTCACCCAGGCCATTTGGACAAAAATGCTCTGAAGAGATCCTAAATGACTCAGGGCCGAGCTCATTTGAAACAATGACTACAGAACCACACACGAAGGGGTAAAGCCCCTTCTAATGACCACGCTGATGAACTCTCAGAAGCTGAGGGGAAACACTCGTACAGCCCGCTGTCTGACACGGGGAAGCCGCTGGGGCAAGGCTGCCCGCCTCTGGGCTGGCAGGACCCATAGGGACAAGCTCAGGCTCAGCCGTTCACAACTTCCTTTGGAACAAATTTATTTTTCTCAAGGCGGGGTCAGGGCTGTGTAAGTTCAGACGGTGACACTCGGTCAGGTTCTTCCTTTGAGCCACGACTCCAAACCAGACAAGAAATTCCACCACATGGGACGCGAGATGCTGTACAACAGCCCAAGCTGGCAGGGTTTCTAGGTAGGGTTGGAAGAGATCATTCATACTTCATGCTCACCATACCCTTGGTATCTCTATCAAGATCTTTAACACCTACCTAATTCAGTCTCTGATCCATTTAGATCTGTACAGGGACCATTAGCAGTTGTATTACAAGAAACTTCACTGATGGCAGTCTATTTTGCTGTTTGTGGTGGATGGAAAATTGCCTCTTTCTAGATATAGGCTCTATTCAAGAGCTTCTGCGTTGTAATTCACACCTGGTTAAACTTGGAACAGAGAGGTTTCAAAGCAACTACTGAAATAATGATGGAATATAAGACTATAAAAACGTGAGCAGCAAACCTCTTAAGGTTTGAAGCACCTGAAGCCTGCGTAGATGCAGTACACAAAGAATGGGAAAGAAAGCAGGGATACACAGAGATGAGATCACTAGATCTCATGGAAGGAAACGTTCTTGGGGTCTGCTACCCCAAATCCCCACAAATACGAAGCAAAAATAGGTTCAAAACGTAAACCCTTTCTGTGAATAAAAGGAAAAAGACCTATGACTTCATATTCTGAATGCGGCCACACTGAAATACCAGGTAAGAAATGAGCACGTCTGCCTTCAACCTACCTTGTGCCCATTGTTTCCATCTAGAACTAACAGAGCAAATCCCACCCCAGCTGCTGCAGAGCTCATAGGGTGCAGAAGCCAGGCTTCTGCTCAAATGCAGCTTTTGCCACGTTTTGTCAGGCTGGCTGTGAAAGGGGCACTTACCAGTTCACTTGGCATTTCATTTGTCAGTATGCAAAGCTGCAAGGATGACTTAAAAGAGCCCAGTTTGACATTAAGTGCTAGTGACGATGTTATCTGGTGGGATCACTTGTCTGCGACATGCATTTGCCAAATACAGAAAGAATACCCACACTACTGGCTTCTGGAAAAAAGAAAAACACACACACCCCAACCATTAGGCTTTAAGTCTGCTTTCATGTTGCGAATGAAATGGGTTCATCACGTTCTGCTCTATCCACTGGTGTACAAAATGCAAGTGGCTTGCCTTCCTTCCCCTTTTGGCGTGGTCAGAAGACTCCATTACACCCAGGGAGTACATCAGGCAGATAACTACACTCAATCCATTTAGCTCCACAAAGCAAAGTGGCTGTGCCTGCAACAAATTTCATTTCCCATTCTGAATGAAACGGGTCTTGCAAAGTGTATTATTTCAGAGAAGAGAGTTTAAAGAAAGTACTTGCCTGCAATCTGTAGGCAGCACAAGTACAGGCAGCAGCCTTGTTTTTGTTTCAAGGCAATTTATTGGCACAAAAGATCTAAGAATTGGGTCTTTACATTTTCACATCTCCGGGTAGATCAGGTTTCCAGATAAAAATATTTGCTTGTGGAAATCCTTCTCCTTTACTACTGCAGTCCATGGGAACACTGCCCTTACTTTAACAGGAGTGAAGCAATCTGGTAGTCAAAGACGTTATTCGAAGTCTCTATCCGCTTCCTGACTTGTGCCATCAAAACATTACACCGATTTGCCCGACTTGTTTTCCCAATCCACCACACCCCGCTGCGGGTGTCCTCCCTGTGTAATTACCCCTCCGGCTTCTAGCACAGCACCGCTCGGGCAGCTTGTGTAGCCCAGATCAGAGACAAGTAATGCACAGCAGAAGAGAGTGCTTTCTTCTTGCCTGCCTGTAGCTTCCTCTTTCTGCTCGCCTCTGGATAATGTTACTGAGCTCTGACACCTTCAAGCTCAGCCAGACGGGGCACAACCGATTTCCTGATGTCCTGGAACCCACCCAAGTCGTCCATTAGCCTTGAGTTCACAAATTGATACATCTTCCAAAAGGCTCCTGGGCAACACTATTCCCTCTAAAAAGAAGCTAACTTTGGGTAAATGAAAATAAGACTTACAACTTGGGACAGGTGGCGCGCAGTAAATAACTCAGGTTTTATGAACTGTCACCCATGACTCCACTGGAATGCAGCGACGAGGGGCCCTTGGAGCACTCAGCGCAGGAACTCCCCGTTAGATCACTTATTTATGGGCATTGCTGCACGAGGACTGGCTGTGGCTCACGTCTCCACGAAGCCAGGCGCTATCCAAACCCTACGGCAGGTCATCACAGTTTCGTTACTCTGACAGCGGCAGTCAGTATGGACCTGGGACACATCCTACCAGCATCTCATCCTACAGCTCCCCTGCCAGCTGCTTCATCTGCAGGTGACGGAGAGCATCGGTGAACTTGTTCTGGGGCTGGCAAGGGAGCCTCAGTTCCTAGTCACAAGGTTGAGTCCTTGACACAACAATCACCATTTTACACCGTTACTGAATTCCCTCCAACTGTACAAAGCCAGTAACATTGCACTGCCAAACACGGGGGGTTCTCACCCCTCAATACCTTGCCAGAGCCTCACGATTCACCGTCCACACCTGTCGTCTACAGCACACGTCCCAGATACGTCCCCCCATTGTGCAGCGCAGGCTGGCAGAAGCACATCAGCTCAGGCTTGGCCATATCAAACCAGAGCCCTGGGGTTTTGCTGCTTCAGAGCCCTCAGTTTGTTCAACACCTAAGAGCTTGTACAGCACTTTCACATGCAACTTCCAGAAATATATTCTTAGTAACACTGCTGAAAAACTACCTCAAGGGACTGAGCATCACAAATGACCGAGCCTCGCAGAGGGACTGTGCCACTGTCACACCCAGCGTGTGCAGTCCGTGAAGCTGAGCCATCTGCTTCTCAGCACGCAGAACAGAGCCGACCCTCAGAGACTCTCAGTCCTAGGAGCTGCTGGTGGCACGCGCCGGAGGGGAAAACTTACTTCATGCTTGTGGGTTTTTACGTCATGGTCAAAAAAATTTCTGCGTCCCCATCTGTTTTTCACTATAAGACATTGATTTTTTGTGGCAAGGGGGGCGTTAATGTGGGACAGAGGCAGCCCTATAGAACAAAAGCTGCTTAGAATTACCCAATACCATGTCATATAAAGACTGTTACCACCAATAACACATACAGATTGGTGTTGATTGCGGTCTGGTGTCTCTCTCTCTCTCTCTCGTTTTTTCCCCCCTTCTAGAGGCTTCAATCTTGACTCAAACATACAGATATCTACGTGGTGGGTGAATCACCACACCAACAATATGAAAATTACCATGAGCAAAAGTTCTCTGAGCCAACAGTGGAAAAAAAGTTTTTTACCAAAACCACACGAAATGGAGAAAGCAAGAGAAGCAGTGCCAGGGTGGCTAGCAGCATCCCTGGGAAAACAGCACCCTCGGATGCACGAGCCGGTCGAAACCTTCCCCACAGTCACACCCAACAAGGAGATCTGTGTGCATTCGGAGGTCACTTGCTACCAGTTCTGCTGCACCAGGGACAGCAACAGTGCAAATTTCAGCAAGGCTCGATTCAGACAAAGTAGAAACTCCATCAAAAATAAAATTTTCAAGTTCAATTCATATTTTTTTCCTAGGTCGACATGGATCAACTGACAGCCTAATTCTGCCACCAATTTTGCACAAAAAGGTATAGAAAATGCCAGAATTTCACTCATTTTCCGGACGTTATTTGTAGTAGCATGTGATTCTTAACAACCACTCAGATATCTGGTGTCTAATTGTAAAAGTAGTTTCACAGCTAAATTGTACGAACAAACAGGCAACTTCAAATAACCTTTTAAAGCTGAAATTCAATCTCGCAGACCGGAAGTCCCAAATTTCCAGAATTACCTAGAAAGAAACATTGAAAAGAAAAGCCTGCTCAGCTCCAGAATGCTGGGGCTTTCTCCATCAGCTGCAGCCAGCTGTGGCCCCAGCATAGGCTCCACTTCAGGAACAGAAGAGCTGAGCATCATGGGCCAACCAGACCAAAAACCATGCAGAAGGGTGATCCCCGAAGGAGCTGCTGGTCTGGTGCTTGGGAGATCTGGGTTTCCCTTCCACCGCTAGTGCTGCTATTCTTCTGTGCTCTCAGCCAGCTGCACAATTAGCGCTTCTGTTGAAGAGAAAAGGAAAAAAAAAAAAAAAAGTCACATTTTGCTGGTTGTCTTGACTGGTTAGAGTGCAGAGTGCAAGCCCCTTGCAGCAGGACTATCTTCCCCTGCGTGCTCTGCCCAGCCTCGGTGGTCGCTGTCAGCCAGGGTCTCCAAACACAAATGCTGATGAGCATTGGCTGCTGAGTGGCGTGTATGTGTAGGCAGAGACACAGAAAGGGACAAATTTTAGTCTGTTTTTAATCTGCAGAAAGGAAATAGTATGATGAAGATATGTTAATAAAGTGTCAAAAGGAATCCCAATTACTAAAACATCATCTTGGAGACATTGCTAATATCTAGTCTCCTGATTTACGTGGATGGATGCTCCTGCTCCCTGGGAGCTTGCTCACAGACTCTGCTTTCAGGACCACAGCTAGTTTTGTGGGGCACCAGAACGATGCTGACAGCACCAGAGCTCCTCAGCCCACCCTTGTGTTTGTCTTAACATCCTCTGCTGCCTCTTACACTAGAGTCCCTTTGGGCTGCAGCTCCTCTTCTTTCACAGCGGTTTGCCCCTTCCAGTGCTTGAAAGGACATCTCACTTTTTGTTATTTAAGGAAGAAAAACCTAGCTTTTGTAGCCCCTCCTTTGCCCTGTCCTGCTCCTGCACACTCGATCTGGTGCACGGGCTCCCGTTCCTACGCATTTTTGAATGCTTATGTGGAGCAAACAGAAAACCCCAAGACTTCTGAGGTTGCACTGGGTCTGGCACAGGACAAAGTCAAAGAAACCAGTGGATTAGCAGCCATTAGGGAACCTCAGCCAGCCTTCAAATACAAAACCAAATACTTCCTGCGTGGCTGCGGAGCGCATGCCTGAGGGACAGTGCCCCTTTATACCCAGCCTGCTCCCAGCCGCGCTGCGTGCGCTTGGGTCTCAGGAGTCCAATAAGCTTCATTCAGCAGGAGCAAAAATAGACAAAGATGAAATCAAATACCATGACATTTTCTCAATGTTTCTAGTCAAACAGAAAATTAAACAGGCTCAGTATTATTGCCAGAATGTTAATTTATGCACCACTTCAGGGAAAGCATACACAGAAGGTCAGGTTTAACACTGTTATTAGCTGTTCCCCTCCTTCCTCCTAGAAATCCTCACGGAGATACCTTCCAACTAAAAGAGGAATATTTAACATCAGGAAGAGGTGGATGAAGGGCTGGAGCTTTACATAGAAGAAGAAAGCAGGGACATTTCTCATCACTTGCTGACAGGCAGGCTGGCAGGGCACTATCTACCCCAAAATCAGCTCAAACCTCTGCCCGCTCATGCCATGGCCCCTGCACATAACAATGTTGTGGATAAACTACACTGGTGTTTTTTGTTTTTGTTATGACCCCATTACAATAAAATCTATTATCCTGTGCCCATGAAGTAGGTAGTGGGAGAGTTTACCCTCTTCAAAGGTTGAATCAATAAAAGAAACACTGAATTTGGATCAAAATTCTAATTATGCAAGGTAGAGGAGTAGACATTTCTGTATCATGCTCATTAAAGCACTGCAGGAAGGCAGGAGAAATGGCTTAAAGACAGTCGCTTAAGAATGACAGAACATTTCCAAGTACGATCCTTGCCCCAGGCTTCTTGAAATCAGTTTTTGTGACACGTTTGTACATTTATGTGAATGTGGAAATCGCATACACCCTTTGAGCTGGAAGTATGCCCCTGTGGATCAACCCCCTGTTTTCATACAATGCAGAACACTGTCAGCAATACAAAACTAGGGCTGGCTGCTCTGGCAATACTTATAGAGAATCACTGTGCACAGGAAAGAGAAGAATTTGGATAAAGTATCAAACACCGTGTCCAAAAGGAACCAAACAACAGCTGCAGCTGGGATAATGAATCTCCAAAACCACCAGCATTGTTAGAGGAAGAGGGAACCCTCCTTTCCTGAAACCACACAGCACAGAGATCACAAGCATGGTTCTACCAGCTTACTGTGGACAACAACTGATGTGCAGCTTCTCCACTGAGCTGTGATAGACTAGAATCAATTTCAGGTCACCCGAGTTTGCTGGCAACCACAGAAGGCACATAGGAAAAAATGGGCTGATTGCAGATGAAATGTGAACCGGCAGCGCTCACTGGAATGAGCATTCATTACCTTCAAAGAGACACGAGAGAGTTGAAGGCTGTGATGATTTTTACAAGTTTGAGAAGAAGGTGTTGCGAACACCTCGCAAAATTCCTCTCCTGAATTCACATTTACCAGCCCTTGGAAGTGTCTCTCTCTTGGAAGATCAAACGTCCTGACTCCTTCCAACTAATTAAACGGGTTTTCCTGGGAATAACTTGTAGCTGTCACCTAATCAGATGGCGTATTTAATAAATGTTGGCTTTCTGGTGTTGAAGTGTCTGATTCCCACAGCATTTTGGTCAGACTATTTACCCTGTTTAGTACTCACCAGTCTAGTCTGCTAACAAAAGTTAGCAGCTCAGTGGAAAAAATTATGCCACCAGTTCGAGCCCCTATTTCAGGATTTTTCACTGCTCCCTTCACATCCTCCCATGCTGCACAAAGCAAGGCACTTCTCGGAAACCTAAGCCAATGTGCCCCGAGAAACCTGGCTGAGAGACAATGGTACCTAGCAATGTACTTCGCACTTCATATTGTACACCCAGAAACATAAGCCTTCATTGGAAAGATTTTAAATTATATTTTGCAGGTTTGGTAAACAGCTCCAGAGGCAGCCTTATGGCTCTGTGTTGCCTGGCCATGCTGCGTGCCAGGATTTGCTGCTCCTTTGCTCCAGTCTGACGCTAGCACTAAGTCTCTCTTCTTCTTGGAGCAAGTGATGGTGACAAGCAGGAGATGATGGCAGCAGCAGCAGAGGTACCCAGGAATGCCTTAAGCCGAATAGCTCAGGGATACAGCAGGGATGCTCACCCAACACCCAAGCACCCACACTGCCAATGTGGGCCTGCGCAAGCTCCGCTGCAGCTGGTACCCAGGCAGCGCATGGTCATGTCCACCGGCAGCAGTGGGAGCATGGTGACAGCGTGGACGCAGCCTGGGCTGGCTGAGCTAGCTGCATCGGCACAGCACGGTGCAGGGTGCTACCAGCTCGCAGGCTCTGGCCGCGACAGGCTGCTGCTGACCACACACCATTTACCTCCGGACACGTATGAGCCACATTCCACATCCGACAAACCTTCACGGATGCTCCTATCGGCTGAACTCCAACAGCTACCGCTGTTCCATCTTTGCTAGCAGATAAAGCCATGGGGTCCCTGAAAGCCAGGTATTCCATATTCCTTCCCAGAAATTCTCAGAAACCCCAATTATGAGAGCCAGGGTTTCCGCTATCACAGACAAAGCAGAGTTACAGAGTTGGCTGGAATCTTTCTACTGCTTGAAAACTTATTAGGTTCCTATTCTGCCTGCAGGGAAACTTGTGGTGTGTTGAGGATGTAATTTAAGACCAAATAACAGCCTCCCGGTGCAAATGTCTGTCAGGCAGAAGAACCATCATTACTTAGTATTTCATTAGGATCTTCCTGTTTTTCTTACCTCGGAGAAAACTAAAAATTTAGCACGTCACCAACATTCCTTATGCCTTTTTGGAGACTATCAACTGCTTTTATATGTACACCAAGAAGCTCAGTGTCCCTCAGTTTTATCTCAAGCCCTTTCCCAAATCAGACAAATACTGAATGAAAGCTGCAGCAACTTGCCTACAAGCTAATAAGAGTTTCCAGAAAAACGGTTCCAGGAAAAGAAGACAACAACTGCAATGAGCAAAGGAAACAAGGATAATTTCTGAAGTCATTCGCTAGAAAGGACTTAAGTTGTCCTGATATGTCCCAGAGCTGTCAGCAGTGCCACTGCTTTGTCACTACTGCAGGTGATAGAAAAGACAGCTCAAGACAAACCAGCTGGAGAAAAAGAGCCACTTCCTGAAAGATTCTTCGCTTACTGTTTAAAATCAGTAATGTGCTGAAACAGTGATTCAAAGTTTTCAGTCTTTCTTGCCCCCGGAGAGGCAACAACCTGGGCTGGAACAATCAGTGGGCCTCTGGGTTGGTGGGCCTCCTGGGATCACGCGCTCATTCTGCCCTGGCAATACAACTACAAAGCAACCACACCTGGTAACTCACACCACTTCTATTGGTGAAATACTTGTGCCAAAATACCCTGCATTATCATGGGCAGGAGCGACCAAGCCCCGAGATGTGTCTGGTGACAACTCATACATTCCCCAGGGGGACTTGGAGGGATGCAGTTCCTTGCCAGGACCTCTTCAGGGCTATCACAAACCATGTGGCAGCTTCTTACATAGCCAGTGTCACCATAAGGAAATATTACCACAGTCTTGCAGTACGAGTCATTAGTACATTGAAGTCACTTCGGGTGACACTTGCAATGCTGTTGTAGATACCAACTCTGCAGACAATTGCTCAGGGTTTGAGTAAGAAGACTTGAGCAGGAGCCAGACTTTTTGAGGTTTCTTGAGAGGAAGCGTTTCTGTGCACGCAACACTGGAGGCCAGCTGAATGAGGCATGATACCAGGGCTAAAACTGAACATTAAACGAAGGAGGCTTAGGGCACTCCAAGGGAAGAGAGACCCAACTGGAAGTGCTCTGATGAACTTGCAAAGCATAGAAAAGGCCGTGAAAGACACTAGACTACTTGCATGACCAAGACGTCAATCTTACAAAGTGTTTATCTTCAATTAGCTTTTCAGATGTGGACTTTTGGGGAAGTAAATTGGCTCCCTCTTCCACTTAGCTGTCTTTTCCCCCAAACCAATACGAACATAACAGGGCTAAGTCTTCTAGTGCTTGGTGTAACAGCTGAGGTGGGTCAGCAGGGACACAAACAGAACACATAGGTCCCTCTGTTAGAGAAAACCAGGCTAATTGTTCTCATACAAGACAAACTTGGAGTGCAACTTTGTTCAGGTTAAGTGGGGTTAACGTTTGGATGAGAAGCACATTCCAGTGTGATTTCACTGCTGAAATGGAGCCATCCCTGGGGTGGAGTCCTGCAGCTGCTGGTAGCACACATATTTTGCTCAATATACCCAAAGAAAGAATTATGCAAGTAATCAAAACAGCTGAGGATACATCAGCATGAGGGTAAGATGCTGAGGTGAAGCATTCTTGTTCTTGCTGTATGCACCATGGAACCCAGGGACTTCTGCTTTCCCTGAGAGCTGGTATTTTTCCAGCCCTCCTGACTGGCAGAGGGAAGAAGGATGGACAGCAGGCTGGCGGCACCAGCGCGGCGGGAAGCTCTCCACCGGCAACCCGGCCTGCGCTTCCCTCACAGGCCTCTCCCTCACGGGCCGCGCAGCGCCGCCTCATGGGACACCAAGGCGAGGGACCGCGACCGCCGAGCGGGAAGCTATGAGGGACATCAGCGCCTGCTGATGTTCACCTGGCAGCAGCTGAGGCGAGAGAGATGCCCTTCCCCTCCACAGCTCCCAAGCGATGACTGGGCAGCTGATAGCTCTACAGCGCTATCAAATGCGCACAGCAAGACACCAGCTATTAATTTCTCACATCCCCCCCNACCTTGCCAGCTTGCTTCACCCTTTGCAGGCTGAAACCATTTCATATCCTGCTGGCTTTATTCCAGCTGCCTTGACACAACACAGCTTCTCCTATTTCTAATCGCGCATTTCCTGGCATGATCCCCATTGGAAACCTCCAGTTCTGATAACGTTCGATGACCTTTCCTTTATTATTTCCCCATGGTGCTCTTCAGTCTCTGATAGGTTCTAAAATTGGGATTTGCCTTCCTGGAAAGCCAGACACTCCGGGTGAATGACTCACGAGCCTTGGCATGCGGCTCCAGCAGCCTGGGACATAAAGGCAGCACCTTCCCCCACACATAGTGGAGCTAACAGTAGGAAGTATTATTTTGCAGGGCTGTGCTCAGTGATTTCCTAGAAAAGCAACAAAAATGCCACATGTGTTTGTGTTTCCATGTGAATTCAGCACAAGGAAATCCACACAGGCCACATGCGGTTTAGAAATTGTAGGTGTTAGGAGCCTTGCGTCTGCATAATGTCTTGCCTTTGGTATGCAGTAAACATTCCACATCTTTAGGGGAAACTCCCACATAGCCAGGAGAAGGAGGATTTTTAAAACCCCAGATCCTAACTTCAGCGCAAAGGCACGAGCAGACAATAAATTTTACATCTGCTGAGGGAGCGTCCAATTTCACTCCATTATTTTGATACGCTACTTTAGTGGAACGATTATGCAAGAGCAATCACAAATGGAAAAAAAAAAAAATACATAAGAGCTCCAAAGGGAGAAGGATGTCTTAGAGGTAAGGCATCGGCAGAGACCCGCGAGATCCAGCCCTGCCAGTGATCGGGTCACATTGCAGAAGTCAAGGGGGCCAGATTCCTGCCGAGCCCTGCAGCTCACAACCAGAGCCTTGTTCAGGAAGAAAGATCAGCTCTTATCTCAGTACCAAAAAAAAAAAAAAAAAAAAATCAACGAGAGCAGCAGAGCACTCAGCTTAGAGCATGATACTAAGCAGTCGCTAAATCACATCCTCCACATCTGAGGGATGCTGATGGGTACTGCCTCTCAGATACGCTTCTACCTGTCAGTGGGAATCACAAGCACCTGCATTTCCTTGTCCTTCTGCCATCCCTCTCTGTGATGGGGTCTGATGTCCTAACTTTGCTTTATTTGTTTCCCTCTTTATATTTGATTTTAAGGGAACATTTTCTAAATAAAAAAATCTAGTTCAAAATGTAGAATGCTTTGACCTGAAAGACAGAGAAAATGGAAAGCATTTGAACCCAAGCAAGAATGTCACAACTGAATCAGCTCAGGCCACCAGAGTATGTGCGCACAGCTGCACACACCTTATCCCCAGTCCAACCCCAATGAGCAGAAGAACCGTAGGAGCTACAGGAGCTCTGAAGCCACCGGGGAAGCACCAGAGCATCTCTAGCTTCCCCAGGTGCACAGACAGCCCAGACATTTCACACCAGGGAGAGAGAAAGACCATCACAATTTCCACTATAGCATTACTGGAGAGAAAAAAAAAAAAAAAAAAAGCTTGCACAATTCAACACCCCTCTGAAGGAAGAGGCATGTGGAGAAGCATTATTTGAGGGGAAAAAAATAAAAGAGCCATGAGGTCATTTATATTGATTCCAGGCTGAACCTCGTAGATTAATTATGGGGGAAAAATAGGTATTGACAGCTCGATGTTGACTCTAAGCCGGTTATTAGAACAAAGCAGGTCGAGTGTGATCTTTAGAGGAAACAGCTTCTGATAGGGTCCTGGCACTATGTTTCTTAGGTAACTGGACTCCAGCCAAACCATCTGGCTCTTCTGCATTTCAGGCTAACAAAGAGTACTTCACAAAGCCTGGAAGAAAATCCTGTACAAGAAAGGTAAGAATCGTGCTCAGGAACGTGCCATCCGGGAGATATTTGATATATTTTAGGAAGATTTGGAGTTAGAAGAAAGAAGGTAGGAAAAGAAAAAAAAATGCAGAAAGAAACGCTTATACCCAAGAAAAAAAGCAAGACAGCCCCTGCACTGCCATGTGTGGTCTGGCATTGTTTGATCCTACTGAAGCCAAAAGCCTCTTCCTCATGGGGCAGAGGAGAGCAGCAGACCCAGGAGCACAGCTCCCGAGGCTGTGTCTCAGCTCAGTCACCAAGAGAGCAGCTCGAGCAGGTAGTCATCAGAACAAACGAAGAGCTATTTAAACACAAACACGGTGGTGGTTTCCTCTGATATAGGGATGCCCAAGCAAAAATCACCCCAGCCCAGATCACAGCTTGCACAAATCTGTGTAAAACTGACAGCTACAGAATATTTGGTAGTGAAAGGGAATAATCAGGGTTCTCCGCAGAGGCACCTAATCTGCTCTCCAAGGCAGGTAGGAGCTTATTGACAAATTCCTTCGTGTCAGCTGGGTACCAGAGGGGTTTTTCCCTGTCTCAGTTCAGCCAAGTGCCCTGTCACTGCCTGCACAACTATCCTGGGAGGGTACTGGGAAGCCCTAGGCAGTACTGGGGGGCACTGGGAGAGTACTGGTTGAACAGGATGGGTCTCCTCTTTTGTCAGCAAGGCAAAGGAACAAAATGGTGGGACACAGCAAAGAGATTGGCCTTTAGCAGCTTTTAGTCCTCCTATGATACCTCGCTTCTGTGTCAAAGCTCATCTCTGTTCCTCCAGGTTCCTACCAGCACTGCACCTGCAGCAGCTGCTCCCGGACAGAGACCAGCACCGGCCTCTTCCCAAGAGGGAATGCAAGAGCCTGCAGGACAGGGGTGGGCAGGACAAGATTTGGGTGCTCCAAGGAAGTCACAGGGTTTGTTCTGCAGAATGGGAACCTCTCCAGTCCTCCATCCAGGAGACACAGCACCCAGCCGTGTCTGTGTGTGCATTTTGAACAGCAAATATAAACAAATGTAACAGCACAAAACAGCACCTTCCATGCCAGATAGTAACTCTTGGAGCTTTCAGTTTTCATCATCTTGGGGAGCTTTTCCTGAACTGGGGACTCCCACGTTACACCATGGGGTTAGGTTGAGCAGACAGCTCTGACCCCACTGCCAAGCTTCCCCTCGCTTTCTCTGCTCTTCCAGCCTCCCAGCAACGTCAGGGTTACGCTCTGCCCTGCCAGCATCCAGCACCCTGTGAGCGAGCAGAAATTGCAAATTACTGTAACCTAAAGAAATGTGAGATGGATAGGTCACTTATCTAAGGTAAAGCCAACACCCAGCTATGGGGCTGTGCTCCTCCCACGCCTCGGGGCAGCTCCATACCCGCGCTGCCCAGGCAGAGCTGCAGAAAGGTGCATCGCCATGTTGCCCTGGGGGTGAGGGCAAAACACAAAGGAAAACATTTTTGCCTCATCCAGGAGGACGAGTGGTCCCAAGGATGCTGGAAGAAAGTGAACAGAGCCGAAAGCTCAGCACCTCCTGTCTGGATGGCACGGCACTTCTGCTCCCGGAAAGCTCGCTTTGCTTCCTCTCACCCAGCTTCTCTGAGAAACGAGGGAGAAGCTGCACTTCGTATCATCAGCCCCTTCTCTGCTCTCACTGCTAATGATCTGACGGCAGAATTTTTTGAAAACACCCAGGAAATGCGTGCGCCTGATTTCTAATAGGAATAAAGTGTCAAAAGCCCCTTTGGCCATATCACAGCCATATGCAGCCTGCCATAAAGAAGTAGCAGCTATTTACAGAATGGTATAGAGATTAGGTTAATGCTATAAATACTTCCAAACACTGTCGAAACCTTAATTAATCCACTCTGACAGCACTCGCTGTGGCAAATAAAGCTCATCCTTTCTGTGGTGGGAGGGGGGTTTAGAGCAGAGAGTTTTTAAAACATGCTGCAGCTTCTCCCGATACTGGCTCTGAAAACTGTCAGTGCTGTAAGTGACAAACCGGATTCCTGTATGAGGGCTGATATAAAAACCAAAAACACCCAATTTGATACTCTTTTAGGAGGGGACAGTCACTTGGCCCTTGTCACTAGCCAGAAGTAGCACCAGCGAGTATAATGACCGCAGTTATAATGACTACTGATAGGAAGCAGCTATTTAATCACAGCCACTTATTCTGAAACAAGCATAATTTTGCACTTTTTCATTGTACAGCCACGATTAAAAGATGAGAGGGACCAACACCACATAACAGGCTCCTGAACTCAGCCAAAAATATGGGATACAGTAGCTGATTGCAGGAAATTGCTTTCTGTGGACACCTCACATTGGCTCTCAAAGTTATTTTGGTCCATTATGGTTCAACCAGCCTGTAATTACTCTCATGATCTGCTTTGGAAGAGGTAGCGAAAATGTCAGCATGCTGCATCTTCATTCATGTATTCTTAGGTTTTCAGAAAAAACTACCTATGGGAACAGCTTATTCTTTATGCTTAAAGATAAAGAGTGATAACTGTTCTGCCCAAAGACTGTATATATCTGTATATCTGTACATAAGCACACAAAAATTGAAGGACAAAGCATCATACCTGCTGTAGATCAGCTGGCATCAGCTTCTCCCTTTCTATCTGACTACCACACATCTCCGTAACATCCCGCTACCCAAGGGTGACTGCCTCTGCTCTTGAAGACAAGCTCCACACACACACACACCAACAAACAGCCCTCCCCACTTCCTGGGGGGGCTAACCCCACAGCCCCTGCTCCAGAGCACTTGTTCAAGGCAAGAAAGGAAAAAACTGGTAAGAAAAAGGGATGCGGAAGCAACAAGGGATGGTGTTAGGCAATAAGCTTTCCGTGGCTGTAGGCAGGCTAAGGACTGCACCTTCTGTTTTGTTTGAGCTCAGCTACGTGAGCCCATGGGATTGGGTTCCCTTAAAACAACAGGTCCCACTTCATCTTTTGGAGAACAACCTCCAGACCATCCCGTGTGCCATAATTTCATGGTGGTTCGCTGCACACATTGCAAATGAATCTTAGTGTTTATGGTGAGGGACCCACCTGCGAACCAAGAGAAGGCAGCTCTCACCATGGCAGGGACTGCCAGGGGTCTGCAATCCTTCCACAAGCCCCTTGAGCTGCAAGGCTGCAAGCTGGGTGCGACTTCAGGAGGTGAAGCCGGGCTGGAGGAGGGCTGAGGCCAAGTGCATGTCTATGACCCTGGGACACTCAGCCCACAGGTGGCAAGAATTGGAGACAAAGGGTATCTACTTCTCCTAGCCTTGAGGCAGGACGCATAGTCTGAAGCAAGCACGCACCAGGAAGGACTGCATGAGAAGTAAAGACAAAACGGGGGACAGGTTTGGCTTCACCCTTCACTTTGCCTGACTGCTTATGAAGCTGTTTTACTCAATCGCCTCTTTGAGTCATTCCCTCCTGTCACCAATCACAGGTTTGTGGAACAAAAGGGCTTGCAGGAAGCAACTCCAAGCAAGAACACGGCCTCCCACCATGTCTGCTCACTGCTGGGGAAGAGGCAGAGGCTGCTGGAGCACCATGTCCTTCCCAGGGCTGCTCCTTGGGCCGTGGGACCCATTGCTGCTTTGGTGTGGTTCAGTTCCCCCAGCAAGGGGCCCAGCTTCCCTCCCCAGCAGGGAGGCATCAGCTCCACTGAGCTTGGGTTGGAGACCTAAAATTAAAGGCAGTGAACGTGGCTACACCGCAGGCCTACTGCACAGCCTGGGGTGAAGGGCCCAGACAAGCTACCTCTAACAGTCCTTTCTTTAGACCCCAACTGCCTTGCATTTCTCGAGGCTGCCATTATCTCCCTTTCCTTGTGTCAATGACAGACAGGAGCCCCAGATGGCACCCAGCGCTGCTGCTGTGCGGGGCAGGCGAGATGCCTGCCGCTGGGAGCACCTGTGCCATTTCTGGGTAGCTGCAGAAATGCCTCCAGCCCTTCCTGCACTGCTAACTTCAGAGCAAGTTCGTTCCTCTGAGCCCAGACCGAGGTCTGGGCTATGGACAAAGCTTTCGGTCCCTTTCTCCATCACCTCCTGGGAGCCTCAGGGCTAGCACAAGCCTCACAGCCACCATGCAGGCTGCTGTGGCCCCCAGAACCTGGTGCAGATCTACCGAAGACAGGCAAGAAAGCCTCTTATTTTAAACAGAACCATCATCCACCAAATGTACTGAAACACTTTTGTTAAACATTCACAAAAAAAAGTTTCAAAACGCTTGTTTTGACATTTTTGAAATGAGTCACCAGGAATACTTCGGGGTATTTGTAAAATCTGTGTTTAAATAAAGGGTATAAATAGAGTTTAGGTTTTTATTTAAAGCACAGATAGGGGGAGGGAGCTGCAATTTCTTGTTTGGTTGTTGGGTGGTTTTTTGGGGAAGCTTTGAGATTGTATCCAGGTTCAGGAAAAAAAAAAAGAATGAGAGACATTGACTCTTGAAATTTTCCACAGACAGAAAATGTTTTTCCTGAGCATCTCTTGTCACCACATGCATTGCTTATATTTCCCCATCAAAACTCATGTATCAAGCAAGCTTATGCTCCCAGTCAGTAATTAAGGCTACAGAGGCCTAGATTTAAGGGGGGAAGGAAGAAAAAAAAACCCACACCATGCAAGCAGTTGCAAGTAACAAAACCCCAGTGGAACAGAGTCTGGAAAATTCAACATCACCCTGGCCAAGAGCTTCCCCCCCATGTAACATTTTTGGAGCAGAGGAGCCAGCGACCAGCATACCATGCTGATGCACGCCATATGACAGAAACCTGCGAGGAGAAAGCTGCCCCAGCCTCAGCCTGCAGGGGCATGGACGGGGACCCCCAGTTTGGCCCTGCAAACTTCATTCCTTGCCTGCTTTGCTGAGAGGAGATGCGGGGCTGGGAAAGGAGAAAACACCCATTCCGCTGCGAGGACAGCAGCTACGCTCGTCCTTCAGCTCCTTCCCTTCACAGGCCAATACTTCAGCCTGAAACCACCAACAAGAAGTTGTCCAAGTGAAGGGGACGAGGCCAGCCGGGCTCAGGCTCCACACCACCGCCTGGCGAAGACAGCCAGCTGGGTACCAGGGTCACCACGGCATGCCCAGGGAGGTTCACCGTGCTTTGGTCTGCCATGGGCTTCATTTTGATGCAAAACCAACTTGCCTGATGGATTTTGGATCCTGCAGGTCTAGCAGGTGCATGGCGGTGGAGATGAAGGCTGTCAGATAGCTGCTCACCCCATCCGTCAGATGGACAACACAGGTCTCCAGGCAAGTACATCTGCTCTGAACACAGCCAGCTCCAGAACTGCCTTTCTCAGACCAGGGGTCTCCAAATGGTGCATGGAAATCAACACCTATTTATGGCAGTCAAAGCCAAGCTGTCTGCAGAACTCCAGAGTTCAGTCACGCTTTCGGGGGAAATAACCGAAGGATGTGGCTTTTTGTGCTTATCTTGCGACTTCCATGTGGCGATTATAAATCCAGTTGGCTGGATTTTTATCTGCCAGCTGGCTCTCTGGAGGTGAACGGGTGGGATCTCATGAGGAGTATCAGCTGGGAATACAGAATTAGCTCCAGAGCAGCAAGCAAGCATTTGGGCTGAGCTGTCTCCAGGCTTGGAGTGGTTTCAGCCAATCCCCCAAACCAGTAGGAAGTGTCAGAGTCCAGCCCAGTGGAGAAAGCAAACATTTGAGTAAAGCAATCCCAGGAATTGAGGCAAAAGGACTGCATGGCTTGTATTAGAGTAGGGCAGGAAACAATGTTATCATCCAAGGAGAATGTGGTATTTTGCAATGTTTTCCTGTCCAAGACCAGTGCAAAAAGTCTTACTAAGTTTTTGGCAAACCAAGTTAAAAAAAGAAAAGTTTAAGTGTTCAATCCGCATGGACATCTATGCCAGTGCTCTTTCCCCTCCCTAGCTTGCTTTTAAATTTGAAGGCCAGAAGAGCCATTTTAAGTTGCAACTTTTCATTTTTCCGAGCATTAACCACCCCAAATACAGAAGACCAACCAGTCCTGACTCCCGCAGGCATCTCCCTGCCCAGCTCCCCACCCTCTTCCCCTGGGGGTCTCCTCTTCTGACCAGGTCATCACCTCCATTCCCAGTTTTTGGCAGCCAGTCCTTCCCTCCCTGCTGCTCAGCAAGGGAACAACCGGTTGGAAAACCGCTCACGTGACAAACACGCAGGAACCACGGGCTTTCTGCTAAAACGAAGCCAGACAAGAAGGATCTGCGACACAGACGAAAAAAATCACTCTGTAGCTGCACATCTGTGGCTTTGCTGCTGCACCCTAATCCAGAGCCCCCCAGCTGTAGCAACTGAGTGCCCACGGGACCAGGCAAGGAATTTAATGATCTCATGGCCAAACAAGTGAAATACTGTACGTGGATCAGACAGGCCCAGGGGAGGCCCTGAGCTGCTATCTGACATTTAAACAAATCCCTCACCCTTACCTGTTGCCAGTGCCACGTTTCTGCAAGCTTCTCAGACAATCTGTATATGAAAAAAAAAAAAAAATGCCACAGTGCTCGCATCATTTTCCTACAACTCCCATTTCCACTAACACACTCAGGTTGTTTCTTATGCAGCTCAGCAAGGAGACAAGAGCCACCTATATTTCCATTAAATTTTATATATATATATATATATATATATATTATATTATATGTTATATATTATATTATATATATATATATATATATATATATATATATATATGGAATCATCATGTGTTTCTTCAAAGAGAAGTAACCCTCCTGCACTGCGCTACAGAAAACACAACAAAAGCTGAGCACAAGGGTGGATCCAGGAAGATGACCAGCAGCAGGGGAGGAGGGAGACCTGCAGAGCCAAGCCCTATGCGAGGCATCGTCCCTCCATCGCTGCAGGGGAAGAGCACTTGCTTCTGCGGGCTGTAACTAGCAAGAGCAGGAGCCAGGGATGCACACAGAGGCTGGCAGGAGCAGCCAAGGCAGAAGCTGGGGCTGCAAAGCCTGGGAGATCAGTAGCCAAGCAGGGGACAGCTGCTTAGATATGGCATGTGGGGATGGCAGGAGGCTTAGGAAAGAAGCCAGACCTGGTGGTTTAGCAAAGAAATGCACTCTCAAGAGAGGGGCACAAACATGTCTTGTTAAAGAAATATATATACATTAAATCACAGTTCAATCCTATGCAGAAATAAAGCCCTAACATGAATTGCTAACCTTCCTCTGTTTGTGCAGTGACAGCCAGACTGACAGACAACAGCAGACAGTTCACCTGAAATCAGGGAGACCGCTCTCAGCACGCCACCAATCCTCATGCTCTTTCCATTCAAGCCCCAGGGCTGGGGCTCCTACAGTAGCGACTTCTCTATAAAGAAAAGAGATTTCTCTTCATCACAGCCACAGAGACAAAACTTCAACATATTCACCCTAAAGATTAGTCACAGTAAGACAAAAATAAATTCAAGGCTGGTGGCTGCTGAGAGCCCCAGCTCAGGGCTGGTAGGTCCCTGGGAGCTGCAGCAGTAGGAACAGAAATTAGGAAGAGGAGCGTTTGACCTAGAAATACATTTTATTCTTTCTTGCACATAGTCCCAAGCCTGCAGAAAGAAACGCAACACTGTGAAATGGCTGTTCTCGCCCCAGCCCTGCTCCAGACAACCTGCGAGCAGGTTGCCATCAATGCAGTGGGAAGGGGGGCAGGTGCTGCAGAGGCTACAGAAATGCACCAGGGCTAAAATCCGGCAGGCACCACAGAACACTGCTGGACCGGGACTCCTGACCTCCCCTCCAAGAGCCCCGCTGCCAGAGTAGGCTTTGCCAAATGAGATTTCCACCCTATTCATTTCAACAACACAGCCCGCACCCTTGGGAAAAAGAAAGAAAGAGCAGGAAGATCAAAGCTCTGCAAGTCTGTAATATTTTATTAGTCCCTTCCATCTGTCACGCACCGATGAATCATTGGGAATTAAGCCCCCTCCTGAGAACCGCTACCTTTTCGTGGCTGACTTCAGCTTGCAAGCAGCCTTTATCGGTTATTCGTTCCCTCTGAATGAGTTTCGGCTCCTCATTCACAAACCAGCCCCTGCTCCTTGAATCGGAGGGCGAGGAAGGGGAGGGAAGGAGGAGGATCGCGCCGCGCTTGTCATCTCTTTCACACTCTGCTCGGTGCCTTCTGCATCAATGGAGACCTCAGGAATCCGCAGGCTTTGTTCTCCTCTGAGCGCGGGGGCTTTTCCTGCTGAAAGAGCAGGTAGCAGCAATAACCCTGGGCAACAATAACCCAAATCCATCTGCTGGGGCGAGAGAAAGACGCAACATGCTGCTTTTGGAGAAAGGAAAGCGCTTTGGGGGAGCGGGGGAGAGCCAGATTTCCTGAACACCCCTGAATAAGGCGGAGCAGAGGGAGATTTTTATAATGGGGAAAACTGCCTTGTTCTGCTACTACCGCGATGCAAGCAGAGGAATTTGAAAGGCTTATTGCACAGTCTGCCTATGGATAAGCTCCAGAAGATGCTGTGCTATGGAAGTGGAAAGACCCCCACGCACCCATGGCCCTTCCCCCTCCAAAGGCATCGCCGCAAACATGGTCCTGCCTCCTCCAGAGCTCCGAGGGCTCTGTCCCCTCACAAGGGTACAGCAGGTTCAGACTTCAATAGCCCAGACATTCACCATCAATTAGAGGCTAGGGGCTTGCCATTTTTTCAGGATGCCCAACAGGAAGCATCTTAAAACATTCACATTTATGTTGAATATCCACTTTCATTTAAAAAAAAATGATTCCATTGAGTAGGAGCTGATTTAACTCAAGCACACAAAATCACCCCCACAATTCACCTGGTTTTAGCAGGTTTTGGCCTCGTCTCATTGGAATCGAGCTCCTCGCCTGAACGCAGGCTCAAGCAACCCAGGAGAAGGCTTTGTGCCGAAGCCTCTCCCACCAGCTCACAACACAGCAGGCCTGAGGCAGCCTGCCATGGGGCCGTACCCCCGCCCCAGAAAGTCTCGCAGGCCCTGGGCCTGGACAGCCCACAGCAGAGCAGGGCCTCGCTCTGTACAGGACTTGGGCACAGAACCAAGATATTCTGGCAACCTCTTTGTCTACCTATAAAACACAACGTGAGGCACAACAAGCTGGAATTACCACCTACAACCCACACATCCAGCCACAAATTTTCCTCATGCCATCCCAGAAGGAGAGGGATGCTTCCCCATATTTAATGGGGCACTAAAACCCAAAGCACGCTCTTGGGGCAGCCATCCTTCCTTGGGGGGTGTTTCACTCATCGGCAAGGTGGCCCCTGCTGCTCATGGCCTGCAGACACAGCCACCACGCAGCTCGGTGTGGAAAGGCAGGGAACCAGGCAGGTAGCAGAGAAGGATTTTGAAACCAGCACGCTCCTGAGGTCTGTCTTGCCTAAAGCAGGATTTTTTCCTTTCCCTATTATCTGCATGGTGTTCAGAGGATGCGGGGGCCCCCCAGGTGGTCCATTTTGCCACAGGTATTTACTGAAGCTGGTGCTTCTGGATTGCTTAGCAAACGCAGCAAGCCATCCACCCCTTGCTGCTTCATGAAACCATGTAATAAGCTTTTAAAAACAAGCACTGCTGCCATCACCATCATTGTAAATCTACATTCAGCTTCACAGAACAGCAACAACGCTGCAAGTGTTCATGCCTCTTACCACAAAGGATCTGAGCAGTCCCTGCTGTGCCTACAGGGAGGGGAGAACAGGAGAGCAAAGGTGCTTGGCTGAGGCTGCCCATGAAATGAGCAGAGCTCGATAAAGGTCCTCTGCTCCCAACCTTCAAGCTGGTATTTTCCCTACCAGATCACGTCAGGGTATCCAGGTTTTGAGGCCTGCCCATTACACTTCAGTGAAAAATAAGCAAGGACACTCATGCAAGCTTTCTCTGTCTCCTGTAGATTTCACAGCAGCATATTAAGCCATAATACAATTCAGAAGAAGAATTTTAAAAACTATCTCCAACCTACAGTGCACCAGCCGCAGTCTTCATCTCAGAAGAATAGCTGGCTGGCCTGAACATCAGAGTGGATTATTGTCCTGAGGGTGCAAAGTCAGAGATGAGGCTGCTGCGCGTCATTAAACAAACAGATGGAGAGACAGCCCCAGAGGCTCAGGCACAGCCTGACGCTTGCTGGCTCTGTGAAAGCTTGTTCCAGGAGCAGGAGTGGCTCCAGAGTGCTCTCTGAAAGGAACAGATGTGGTCATGGGCTGCAGCCTCAGAGACTTGAGCTAACTGATGATTGAGAATAGAGGCAAGAAGGGGACAGAAGGCCCTTTCCTTAAAACCAGCTCAACAGCGACAGGCACGCTGCAAGGCTTTGCAAGTTCAGAGTGAAGACAAACTGCCCCAAATGGGCTTGCAGGGCCTTAGGTAAAAGGAGACCATATCTCAAGAGGCGGCAGCGACCACACAACTCGTCTACTCCAGCCGATCCCATCAGGCTGGGCCAGAAGTCCCTCCTGAGCCCATGAGAAGGGAATTAGGCTAGAAGACCTGCAGAAGCCACTTCCAATCTGGATTATTCTGTTTCTATGACATTCCAGAACTAAAACCAAATTGACAGGAAAACAAATACCAGTCCCCACACAGTCTTCATTTCACTTCTGACTACAAGTCATTAGTTAGGATCTAAGTTCTCCTGGACTTTTGGCCTTTAGAGGTCAATCCTAGAGAAATCAAAGGCAGCTTGTTGTGGTCTTGCAGCAAAACCAGGCTCTTGAAAAGATGAATGCCTTGATTTGTCCTAAATCCTGTTCAGTTTCCAGAGCAGTGGAAGCCACATCCTCCACTGAAGCATCTCATGGCCAGATCTTGCTTCTGAGGTATCTGGGAGCCTGTTACCATCAGGACTTTAGGAGAATGCATCAGAACCTGCAAGTACAGAAGCAGGAACCTGAAGGCCCAACTAGACTGAACTGAGGGAAGTTTACTTCCAATCTTTTATTCAGTCTGAGTGCATGACCTCCAGCCCCAGAGAAATCTCATGACTACACACTGAGAAATCACTGCTTGAATAGATGCTGCAATTTTTAGAAACAAAGGAACAGTACAGTGCTCTAGAGGTCTCCAGATGGGGATGATGCAGCCCATAACTTGCCAGAGATACTTTTTTTTTTCTTTTTAGTTTTAAGTGGGAAGCATCCTATTCACCTCAGGGAGGATGATTTCATCCACCTACCTGCTTCTTGGCAACTTTCGTCATGGTAAGAAACTAAGTGATGTCTCTGGGATGGCAGTGAACTTCTCACAGAGCTGTTCTGGCTGAATTCATGCTAAGCTGGTATTAATATCAGTTCCTTTATCTCCATTTCTGGAAAAGGCCCCAAGCATTAACAGCTTCAGTAATGACTCATGGGCTTAAATTCCTAAACCTTTTGAGAACAGGAAATTAAAGCCAAGATGAACAATACCCACAGATTAAATATATTTAGCTGTTGTGTTTCTTGTTGAGAAACTCAGAACTGTTTAGTGGTGCTTTTCATGTGGCCGCTCCATGTGGAAACGATGGCAGCCTGCATTTGAAGTCAAACCAGAAAACTAAAGGGGGATGCAGGAAGACATTTTATTGTTTTCCTTGTGCTTTCTGCTCTCCAGCAGAGCTCCTCCAGGCAGGAGCTTCTCGCTAGTTCCCTCAGCAACAGATAAAAACAACCGAAGGAACAGCCTCGCGTTACATGGTAGGGCACAAGCCACGAGGGAGGGAAACCACACTTCTGCGGGCAAGTTCTTCCAGAAGGGAGTCTCTGGAAATGTTTGCCAAAGTAGGTCACGCTCGCTCTGGGCAGGCAGCAGCAGACAAAAGCTGGCCTCCACCACGCACCATTGCGGAGCTTCCTCCCTGTGAGATACCCAGGGAAAGCAGGCAGCTGCCAGCATCTTCCTGCTCTGTTTGTGCTGAGGCATCCTTTTCGGCATTTCATCCAGGACTGTGTTGAGTCAGGAATCAAAACCACCCCTTGGAGCCCCAGTTCAGCGCCCTGGCTGCGAGGTCCCCGCTCCTCTGCTCTCAGGGCTGCCTGCTGACAGCTGCTGCATAGAGCCAAGGATCTCAGCTCTCTGTTTTTTCCTACTTCATTAGCTAAACAAACAATCACACCATATAAAATACCACCCGGCTAGTCCATCTGGGAGACGCAAACCCATGCAAAAGGATCTCTGAGACAATTTTAGAAACAGGCTGTGCCTCTGCCAAACACAAGTGCTTGGATCAGGGAGTCTGCTGAGTACGCAGCTCCAGCTCTTGGAGAGCCACCAGCTCATGAGGATGGAGCACGGTCATCGAGATATAAAGACCTGGGCTATAATACTGCTAAGCTTTCAGTTAAAAGGCTGTGGATGACCAAAATACATTGAGTAATTCGAGGTATTACTTTGGGCTTAAACTATTAACAGAAGACGTAAGGCCATTTATGCAAACACAGTAAAGCTGGCTGGCTGGGAGACTCACATTTCCCCATAACTCTCAGCACCAGATGTTTAAACCTAAGCTGCCATCGGAGACCAAGACTGACTGCAGTAAAAAGCAGGAAGAAAGGCATCTGCGTAAAGAAATCCTTTCCCCATGCCTCTGTTGGTTATCCAGCACTCGGCCAGGAATGGGTTATGGCTCTAGGACCCACCAGCAGCCCAGGCAGATGAATGCAGGGAAAGGAGCCCATAGGTACCTGGAGGATGAGACAGGACTGCACAATTCATAGCCCCTTGGAGCAGGACTTTCATCCTTTTTGCTCAATTTGCACCAAATCCTCTTTAACAGAGGCACCAAGAACAGAAGCCATCTCACAAAAACTGCTGGCACAGGGTGACAAAGTTGTTCAGATAGGAAAAGTCTGTCATCTAACACAGCCTGCAAGGACTCCACAGCTGCAGAGGAGACTGCTTTGCACAGCAGAAAAGACCCTTGCAAAGCCCAGACACACAGGGCTGTCCAGCTTTCACCATCAGGGTGGCTTTGGCCAACACTTGTCCCATCCTGTCGTTAACGAAAGCCATCTCTACCGCCCACAGAAATCCCTGGGAAACTTTTATCAGCTTCTGGCGGGTTTGGATCAGATCTCTGAGGTTAAAGGCGAACGCTCATCCAGGCTGAGCATACACTCGATCTAATGCACGTGCCAGAGCAGGAGGCACAGAAGCGCTCCACGACGGATGCCGCTGCCGGTACCTCCCCGGCATGGCGCAGCCCAGGGCTCCATGGTTGCACCAGGCCCATGCTCCATGCAGCGCCTGCCCGCCACGGACCTCCGCTGCCTGCCTCAGAGCAGCGCACAGCTCAGACCGCCCCATGACTTATAAATAGGACAAGCTACTTGCTGGAGAGAACCAGCTTTTCTGCAAGCAGAACAAATCATTTACACACTGAAGCGGCCAGCTTTAGTGCTTTCCTGGGGCCTAGTCCTACTTTCAGGAGTCTTAGGGAGAAACATACCAAAAGCTGGAAAATTAGGCTTGCTATTCATATTTCCTCTGAGCTCAAAGCTCTTCCTAATCAGAATCAGCAAGCAGTCTGATTTGTCCCGGCTTGGTTTAGAGTCTGAGAAAGTGTTCAAGATTTGCTTCACATAACTCTAGGTCTTAAGCCTCAGCATCTCTGTGGAAGAAAACACTCAAAGTGATCCTGCAAGACTGCTTGACTTGCTTTTTAAAGGAACAACTTTCCCTGCTGCCACCTGCACCATTAGCCAAGCAGGCACCACGTCTTGGCCTCGGCTTTGGAGAGCTCCCATTGTCTTCAAAAGAAACATGAGCACGCAGAAACACCTTGCGTGTCCGCGCTGCTCTGTGCTGAACTCCAGCTTTACTCCTCCAAGGACCCGCCTCCACCCTCAGTTACATGGACTCGACTTCAAAGGATCTCTGCAAGGCCATAACAGGGCCGTGGGCTCCCGACCCACGCAGTAATTGTAGTTTGCTGGGCTAGACCTAAATACCACCTGTGAGGAGAAAACAGTGCCACGTCTCCCTTGTGCAGGAAGCGGAGAGGCTGGCTCTGGGGAACCAGCATGGCTCCTGGGCCAAGCCCCAGAGTTTCCTCCTTCACAGAGGAGGCAGAAGGAGATTTCTAACATGAGTTACAGCAGCCTGTTCAACTCGTTCATGCATTCATCTCAGTTAACAAGCTCAAAACCTTCCAAGAAAAGCCACCCATGAGCAGTGAAGATCAAGAGAAGATGTTGAGATGCTGAGGTGACCCCACAGGTGGCATCAGCTTCGACAAGCAACAAAGCAGCTTCAAGTGAGGTCGGGCCAGTGGTACCCATCCTGCTGGAGAGGCAGAGGAGTGCTCTTCAAACCCTCACCTGGAAGGTGAGAGGATGCACAGGGAACAAGGGCTCTTCTTGGCATGCTTCAGGATGAACTTCAGCCGGGCAAGGACAGCAAGGCCGAGCTTCTTGTAGCCACGCCAGCCCCGCGCCCCATCCATCCCTGCTGCTGTCTTCTCCTGTAGGTCTGGGACTGCCACCTTGGGGTTGTTCCCAGGTTCCCAATGTATGGATTATGCTGTGTTTCCCTGCACACAACACAAAGGTCTCAAATTTGTTCAAACAGGCTCAAACCTGAAGGGAGGCAGGTGCCAGCTCAGCAGCAGTTTCTGCTCAGAGACAGAAACTCAGGGAGACTGAGCACCTTGTAGGCCCGCATCTAGAGCTCATGGCATCCTTTTGAGCCAGACACAGCTCCCAGTAGAAAAATCTTGTCTCCATCAGCTGTGAAGCCATCTCGGCTTCACAGGTGCTTAGGTTCAGCCCTTTAAGTTGGGCCAGCATGGACTCCATGCATTTTGTAGATCACCCACAGTCACAGCTGCTTTCCTTCCCTCCTGGGTATGGCTAGCCTGCAGATGGGCAGCCTGAGATGCACTGCCCCTGTCAGAGCAGATCGACACAGCCGTCTCTGAAGCTCCACCAGGGTTAAGCAGTAGCTTTTTAAGAGACATTTGTCCCTAACTGCCCCCTTTGCCCCTCTCATGGGGTATCACAGGTGAGAGCAAGAGCCTGCCTTCCAGCTGCTCCCATGCTGCCTCCAGCAAGATATGGGAGAGCAGGCACCCATCCCCTTCTCCTGGAGGAGAGGAAAGGGGCAGAGAGGTCTGGGGTGGGGGGAAGACGACTCTCCAAGTGCTGCAGCCAGCCAGAGCTCCTCCGTAAGGGCATTACCTTGCGTGGAGCCTCATCTGGGCCTGTCAGGTGATGCCCCCCCACCCCTAAACAACGCAGCCAGGATGCTACGGAACAGGGTGCTATCGTGGAGAAATCTGGTCAGATATTTCCACTTTGGCTTGCAGCAGCAGCTCTGTAAAGCAGCAGCACCACCACTACAACTTGGCCCTGGTGCAGCAAATATGCTTGATTTTCAGCTATTTTTGAAATGTGTCTCAATGACTTCTCCTCCTCAATCTGTCTTTGCTTGTTAACGTGATATTCTCAACAGGCTTACAGGAAAAAAAGTTTGCTTTAAACACTCCAACTCTGCCTCTGCCCCCTTCCCAAGAAGGGTCTCAGGAATGGGTGCTTCCCATGCCACAAATGGTCAGAAAACAAACGTGATTCCCCTGCAGTCGGGATGCTAATACCCAGCTTGGCCATTACCGCAGCCCACCGGCAGCCTGAGGCACCTCGCCTTGCATTATTTGCACAGCATTCACGAGGCTGCTGAGCATCCCTATCCCTTGCAGCAGATGGCAACAGCAACCATGCACACAAACCATTTCCCACTGCCCTTCAGTGCTAGGAAGTTTCCTCCACAAGGGAGGAAACACCGAAATACGTGAGATGAACAGATGCTGTGAAACCTAGCTACAGAGAACACGAGTCCCCCTTAGCCCACACTGAACTACTGCAGGAATAGCGAGTATATTTGGGGGTTCAGAGAAGTCAGTACAACCAAAGCTAGGAATGCAGGGGGGGCATTTTCTCTCTACAGCTTGCAGCCCCTTCAACACCCCAGTGGCATTTGCTGCTTCTGCAGCTCAGCTATCGAGGACTCCTGCTGCAGTCCAAAGTGGAAGCAGGCAGAGTGGCTTCAATCAAGCCACAAATTTAGAAGCAAAACAGGCACTTTGAAAACAAGAACTCAGGAAATCAGCTTCTTCTGGCTGATATTTCAGTAGTTTTTGTCTAAACCTGTTTCCAAATTCAAATTTGAGCAGTTTTGTCCCAAACAAAAACAGCAAGACAAAACCCTGCCCCATTTAACACTTAGCTTCAGCTTCTCAGCCAGCCACAAAGACTGATATTTTGACATTTAGAAAGAATTAAGCAACCAGCACGAAGCAGATCAGCCCACTAAAAAGCTAGCATATTTTCCTTCTAGTGACACACAAGGCCAACCGTGAGGGCTGAAGAGCTGTGGACATAAGGGTCTCCAGTGTTTCAGAAAGATTCACTTGGGAGAAGAGAGGCAGCTCAAAGTGATCTGCATCCTCAGCTGCCATCTCTGTACTTTACCACTGTCTCAATACTTCCCGATTAGCCAATATACTTAAATATTCAACTCTTTAAGCATCAATTCTGCACCAGCGATTAAAATATCATCTCCCCTTTACCTCAAAGCACAGTAAGTACAAACACAGTGCTAGAGCTACGTAAGGCAACCTTTTATGCCACATTTCCTTTTTAGATCAACCATACTGGATTCTCCTGCACTCACAGGGGAGATTTTTTCCAACACCAAATCCAGAAATGTCTACTTATGTGCAGAAATACAAATTATGCAATGAATTCTCCGATTCAGGTCCCCTAGACACATAGGGGGGTTTGACTTGGCATGCGTTCTCCTCAAATTCAGCCCACAAGCACTGCAGGTTTTTATAGTTTCGCCATCCCTCTGACCATGCAACTTGTGGCAGCCCAGCAAATGAGCACCTAGCTGCGAGCCAAGAAGCAGTTGCTGGAAATTTTTAAGCGTTCGCTTGAACTGCATGCTAGTCCCCACCTTTTTCTGCACCTTCAGGAGATGCCTGTAGGAAGCTGACTACCGATACACATACAGCCACAGCAAGGCTGGAGATGTTTAACCATCCATTTTACCCGATTATTCAGATGCAGCAACCAAGCAAGCACCATTAAAACCACAGGGTCACACGTCTGGGGGAAAGTTGAAGCTTGGAAGCAGACCTGCCTGTAGCAGGCCACTAAAGGAATAAAACATGCCACACCAACCGCACAGGGCGGACACCATCACAGCAGAAAGATACATCACCTAGTTAAAGGCTTGTTCCTCACACCGAGCATCATCCTGAGCTCTTCCGAGGGGAAACTCGGCTGCAGTTCAGTGCACCTGTGTTCAACAGCCCTAGTGAATGTCAGTGCTCCCTCCCTCTTTATGGGATCTTGGAGACCACCCCCGCGCCCTAAGTGAACAGCACCCAGCAGAGAGCCCTGCTCTTGCAGCACCCTGCGTCAGGGCACCCCAGCAGAAATAAGCACCAGGAGCTGAAGATGAAGGAAGTTTGCAAGATGAAGCAGTGATGGCCCACGGCAAAGACAGTTCCCCCAAAGCCTGATCTAACTCCCGTGCCAGCCTTAAAAACCATTGCCAAATAGGTCTGGGCAGGACAACAGCGAGTCATCAAAACCACATGTTGTGCAGAAGGATGATTTTTCCGTTTTCAGCTGAAAAATGAAACTGAAACCACCTGTTGGGCACACCTGTAACAAAGCTTGCATTTTAGTATTTCAAACTTACATTTGTTTATTTATTTTTTTTAATCTCTCATAATTCCCCATGAAACGTGGCTCAACCCCCCTTAGAAGATAACTTCAGCATCCAAAGGGTAGAGCTACACCAGGACAGGGCCTTTGTGTGTCCCTTCCTATCAATGAGCAGTCACCAGAAAATTGAGTATTTTGCAGAGCAATTCCTCACTGACCCAGGAGAGAACAAAGGCTCGTCTGCGGGCGGCAAGTGCAGGTTGTGGCTGTAGAAGCTTGCAGCCTCCTTTGACTGCCAATGTAACACGACCTTTATGGCAAGTCAGGGGTCAGGCTGGGTAAATCAAGAGGAAAAAAATGCCCCTATTGTTCCTGATGCAATACTTGAGAGGGAGGTTTGACATCCCCAAACTCAGAGCTTTAGGCCAAGGGGAGACCGGGTCCAGCCCTGATTTCCACTCAACTTTTAACTGTCGCAAACACACAACAACCTTCCTATGGTGACAACGCACTTCTTCAGCAAGGACAAGGGCACCTGCAATGGCCTTTGGTTGCTCCAGGAGGAGCCCAATGTGCTCTGGGTGCATTTCCATCCACCCCCCTGGATATGTGAGTGTACGGGGCACACGCCTCTGGGGGCATTGCCCCTTCTCGTGCAATGTTCAAAGTATCTGGGCTCATGCTCTCGCTCAGGTTTACCAGAGGGTGGACTACAGGATTAGTCTGGACGTAGTCCATATATGAGCAGCTGCCAGCTTGTCACGTGCGCTGTGACTCGATTCAGACGGGGGCTCTACATCCCTCCAGCTTTGCACCTACTTTAAGTCTTGGCATCACTTCACGGTTTCCATCAAGTCCCCAGGGGATTAACTCGACATGAGGCCAATGAAATCACCAGATCAGGTTTCAGCCTGGTCTACTGACTGTCTTCTGCTGCCCTGCACCTGCAGAAGCGTGCTAACATTTTGAGGGAAGAGCCATTGGTGCAATTCTACCTTATACAAAAATTATGCAGGAACTATATATAAAACCCTGAGGCCAAGAGAAATGCATAAACATGATGTATTCAGCATTACTCGGTAGAGAGGGATTTTTGTATATTAACTTATTCCCATCCAAGGGAACAGCATTTTTGGCATCAGTGGTGCCCTGAGCAGGTATTTCAAAGCGAAACACAGCCAGGGCAGCCCTTTTGCAGCCATTCCTGCTGGCAGGAGAGGCTGGCTCACTTCACCACCAGCTTCCTGCACCTCCTCGGCCAGGCACGGACGATGCGATCTGCAAGGCGATTCAGCACAGGATCTTCAACACCCTCATGTGTGAGATGGGACGCTAGCACACGAAAGGGCCAGGCAAGTATAACCAGTGGTGTGGGTTCTTGGACAGAAAAATTCTAAAACTCTACCTGAATTTTGGAACTTCAAAAATGTGTTTTGAAAAGTGATGATAAGTCAAACAGGATTTGCGTAGACACCGTGAGAGGTGAGAACAGGCTCTAAAAACAATCTTACGCGGTTGAATTTTAAGCACTCCAGTCAGATCCTTTTGGCATTACAGTGACAATCTTGGCATCGTCACTCCCACAGTTGTCTGCGATCAACAGTTGTCACATTTGAGCCTCCTTGTGTGCATTAATACCCAGGTCCTGCCTGACACCCCACCGAGGCTGCAGATGAGACCGTGGAGTAGGCTCGGAGACGTTTGGCAGGACAAATTTCAGTCATTCCTTGTCCTTCACCCCTGACCATCACAATTTTCTTCCTAGACTGAGTAATCTTTTCCATTTGCTCTGCTTTTCTCTGACAGCACTGTTAGCACTATCAGAAATAACAGCAGTAGGTCAGACAGCAGTGTCCTACTGACATCCTTTTAGTCCCTGATTGCCACAACTGTGCGTGCACCAGCTTTTCCTAGTGCTGCAGCCCCCAGGAATATTTAGCCTCTTCAGTTGGAAACTAAAAGTCTGAACCTACAAAGAAAAGCCAGACAGGGCAAGAGGCTCCCGTTCTCATTTGATATGTATGGTCAATAGGAGAAAAAGCAGAATGTGAATCAATAACATATTCAAAGGACAGGATTAGCTGTAATGGAATAAGAGAATAACAATCCAGGGAAATTCATAGAGAAGTACTTTCCCATCCCAGGGAAGGATACTTGCCAATGTCACAGACTGCTGCTGGCAGAGCTGGGACTCAAAAACAGACTCTTGGCGAAATCTGCCTTAACCACAAGGCAGTTCTTGTCTCTCGAACATCAGCGTGAGTAGTTTGTATTTTATCTCAGTTGGAAGCCTTCAGTAAGTTGGGGCAACAGGGACATCACATTCCACCTTTACATTGCATTTAGAAAGCCATATCCTTTTATCGGCGAGGGGAGCAGAGGAGGCCAAGGAAGGTACGTCTGCTTGCCACATTAAGATAAAACAAACTGCTGCAGAGCTCTTTTCTGCTACCTTATGGTTGATGACTTCGACTTTCCAAAAACAAAAAAAAAGAAGGTATTTTGCTGAGAATCCCCATGTTTTCACAGATCTTTGTTGGAGGTTTTTAGAGGCTTAACTGCCAAAGCAACCCCCTGTCACTGGTACTCCCGTGCCACTAGCTTGGGTATCTCAGCACAGACCAAAAAAGAAATCGAGGCAGCCTTAAAGGAAACACAACAGTGGAAAAACCTAGAACAACACATGCTCAAGGAACTTTTTCTCAGCCACTTTCAGCTCATTGAAGGGTGGCTTAGCCCAAGAAGTACAAGACCTTCCAAGGCAGAAGATGGGTGGTTTCCATTCCTGTCCATTTTCTAAGGTACCAGTTTACCCCCAAGCAACCCAAATTTGGCTGAGCTCTTAGTTTTGCAGAGCCCTTGACTTGCTGTACCCTGGGGAAATCTCCCAGACTTCTGTTTTCATGATTACAGCCTGACCTTTGAGACTTCCTTGCCTTCTTCCTCAGACCCCTGGAGCTGTGGTCATATCTTGAAACTACTTCCAATAGTGTCCTGAAAAAGTGGCAGGATTTCAGTTCCATCCTGTCGCTAATAGAGTAAGACCTTGAAATCCCAGGCTCCAAGTTGTAACAGTCATTGGAAAAACAAGCAGGATTTCTGTTAGATCAACAGCACAAGCTATCATCAAACTGAATATTCACAATACTATCCTTGCTTTTCTTCCCACACTGCCTTCTTCTTCCATGAAATAGCTTATGTTGGTATTTGAAGCATTGGAACACCTTTGCCAAATGTCCTATGTTGTGTCTGCAGCCAACTCCCTATGCCTGGTGGCACGAGCCCTGAAAAACTGCCTTCTGTGCTCACTCCAGCCAAAGCCAGAGAATAGGAGACTACTTGATAACTGAAGAGGTTCTGACCTAACATATGGAAAAGATCTTGCTACAGCCTTGCTCTTCCATTTGTTATTCATATAACAAAAACAGTTCCTAGACCTAGAGATTACAAACTCTCTCTGGGTTTGCTCTGCACTACAGCACGTTACTTTCTATTGCTCAGAGTGTGCCAAAGGGAGGACCTTGGAGGAAATGGAAGAGGGCTGTTTATCCAGTTGACAGACTGGTTGTCTGACCAAGCTAATCCACTCCAGCCCAGTGGACCTTCATGCTAAACACAGAATCGCTTTAGTTCTTTACCAGATCATTTGAACTCATTGACAGGTCAATAACTTATGTAGCGGTAACAACTGGGGAAGAAAAATCACAGAACCACTGAGGTCAGAAGGGTGCTCTGCAGATCATCTAGCCCAAACGTTCTGCTCAGAGCAGGGTCACAAAGCGCAGGTTGCTCAGGATCATATCCAGTAGGGTTATGAATATCTCCAAGGGCAGAGACTCCACAATCTCCCTTAGCAACCTATGTCAGTGTTTGACCTCCCTCACAGAGTTTTTCTTACGTTTAAATGGAATTTGCTGTGTTTCAGTTTGTGCCCATTGATAACTCTCCCACTACCCCAAGCCTTCCCTTCTCCAGACTAAACAACTCCAGCTCTCTCAGCCCCTCCGCATATGCTAGCTGATCCAATCTCTTAATCATCATCTCATCATCACCCTTCATTTGGCTCATTCTAGTATGTCCATGTCTCTCCTGCACTGGGAGCACAGCTGTATTGCACCAGTGCTGAGCGGAGGGGAAGGCTCATCGCCCTCCGCCTGCTGGCAATGCTCCTCCTAACGCAGCCCAGGATGCCAGTGGCCTTCTTTGCCACGAGGCTGCTGGTCCTGCTGGCTCCTGTTCAATTTGGTGTCCACCAGGACCCCAAGGTCCTTCCTCCCCCAGCTGCTTGCCAGCTGGCTGTTCCCCAGCCTGTAGTGGTCCCTGGGGTTGTTCCTCCCCACGTTCATGATTTTGCATTTCCTTTTGCTGACCTGCAGGAGGTTCCTGTCAGCCCATTTCTCCAGCCTGTTGCTGTCCCTCTGGATGGCAGCATGGCTCTCTGGTGTATCAGCCATTCCTCCCACATCTGTATCACCTGGGTTTTGTATCTAGGACTTCATCTGAAGGATATCAATTAAAGTATTTGTACAAAGACAGAGATTATTAAAATTTATTTTTGCCATCTTCACCAATTATATGATTTTACATGATCTCACACAGCTGTGCCTGAAGCCTAGAGATGTGCATGCACAAACTTCACCTGTGCATGACCAACTCGTAGCTCAAAGATCTGATATCCAACATCCAAGCTCATGCAATCCATGCTGGAAAAGGGAGAATCCTAATAAGTGACAATGATATGCATCCTATCCAGTCATTCCTTCCTTCTTTTATTTTATTTGTCTGGCAAATTAAAGTTATAGAATTAAAAACTAGCAGCTGCAACTCAGAGAGGCCAATATCCTCTGTGGATGACTCATCCTCTTGTGGGTTTTTCTGGGATGTGTTCCTGAGGAAATGAAAACATGCTAGTGTCTTTTTTTCTCTTGCTTCCTTACACAACACACTTACTGTTCTCCGGCTTAGACACTGGTGCACATCTCTGTGGCTCCTCTCTGTGTCAGGCTACACATGCTGCCTGATCTTCCATATCACGTAGGCAATGGGACTCCAAGAAGAAGTAGCAGTGTTGTCATATCATGCCTGCTTCTGCCTCTGGTATGTTATGACCAAGAAGGATGAAAATACCCCTGAGAAGGGCAGAGACTGAAATGAGAGTAAGGGAGAGAAATGAAAGAAAGCATGGCTCTGATGAGAGAGACCACGTGCTGTTACAGCTAAGTGATGACAGCCAAGTGCTGTTTGATTTTTAGTGGAAGAGCACTGGGCACAGCCCACGCCATGTATTACATGGCCCTGCAAGACCAGGAGAAACCAAATTGAGGAAGTCAAGCTGTGCTTGCAAAGTCTTGGTTCCAGTCACTTCGTAACACACTTCCTCATGGTGCCCTGCTTTCCAGGTGCCACAATATGCACCGAGGGCTGATGAGAGCTGCAAGAAGCCTGACCTCCTCCAAGTCGCCTTGAGGTGAGGGTGAAGAGCACAGCCAGGGGCTGGGGCCACTGGAGCAGTATGCCAAAAGGGATGGGGCACTGGGGAGGCAAACCCCATGCAATGATGTGAACTCCTCTGGCCAGCTAAGCTGAAGGATTAAAGAACCACAAGGTGAGGGGTTTTACCTGCAGTAAACTGATGAATCAGTACGCAGGAGTCCCAGTCCTCTCCCTTTATCCCTAGACTGTGCTGGGATTTCAGAGCTTCGGCCAGTTGGAAGGAGCTGTTTTGCCCCAGAGGTTCTCCTGCACTCCAGTACAGCTTTTGATGAACTTTACATCAAGTCCTGGTGTCTCGGTACTGATGTAGGCCTAGGTCTCTGAGCTTAACGTGCTGGACATTGAAAGGAGCTGACGTGCTGAGCTTTTCTCGTGTTCTATATTTTTATGTGCTTTTGGGACTTCTGCTCTAAAATGCTTCCCTTTAATTTCCATTTAATTTCCTTAAAATTGGCACTGGAGCTGTTGATATCTCTGACACGTGTCAAATGCATCCTTTTCTCTGCTCTTTCTCCCCCACTACACAGTACGTATAACAGATATAAAAAGAGGTTTTCAGCTTGGCACTTCGTTACCCTCCTCCACACTTTTTCTGAGCACTCATCCCATTTTTTTTTAAATAATAAAAAAAACTAACATAGTGCACCTAATTGAACATATAATTGTTTCATGTAGAGTTTCCCCAGAGAATTATATGATCTCAACCTGTCTTCCTTAGGCAGCATATAATCATGCAATCTACTGGTTGTTTCTCTTCTTTTTTTTTTTTTCCTCCAATACTTGTAACAAGTTTTCCACCTTGTCTAGACGTTTCTGACANGTTTTCCTTAGGAAGATTATAATATTGAATTCTACTGTTTGTTCTTTTTCTTTTTTTTTTTTCCTCCAATACTTGTAACAAGTTTTCCACCTTGTCTAGACGTTTCTGACATACGTTGCCTAATCTTCAGCAGCTGCAGCAGCTCTGCTCTTTCCAAACCCAGGTCCAGCATCTCCTACCATCTCCTATCCACAGCTACTCCTACCCCTTCCAGCCATGTCTTTTGTCTCAACAGAGGGATTTTTATTTTTTATTTTGAACACTGGGACTGTTACCCCATTAGGGTGAAGGCTCTCTCTTAATGGGAAAACACCCACAATGACCAAAATTGGCCGTCTTTGACAAGCAGTGGCTCTGAATGCTACAGTAATTGCTGTTAATGGGTAGGTATGATCAGAATTTTTCCATTGCAGTAGGATTCAACAGGAAAAGTACGACTGCCACCTTTTTTTTTCTATTTTGTTTTAAGAAAAAATGACAGTATTTCCATCCAAAAACTCTTTGTACATGGAAAGATGGCTGTGATATTTCTCGGAAATCGTGGCTTGCCTGCCTTGCCTTTCCATTGCCTCTCTCTCACCAGCCTACATCCCCCGTTGATACAGAACAGCTGGAGCTCTGTAAACCACAGCCTGCCCACCATGGGAAGGGCTGAGACAATACAGCACCATGCTGGCTGACCAAAGGTTCCCCCCAGATTCCCACTGAGCACTGCAGCAGTGTTTCAAGCTCCCACCAGAGGCCTGGACAGCACGCTACTACTGGAAAAGCTCCGTTTTCTGTCAGCAAAAAGCCCTGCCGTCCCAACCCCAGTCTGAGGGAGTCCAGTCCTTCAGCTAATGCTGAGACAGAGGTTAAGCATTGCTCGAGTCTGGCCGGAATCTCCTCTCCCCTAGCTTGTGCACAGCTTCTACAAGGGCACAGAGAGCAGAATGCAAGATCATTTGCAATCATATATTGGAAAAGTGTAAACAAAATTACCTTGGAATGGGTTCTCATCCCTTCAGCTCTAGCTTTTTGCCAGCCACCTAGCAAATATGTTCCCTGGCAGGAATGTTTGCTGAGACAATAAATCACATTTTTTAGACCTTTGTACAAGGTAGCATTGAAGTATGTAGTGGTGAGTATTTACCTCTCCAACCCGATCATCAGAACTGCCCTCATCCACTTGGAGATTAGAAACATACCAGGTAGCTGAGGTGTCCGAACAGCGAAACTTTGAATCCAAGCAACAGAGCCGAAGATTGTGCTTACACGCTGAATGTCCCAAGTCCCTGCACCTTGCAAAGCAACTGCAGAGCCCTGGGGCACTCCAGAAAGGAAGAAATAGTTTGAAACCAGGTTCAGTTGCACCCAGGTTTCCTCACAAGCCATACATCCCATTCCCACTGCACACATCCTCAGCTGCCCTCGCACAGCTGTGCGAGGCCCTGCAGAAAGCAGGGGGTTGCTCTCTTCTGGTCCACTCTAAGGGATGGGGTCGACATAGCCCAAGGCCATTCGGTGAGTCAGACCTACCGTGTGTTTCCTAATCTAGCCAGACACTGATACTTGCAACCCATTCACAAATTCACAGCAGCCTCCACCAGCAACATTTCTAACAGTCCCAAACATTCAAAATTCATAAGCAAGAAACCTTAAAAAGAAAACTTTTTTTTTTTTTGTAAATATGGTTTTGTTTCTCTTTATTTCCTTTATTTTCTTTTTATATTGAATTTTGGAGACTTCAAGGACTGCATTTAGCAGGTTCTTTCAGCAACTGCATTGTACTTTGAAAAAAGGACAATCCCTTGATCCAGGACCGCTCAATGAAACGCAGCGTTACATTGCAACAGGCTGCTGTAACCCTGATACGTATCGCATTTGCAGCACTTGTGAAGAGATGAATCACTTCTCCATAATGATCCATGGGACCCTGAAGTAGCTGCTAGAGAACAGCGGGCTGAACTTGTACGTCTGTCACAGCACTTCCAGGTGGCTCCAGCGACGTGCTCTGCTCTCCGAAGTCCAGAGCAGGGCACATCAGACGGTCCTGGGTGCCAGGAGACCCGGCCGCTTGACTCCTCCGCTGACTCATTCACCAGTTCCTGGTAAGTCACTAGAAATGACTCATTTCACCCCCCGCAGAATGGCTGCAAGGGTTACCCCTTTGGGGCAGAAGCTCCCCAACCCACGGTTGGGACTCCACAAACGCCATACCAGCACTCCTGATTAGCAGCGCTGTTCTCATAGCAGGACCTTGGCACTGACAAGAGCAAAGCAACTCCCGCAGTGCCGGGGAAACTAGCTGAAGCCCCCCTCCTAGTTTAGATGCCACAGGGAGCTCACAAAGCAGCAAAACACCGTGATTCCTTGGTGCCGATCTTCCTTTTGATAAACATCAGTTGGAACTGATTTTAAGGCCTGTTGGAGGATCTCCACTTTCTCCATTCTTTGGAAAAATTTCTGTGCGGCAGCCTCTGGTGAATTCCTCCCCTCTCATCCTGGGTGAAAAACCACTGGGTTGTATCCTGATTAACAGGACTTAGGAAACCTGGGCTCGTACCTTAATTAGTCCCCAGCATCAGAGCTGCACCTTTCCATGGAGCTCAGCAGGGGCTGTTCTGTGATGGAAGTCAGTGGGAACTCACCAGAGCAGGACCCAGAACCTCCAGTGGCCTGAAGCAACGCGTGGATCAGACGAGCGAAGGGAGAAGCCAGACTAGATGAACAAAGGCACAAAACCAACACAGTTTATCACGACCTGCTGCATACCCAGTGCTAACCATGACCAACAATCTCCACTACCAGCCCATCTGCAATAGGAAAGTGCTCTGTTTTCCTAATAATGTCCTCTGTGAATGTTACTTCCTCAGCTGGCAGATCCAATCTGCCAGAACATTAATGAGAAACTAACGAAGAGCGCCAGGCTAATACAGAAGCAGTAATGAAGATTAATCTCTCCCCAGAGAGGATGACATGCCTTCTCAGAGACCTAGTGCACCACAACAATATTTGGAGGGTCAAAATTAGGTCAATGAAAGCTAATTAATAGCAAACCTCTCTTTTGTTCTTAATTATGGAGCAGTGCATAGGAATTTCAAACAAGCCGCTCATTCCATTCTAGCCACTGCATTCCCAAGCCAGGACCTGTAAGCCATGCAACAATTCGATGGCACATCTGGGCGCAGGTCTCTCAATGGGAAACCAACAGAGCCAGAGAGACTGGGGCTGCAACTATGGTAGCAACTCTGAGTCTTTGCTTCAGAAGATGCGTTGGTTGAGCTTCTGTATGTACCTTGTGTGAGGCAGGACCCTAACGAGTAACTCCTGTGCCCCAGGCCAGGCTGAGGTTCTTCTCTCCACAACAAGCTCCTGGCACCCTCTGGCAGCCTCTGGAGTTGGTTCTCCCAGGGTGCAATTCCCCACTGCATCAGCCTTGCCATTTGGGAATGTGACTGAGTTCCCAAGCCTGCTGCTGACTCCCACCGTAGCTTTATGTCACTTCAGTCCCCTCACCTTGACTCCTCGCCCAACACATGAAGGCACTTTGGTGGCTGAGGGTGCAGCGTCCCAGGTAACGCTACCATCTCCGGTGCTCGTGTGTCCACACTGCCTTGTGCAACAGCCTTCAAGACACAACTGCAGCAATAACCATCACACGTTTGATGAGGATGCTACCATTCTTCCTTCATCTCCCCTGGGGAAATCCATAGGAAAAAAAAAAAAAAAAAACAGCAAATAATTCCTCTGGGCCATCTCTGTGCTGGAGGAGAAAGCTCCAAGTCTCGCTGCTCTAGATGAGCCACAAAGCAGCAAGCACTTAAGATTCCTGTCTTGCCTGGCTGGAGCCCAAATGGAAGCAAACCCTCTGCAGGCAGGACAGGCCTGCCAGCTCCACGATCCCACAGAAGGAAAACATGCTGGGTCTAAAGAAAATCAATGACTTTGCACATGTCTTTGCAAGGCTGTATTCAGAGAGGTGACTGGCACTGAAATTGGCCTACTTACCACAAAAGCAGTGACAGTGCCACCGCTGCAGCGGGGGACAGACTGACTCCAGGCCTTGTTTCAGATCTTGTTTTCTAATTGGAGCAGGCTGTGCTGCCAGCAAGAAAACAGGATCCTTTACGAGATCAGACGTACACGTCTCCCACCATGCTCTCAAAGGTGAGCCAGCAGTTCCATGGCAGCATTTAACTCCTGCCCAGCTGCACCCACAGCACCCATCCATGCACTCTCCCCAGGGAAGAAAGCGGGGGGAATCAATAGGCTGCAAAGATTTGCAGTGGCTGCTGCAGCCAGGGACACAGCAGCACATCCTGCAGAGAGAAGGAAGGATGTACCCATCTCCCACTGACAGCAGAAGGACTTAGGCACCTAATTCTGATAAGCTCCTTTGAAAACCCTGCATTTCAACACTCAAAGGTCTGCTCTAATTAGCCAAATAATTGCCCATGTCATGTCTGTGCTCTTAAACGATTGGCAGTAGAGCTAACTTACACTGATTCACCTTCTTCTGACTCACAGTCATTTATTTGCACTATTTCCAGCACTGGCAGTTAAAATAATGATACATGTTTTCCATACATTCACAAGAGAATTCATAAACTACCAAGAATACATGACTTCATGCCCAGCTATGCCAGGCTCTCCTAGCTTCTCGACCAAACAAAAACAACCAGATCTATCCTGAACTGTAGATGTGCTTAAACAAGTTTGGGGAAACAGTAACGCAGGGAAATCCTCTCCTTCCCCATTTTTAAGTCAAATTCCAGCATTGGGAGAGCTTTGAAGGCTGTCAGGCTCAAAGACAAAGACTTTACTACAGCCCTTCCTGCCTGACCTTGGCTTGTGCCTCCACACTTGACAGGAGCAGCCCCTCAAGGGCTGAAGAAGACCTCCTGGCTCCACGATGCTTTTCTAGTTTTGACTTTGGCATTATAACTGCCTGACAGCTGGTGCCAGCTATGGTACAGACCCTGTCCCCCAGCACACAGCACCACACTGCTCTTAGCAGGGTCAGTGCAAGCCATCCCCAGCTGTGACATGAGCCTCTGAGCCCTCCACATTTATTCCCTCCAGTGTTGTCCAAATGTCAGCCCAGTGGCCTAATCTCCCATGGCCCATGGAGGCTCGCTTTCCTTTAACATTTTCATCCTGCGCGTGGGACGCTTGACTAAATAAAAAACAGCAGGGGATTGATTTCAGCCTTCTAAATTCAACCACCAACTGAGGTTTATTTCTAGAATCATGCGAAGCAGAAGAAGGACCCCTCGCCCGTCATCGTTAGGTGCCTGACCCCAAGGCTGCTGAAATCCTGGAAAGGCGGTGTATACAATAGCAGGTACTGGGACACTAGCAAATTTGGCTACCTTTAAACGAAACCATCTGTCCCAGGACACATCACATCACTTCTCACCACTTCAGGAGGTGAACCAATGGAGATAAAACTGCTAACTTAACTCTCAAGCCAGAGCAACACCGAAGAGCCCCTTGATTTAGCTGAACGCAGAGTGAGGGAAGCTTCTGACGGAGCCTGACTCTGAATCACTCTCCAGACTCTGAATCACTTGGTTTCAGCTCAGCCATCAGCTCCAGCTGAAAGCCGAATGACCGTAACTCCCTGTGCGTAGTTCCCCCAGGGAAATGCAAAACCACCTCACAGCGAGGGAGGAACTGAGAGCACCCAGGACACTGCAGGGCACGACGGGAAGCAGCGGGGTGACAGGGTGCTGCGAGAGCACGCTGTTCCACACGGCCTCTACCTCCATCTCTCACTGATCTCCCATTTCCTCCAGTCATTGCAGCACAGCAAGCAGGGATGGTCAGGGCTGTGAGCAGAAGGGAAATTATTTCAAGTGTCCGAGTCCCGGCCTGGGAGGGCACTGAAGACAAGCCGTGCCCGGGTGGAACGATCCGTCAAAGCCACCACGTCTGTCCTTTCAGCAGCACGTGCAGGCAGTGCTCTGCCTGTCGCTCTGGTGCTTAGGAGCACGGGAGCATCCTACAACTTCCTGCCTGACTTCAGCTAGAGCCCTCAGATCTGTTCCTTAATACCCATTCTCTCTGCCGTTTCCAAGAGGAATGCAGCCCGGCCACGTTCATCCAGGCCGACCCTGTTCGGTGAGGGTTCGCCTGGGCCACCCCACTGCGGATCTCGTGGATCTCACCCGTGGAGATGCAACAAGTCCTCTCTGCCTTTAAAAAAGGGATGGTGTTAAACAGACCCCTTTTGTGGCCCACTTACACACAGATTCAGCTCCTCTAAAAGCAGGACAATCAGCGAAACTAATTGCAGTGGCTTTGCAACCAGCCTTTTGTCAGGATCGCTGAGACAGCATCGAGGAACACAAGGCAAAGCCGCGCGCTGCCTGTCCTCACTCCGCTGTCACGTAACCAGGGAGACCGGGCTGCCGAGCAGGAACGAGGTGGGATGGAAAACGGCAAAACGGATGGAAAACAGCAAAATGGATGGAAAACGGCGTACCGGCACCGCCAGCAGCGCTGCGGCTCTCAGGGACGCTCAGCAGGGCACCAAGGCGCGGAGCTCCATGCCCACACCCAGTGGCCGGGAGCAGCCACCAAGCACTGGTGCTGCCCTAACCAAGTCCCACCCGCGTGGGGAAGCTTCCGTCTGCCTGCAGCGACCAGGGGCACCAGCTCACCAGCAGACGTGGCCCCTGCTTGTGGGGAGATGACCTGGAGTCCCCACGGTTCTTCGTTGGGTGCGGCAGTGACAAAATCCCAACCGCTGCTGAGTACCTCTGACGGATGTACAAATCGGATCACGTCCCTCCAAGTCAACAGAGCAATTCCAGGCAATACCAGCTGAAGATCTGAAGCTCAGACTCTCCCTCCTTGCTTCCTGCCTACGGCAAAGCTTCCTGGCAGGCAAACTGGTGCAGCCATCACCTATGCCTGAGGGCACAACTGAACTCCCAGTGTGAGGTTTGTCAGGTAGGGGAAGACTGGTTGTGTGCTTTAAGGTAAGCTTCTGCTTAAGCACCTGCCTCACTGCAGTGCTTAAATACAGTTCAGAGGTAATTTCTCAAAAGCATCTCCATGGCTGGAGTATCCCAGCCTGCCTGCCACTTGCTAGAGCTCGAGCTCCTAACGCTCGAGGCAGTCATGAGAAAATGCTCTCAGGGTGGTTTTAACTCTGCCTCCACTTCCTCAGCTTTCTAGGGGTCATTACAGGAGATCTGGGAGGGGAAATGAATGCTTGTAAGATACATAATTGAATAGAATATGTAACAATTAGCGAACGGAGAGGGTAAGTATTAAACTGATTAAAAGCTTCGCAGGCTGAACAGAATTAAAAATAAATGAAACTCAGCTACAAGCCTAATGAACAATTGCTTAATAATGGTTCTTAACACATCCTTAAAATAAAAAAATATTTTTAAATAAAATTAGAGATTATTAAAAACACAAATGTTTGTTAAGAAAAAATAACCCACTAGGGCCTTGTAAGGATTCATTCAAGCTGTACATGGAAAATAAGTCAGAGCTCCTCCTTCCTCCTGCTCTGTACTGTAAGAAGTCACCAGCTGCTTTACTGCCTGTTCAGAAACAAGTCCTCTTCCCTTGCCTCCCACGCCCTCTCTTCTCCTCCAGCATTATGGACAGCCAAGTGCCCTTTAACCAAACTTACACATTCCTCTCCATAATCTGGGATCTGTGCACCAACCTTTTGTGCGGGCAAAGAGTGCCACAAGAGACCAAACGCACTGGTTGGTAATGGTCTCTCCCCTTTGTTGGCCTGCATTAGCTCTTTGTTCTTCGCATGCTAGCATCTCCCAGACTCGAGGTCCTATTTATACTGGCAGCACACGGCACCTCGTGGCCAGGCCAGGCCTGATGCCCTTTTAGGCACAAAAGCCTCAGTTAAGCACAAAACCAATTTTAAATGCAAAAGCAGGCCATTAAAAAAAAAAATACCATCAAGGTACCAGACTGCGTAATGGATATTAGCCATGTTCCTAAGTGTCTTGCTGAATCAAGGCCACGGCCTATTGATTACAGCCGATGTGTTAACAACGTAATTTTCTCAGAAATGATGATGCAGCCTGCATCTAGGCCAGGGTTACCCACCACGTACAGCAATGCAGACCGACACGGGAGTTACCAGCAGCCTGCAGACAGTCGCACCAACAGCATGTGGATTTCCCCCGCTGCCCTGGACTGCCTGCGCACCTTCACGGGCTGTGTGGGTCCCGCGCGGCGGGGCCAGGGGCTCGCCAGCACCTTGTCCTACCAGAGGCAATTCTGAGCGGTGAAAATCAGTGCTAATTGCACACAGGCTGTCATTCAGGAGATGTGCTGTGCAGAGGTTTGCAGCCGCACCTAATCATACAGGTCTCTAAATGGGAGGTAATTAATAGAAATTAATTAGCAAGTGTTAATCAAGTAAAATCAATTAGCAAATGCTGTAATAACAGCTGTATGGTAGGATTGCAAAGGATAGTCTATTCAAGATACAGACTACTGCTCCAGCGTCATTCCCAGTGCCTGTATTTACCACAACCCCCGTCTCAATATTCAGGGCCAGCTCCCCACACGGGGTGAAGCCGGAGCGTTGGTCCAGCTCCTGCCAAGCACGGGGGCACAGCTCTGCCCTTGCTGTGACGCTCAGCTGCCAACAGAAGACAGATTTAGCCAGCATAAGACGTGGCACTTTTCTCTGCAGTACTTTGCTGTGTGGTCCCCAACCTGGACAGTGGTAACAGCCAGAACATACAAATCCCATCTCGTTTGTCCTGAGCACCAGATCAGATGCTCCCAACAGGGTCTGTGGTTACTTCATCTCCCAAGGCACAAGCCTGTGCTTACAGAACCTCGTAAATGTAGCCAAAGTGGCGTAGAAGATGAGATCCCACCAGTCTGGACCAGTGCTCCCAGTTCTGGGGAATGGGAGTTCTGATGGGGGTGCCTCACTCCTCTTGCGCAAGCCTAGGAAGCTGGAGCCTGCAGTGCAAGTAAGGAAAAATATTAGTGCCATATTGTGCTGTAAATGCTGCGGCAGGGGAATACCCACAGACTGTCAATTCAGCGTCGCACTGGCAAGAGCTGTTTTTATTGACATCTGCTGTTTTCACCATTGCATAAGGAAACAGAAAGGAGGAGATGTTCGAAAACAGTATCCAGGTCAGGTGCTGGAGAGCTGCACTCAGTGTCGGTGGGTGTGCCTGTCCCGAAGCACCGGGGCCATATTCTGCTGGCACCTGCAGCCTCCTGCCCAGGGGACAGCAATCTCCGGCAGCTTCCACAAGCTCTGGGCTGCCCCAGAAGTTAACCCACAAGAGCCGGGCAGGCACGGCACGCTGAAATCTGTGCCCTTCTCAGCAGCAACCAGCTTCCCCATTCACATCCCAGAGGCTGCCCTGAATTAAAGCTGGTTCATGCTCAGCAGTGACGTCCTGGCAGCTCGGAAGTTAATGATGCAGGAGAGCAGCCGGGCGTGACTGCTATGAAAGGGGAGAATGTGCTTCTAACTTTTCCATCATAGTTAATCATTAAAACCTTTCATGGTCACAGAAGGTGCTGGCTTCCTTACAAGCTCCCCTTATCAGCCATAATTATTTCCTGATCTGCTTTCGCCTAACTACCTGGCAGACATATGCACAACACCCTTGAATCACCTGACTGCATTTATTGCCCTATATTCCAGGCCAAATGGGCCTCTGCTGTGTCAGCTGCAATATTTACAGCATGTTATTTCTCCCAGCCCATGCCTAAACATAAAAGCTGTTCTGCCCCTGCCATCCCTTTATACCATCCCTCTTCCCGTGGCAAAGCAAAACAGAGCAGTAAGCAAAGTATCTCAGAACTTCTTCATCTTCTCCACCAAAGCAGAACAGCTCTTGCATAAATCCCAGGAGAGTTCTGCTGCCCTCCCCCTAATTCCACTTCACTCTAAGTTTTCAATCATTTTAGTTCTACAGGTATTGTCTAGACACCTAAATTAATGCATTTCTATTTACGCTCCTTGCCTTTTTTGTTTTCTGACAAAGATTAGCTCACCTCCACAGAAGAGAGAGACGTAAACCCAGGTGATAGACCAAAACGCCTCACCCTCGCAGTGTGTTATTTGCCATGTCAGAGCCAGTGGAGCTGGGACTCAGTTTCCTGCTGGGTACAGTCCAGAGTTACCAACTTAACTCTTTTATTGAATAAAAACAAATAGAATAACCCTGACCAGCCCAGTAGGTTTGAACAGTTGAAGTCAAATCCTGAAGCCCTATACAAGTGGAGGCAGTGGAAACTTCCAAGAGCAGGAGAGGGCTTGTGCTTTGGTAAGTAAGAACAATGTAGTAAAGAAAAGCAAGAACTGGAGATCCAGTCCCCACTGCAGCTGTGATTAACTGGTAGAAACTCATCTGTTCTCAGTGAAGCAGAAGAAGCTGCCCCATCTACAGGTACTATGAACCTATAGGTGTACATGTATATGTGCTGTACAACACCTACTTGAGCTACCAACAAGAGCTTTCTATTAAAACATACACAAAGGAGACAGAGGTCTCCAGACAGGGAGTGGAAGAGTCAAGAAATGGGAACATGGCATTTCAGGATCAAATTCATCTTCTCAGTGAGACAGGAGCATCTACAAAAGCGAATAAAAATGCGCTGAAGGGGGATTTTGTTTTCACTGCTTAAGTTTATGAAAATACTGTTTTAGGGAAATTCAAAACCACAGAGTGAGCAGGGGATGTACATGGAATAACCCCAAGGCCAGATTACATTGCTGTTGCTTAACCGTGGTGTCTGATACACGGCTGACTCCACTTGCAGGCGATAGCAAGGTCATTGTGAAACACTCGTAATCAACAATTCAAACCAATGCTTCCTCTTTCTTTCTAGCGTAGTATTCATGTCAAACAGCCAGTAATTCAGAGAGGTCTCAAATACAACCAAGAATTTGGAAATGCTCTGCTCTGCTCATCTTTTCTTGCTCACTGCAGTCAGGTCACTTCCAAGGCACAGCAAACGAATGTGCACCACAGGGACACTGGGCATCTGGCAAAGGACAAAATAAGAGCTCACAGAAGTGTCTACCCACACGTGCATTTCTCTGCTTTGTGAGCATACCGTGCTTCTTTCTGCTCTCACAGTCATCTATTGTTTTGCCTGTAGCCACTGCAGATAGTGCTTTAAAAATGCCAGCTCAGGATGAAGGCACACAGGACCCCTGAAAGTATTACAGAAAGGCTAGAGGAAAAGATGGTGAAGCTTTGCCACCACAAAAAGAAGCCTGTGATGCACCTACATCATGATTCCTGTGGGGGGTCTCATCACCCTCTCTTGGAAAGCACAGGCAATATGCAGAGAACAGATTAACCAGTGATTTTACATGCTGCACAGCTTCTGTCTCCACGTGGGAGGATGCCTCAGCTCAGAAAAGAGATGGCAGGGGGAGGTGATAGAGGTCTGTAGAGACACAAATAGTGGCAAGGTGATTAAAGTGTTCATGACACAAGAGCTAGAAGCACTGCACTTACCAGGTCCACAAAAATCACCACGATGCTGATGCTAGATGTTGGGTGGATGTGCCAGAGGTTATGCCAGGGGAAGGATCACACTACCTACAGTTCCTCTTACACTTCCACCAAGTATGTGTTACTGGTCGCAGTCAGAGACCACATACTGGGTGAAGGTGGGCTCTGGCTTGAGCCAGTACAGCTCTCACTCCTGGGGCATAAGGTGAGAGCTTATATTGGAAAACAAGCTGCCTTCCACCCAGAGCAATGCCCGGTCACACAGCTCTTGGAAACTGCCCTTCCGATTTCTTGCAATGTTCCATTTTAGACCTTCATCCTGTTGCTTTCTTTCAGCTCTTTTTAGCATTAAATACACACCCAGATTTTAAATGACAGTGAAATATGCTGCACTAACAGCCTTGTAGCGAGCTGTCAGCTGTCCACAAATAATCGCAGCCCCTTCGCTGCTGCCTGTGTGCCCTGACCCTCAACTGAAGAGGCCTCCTCCAGAGCTCATTCCCCACGGTGTGTTCAGTCCTCAGCCCCTCTGCCAAGACAACCAACAACAGTGGCAACTACAGAAGTCACTCACTGTGTCATGATGTCCCGTCCATGGGGCACTCAAGTCCCACCACTCCTGCAAACCCACCAGGGTCGGGAATCACCATGAAGCAGACCCGGGCTCGCTTGTCCGTGCACAGCACATCTCATGCTTTCGTTACAATGACCCCGCAGCTTGACCTAAGAGTTCAGCTACGAGATGCCTACTGTAATCAGCAGCCATGAAAATTATTAGCACCATTCCTTCTATTTTTAATGCTGTTTGAGAGACTTTAATTAAATCTGATGACAGACAAAGTAGCCAGTGATGAAATTACGCAGGAGGGAGGCAGTGTATCACCTGCCCTGCAGTTGTGCCTCGTGTCCGTGCTCCCAAACATCTTGAACAACCTTTTAGAGGGCAACTTGGCACTACCAGACCACAAAGGGCAAGCTACAGCCATGGTATTTTTAGCTGTGCCACTCCTTTTTTCAAGTTCACCCACCTGCTAATTGACACGTTGGTGGATGGTGTTGAACTTTCCCCCATAGGTCCAAAAAGGATGCTATTTCCTTGGTTTTCACTGGATTTCTGTGCCAAGTTCCCCCTGAAGATGGATTTAGGACCCTGGCACGTACCTGTATCTTTTTGTTCAGGCCTTACTGAGCTGTCGCTGGGGCATGTTCCCAGTGCTGCGGGTGGGAGCTTGCTGGCTTTCTCCAGCTTAACAGCAGTGCCTGCGAGCCTCAGGGCACACGGGGCCTTCACCATCAAGCTTCATCCTGCCCATCCGCTCGGCCTTGTTTAACCGCAGGGAGGGAGGCAAGGGATTGTTTTCTGCCTTCCGAGAAATGTTTCATGAAACTGGAAAAAGGCTTATTAGCATTTTTCCGAGGGGGAGTTTGGTTTCAAGGTAAGCTTTCTTTCCTGAAATCCCAGTGAAACACACATACAACCCCCCAGAAAATCCCACCTCAGGCGATGGGGTAGAGGTGTGGGAAAAGTGGGGGTTTGGTTAGCAAAACCTGAGCGTTTTGCTCGATTCCCCCTCCAAAAAACAAACAAAAAAAAAACTGAAATGTTCAGACAGAAATAGCTGCCTGTGGGACACACATACCTGTCAAAAAGCCCCAGCTTCCAATGGAAAAAAAAAAACACAAAACTTCTGAGTTTCTTTCTGATCTAACTTAGCCCAGAGAGTGCTGGTGACTGACCCACACCCCAGTGCGTCTCACGGACGCGTGCAAATCGCTGCCTTTTGCTCGCCCACGTGCCCTGAAGGCCCCTTTGGGTGCTCCTCTGTGCCGAGGACGCAGCAGCTCCAAGCCCGCTGCGCTAAGCTGGCAGGTCCACTCGCTCCCCGTCACCAGCACGTACAGATGCCACCAGTCACATCCATCCCCTGTGGCACGGTCAGTCTGCCAGCCCCAGTGACAGCTCTGCTTCATGACGGCTCTTGAAGCGAGCAGCTCAGCTGGCACTGGGGAGCAGAGTCAAACTCTGTAATGAGACAGAGGTGTAAGTATCCGTCTTTAATTCCACTTTGGGGGTCTGTTTTTTCCATTTCCCCATGCCTACCTCTGTCTCACTGCAAAAAATAACAGCACCCTCACTACTAGCCGTATGTAAGAGCTGATGTGCAAATCCCCTTGCCTTTAGCTCCCAGACCAGAGCACCGGAAGGCAAAAACAGGGAAGCAAACGGCATTAACATGATTTATCTTTTGCATGGGGGCTCCACCCTCTTTCAGGACCACATGTTTCAATAATGAGAACCAGGGCATTCCCACCCCACATGCACAATCCCTCTTTTATTGCCTACGCAGTAAGGAGCAAAGACATGAGACTTTCTCAACCGCTTCCCACAAGAACTGTCTCTGGCTTTGACTTTGATAATCCAGCCTGACTGATCTTCCTCTGGCGGTGGCACTGGCGTCAGCAGCCGAAGTGACGGATGGGCTTTACAGCTTGAATGGCCTTTGGGATAGCTGGTTGAAGATAAGTGCCTAAAACTCTCAATTTATGCTTCCTCAAGTTCCTAAGCCATAGGATGTCCATGGACGCCTTTTCCCTTTACTGTTAGCTTTGAAACAGGAGCAAAATAATGAGGGTGACGCTCTCAAGTAGCTGTGTTACATCCATCGCTAGAGGAAAGTGAATTATGTGACAGGGAGGGAAGTGGTGGTAGCTGCACAATTTTTCTGCCATCCCAATATCCTGATGCCATCAGCTCATATGCTGTTTTTTTTTCTTTTTTTTTTTAAAGTTTCTCCTCTTGGTCTGAATTTTTATTCTACATTTCCTAGACCAGGTGCAACAGGAGTGAATGCTGTTGCCTACAGGTAGAAAATGAAGGTAGGAGACATGGGAAGATCAATAGGTGAGCAGCCAGAAAAGACAAAACATCAGCCTAGTCTCTCTGCATCCTGGAAAGGAGCACGGTACTGACTTTACCAGTCAGATGTCACAGACACCTCTGTTGTCAGGTTCCAACCTCAGCTAAACTCGCATTATGCTAAGCCTTTCTAAAGTCACCTCCATCATCAGAGCATCTGTGATCACTCAGGTAATGTAACAATGGCTGAAACTTTAAATGAAGTCAGATTGATAGGCCCCATTAAGATGCTCATCAAAAGCTACTAAAAACACACTGATTTATGCTTACCAGCAGGAAAGGTTTGTTACAGGCAGTTACATTTTTCTTACTCAGCTTTCAGAGATGTTTTTGTAGAGGCTTCACTGTTTAAGTATTTAAAGCTTAATGAATACTCAAACAATTGTCTGATTTTAAGCTTTCAGGACTGCCAGTGATGACTAAAGTTGAAGATAACTTGCAGAAGGGCCCCATACCAAGAGGTGAGCGCCAAGACTCCTATGGATAAGTACAATTGTTTGGTGCCCTTCAGTGCTTAAATTCATGACCAAATTACTGCAGAATAAATGTAAATGCACTTCAGCTGATGCTGGCAACTAGCTCTTGGGTACATGCTCTTAACCCATGGCAAAGATCAAGCGACCCAAGTTTCATAGCCATGCACGTACACAGACAGCAGCAAGCAGCAAACTTCAGCCAGGGCTGAGCTGAACACCCAAACACCCTTCAAAGTTGAAAATAGGACAGACAATTGTTCATTTGGTTCTTTCATGCTGACACAGACCTATAGCCGTTTCCAGGGTAGGGACTGAGAGGGTGCTCCTAGACATTTCATTTTGACAAAAATGCAGTTTGTACTTAACACCTCGGAGTTCAACACCCAGGAGACCCCGAGCACAAGCAGGCAGCAAAACTACATTGTGTTTCCAGACCTGAGAAACACTGGGACTGACATGCAGTTGTGTTTTGTCAAGGAATGTGACATCCAACCTGCTTTGTCATTATAAAAGCAGCAGGGCTACGCTTTTAGGAAGAAGCCAGTTTTGTCTTTCCTTGTACTTGAGGACTTTCCCAGCCACTACACAACCACAGAGTAAACAGATGCATCCAGGGTGAACACGGGTAAAGAGTGACTCAGGATTTCTGAGGGAGCATCATGTGCAAACAAGACCTTTGCGATGAGTTACCGAGTGCCTCCGAGTGAAACAGCACCGACAGCTGCACCGTGCGTCACAGGGCAGTCACCCTTTTCCCTTCCAAGGTGATTCTTCCTGGAGATCAGACCTACGAAAGTGGCACCTGCCCCAGAAGGGATCCGCAGCCGTTTCCTCCCAACACATAAGGGCTACGTTCCATGTGCAGTCACACGACATGCCCAGGGAATGCCCAGGGAATTGTTGTCTGACTTCAGCATTCTGGGAATTGGAAGGAAAGGCCTCCAAGATACCGAGTTCATGTGAATTGTGAGAAAACTAGTGGTCAAACGGAGCAGGAAGTCTCTGCTGGTGCCCTGCTAAGCGAAGGGCTGATAAACTGAGCTCTCCCGAGGCACTGCAGAACTCCCAGAAGGATGTGTTAGAAAGCAGATCCAACTCCTGCTGCTGCTTGTGAAACTGCTCGTCTCTTCCCCTGTTACTGATGCTGCTGGACTTTGGAGCCCCGAATCTATCAGCATTCAAAGGGGACTTTTCCTCCTCATCTCCTAAAGTGCCCGAAACCTTTTCAAGTTAGTTTGTTCCTGGTAAATGCTTTCAGACTCCTCCAGCTTCCTGGAGAGCTCTCACTTTTGGGACTCTTTGGAGGCAGGTCTGCAGCATGCCCAGCTAACAACCCATTCCCCTGCCACACAGGGGGCTGATCCAAAGCCCGACTGCACAGGAAGCTGATCCCCAATTTCAGTAGGCCTTCAGAACAACTCATGCCTCCGCTATCTGGGAGAGAAATTCTCAAACCTTTGCTCACAGCAAGTAGCAGCTGATGCTCTTAATCATCACTGAGAGGAAAGGGAGGGATGGAAAAATGCCTGCCTGCCAGCCCCCTTACCGAGGCTTCAGGAGGAGACCTTTTCTCGGGGGGGAGCTGGTTCTCTGCTTTGCTCTTCTGACGCATCCTGGTCTTAGATGCTGTTGAAAGCAAGGTACTGGGAGTCTTGGTGGGCAAGTTATTATGGTCTTCCCCAAGCAGCTAAGAAAACTGCAGAAAAGCCAACTGAGGATCCTTCCCATATCTATTATGAAATGACCCTGAGACTGGAAGTACTGAAACAGCCTAACAGTAGGATAGAGTATCAGCACAGTATCAAAGGCTGTAAAACAGAAGTTCCCCAGATTTTCCAATCCTCCCTTGTTCAAAGACCCCTCCTCCATCAAAGCTCAAACCCTCCTAGGACCAACAGATCATGTGAGAGGCATCAGAGGGTTATTAATTTGAAAGAAATGGGTGGAAAGTGTGTCAAGCACACCCAATCTTTGAACTGGGTACTTTAGAAGATCATTGCAAAATAAAAGACAACTGTACATTCATTTCCCTTTAGAAAGAACATATTGCACAAAGCCACAAAAGTTACATGACCTTCATGTGAAGGAGAACAGAAGGACCAATCTTCACTCATTGTAAAATGACTTGGAAAGGCAACAAAGCAATGCCAGTTTTCACCAGCTGAAGATACGACCAAATGTCTACAGTACTCTGAAAACTATAAGGGCTATTCATTGTGAATGCTTCTGGGCATATGGTAATCAGTGAGAAATTTCTTTCCAGAGATGATTATGGCACAAACAGAAGTCCATGAATTTGGCCTATTATGAAGACTGCGCCTTCCTCTAAGGCATGGAGTGGAGAGTGGGATCTAATAACAACCCTGCAGAAGAGCCTGCAGTCTCAGGGTTGCTTCTGTCTGGCAGCTTGCAGTTATCTTCATCTTTGCTGTGTCCTCTCCTAATCCCTGCCTGGAGACAGGCCAACAGCGTAACAAACAACTTCCCATTGACACGGACTGGTCCAGTAGCAGCGAGCAACGCGAGAGGGATCCATGCCTTGTCCCTGTTCTGGCAACACGTGGGAGACAGACAAAATCAGTGCCTCTGAACTGAAGCTTGCCATTAATGTGTCCTTAAAGGATATCAACAATGGCCATCAGCCTAGCAGCCATGGCACAGTCAGCACTGTGTTTAGGTTCATTTCCCTCTAAAAGTGAAACGAGATGCTCTGTATTTTCTACAGCAGCATAGAGACCTGAAAGGAGAACTTACTTTCTGTAGAAAAGCCCTGCTGCTCCCGCTGTGTAGCAGATGGCAAATGAACGAATGGAGCACATCAGTACCATCTCAGTCTGTATCCCCAGAATTGGTGGCAACACCACTGAGGTCTAATCCAGCATTTTTCATCTAAGACTCCTATAGGATTTTTGAACTGTGGGGACATTTGGCTTTCCAGCCATCTACCTGAGACAATGTACAGCTAAGACTTCCAAACAATCCTTATGACAACCTTAAGCAGGATGCACATATAAAGGCATCTAATTGTTTTGCCAAACAAAACAAAACAAAACAAAACAAAGAAAGAAAGAAAGAAAAGAAAAAGAAAAACCTACATGAATGCCAGCTAGATCCCTTATTTGCTCAGGAAAAACTCTTGGCAAGAGAGTAGTGCTGCCTTAGTCCCATACATTGCACCTGAGAGAATTCCAATTCCTTCTAGTTTTGATAAGGAAATTGTAAACAAGGAGATATTTTGTAACCAGAATTATGCACACACAAACACTTAGCAAGGGATAGTCACAACATCAAATGGAAACAGATTTAAAGATTTTTCTTCTCATGTAATACAAGTAACTAGTACAATTCCTCACGCTTACAAAAGCACGGGGAGCTGTGGGACAGAGGGCTTCCTGGCCCTAATTCCCAGCTGTACTGAATGTTGACCACTGCTCTGGGGCCCCAGCACAAGACAGACGTGGACCTGTTGGAGTGAGTCCAGAGTCCAACCCAAACCATTCTGTGATTCTATGACCAAGGCAGGATGCTGTATTACACAGACCCAATCAAAACAGCATTTCAAAATAGCATTTGCTTTCCCTGAAACTGAAAGAACATCTTATGCAGAAGTTTGGCTTACTTCATGGCAAAGATCTTGGTCTGTTTGAGCAAGTCAGCTCTTGACAGCCTGACCTTCAAGAGAAAGGCTGCCCTGCTGTTAGGGAGCTGACAGAACACTTGCTATGCTCTGAGGTACAAGAGCATGCGTCTCTCCATGTGCCTGACCTCTGCTCACCCCCTTCACTCTGGCCTTCCCGACTGGATTCTGTAACCCTTTATTTTCACTGCAAATCCCTGAAATATTTTCTGTGCATGCGGCTCTTGATGAGAATTTCCTGCTGAAGCACCACCACCTACGAGCTGTTAGTGCAGGTGTCTCGCTTTATGACCCTGAGTGCAAGGGCTGGTGGATTGCAGGAAGCTGCTCACCTGGACAGCTGACATAGCACAGGCGCGATGTCCCGTCTCTCCAAGTACAAGCGCCACATCTCCAGACCTGCACCAACAGTGAGCAGCTACCAAATTTTGGATGGCGTTGGATCAGATGTCCTTCAGATCCTTTGTTCCTTCCCAAAGGTTCACAAGATGAGAGGCCTAAAACATAAGATAGAAGAAAAATATTTAAAAGGCATGCTAACTGACGCACATGCACTCGCCCCCCTGCCTGGCCACAATTACCCACTCAGTTTGTTATGGGCCTAATTTTCAGTCTTTGCCAGCAGTTTCCATAACGAAAGGGAGCAGCCTGTAAGATGAGTCACACTGGTGTGTCACCCTGGCACTTTCCACAGTGGTCAGCCATGGTGGCACTGCGTCTCGGGGGATCTGCTGGCCAGCCCCTCTGGTTTCCACTTGCAGACAGGCAGGCTGGCATTGGCACAGGCTGTGGAGGGGCTCATACAGTAACTGACTGTGCTCCTTCAAAAGAAAAATCCTGAAATGGTTTCTAGCTGCAGGGAGGACTTCCATAAAAAACATTTTAACAAGTTCTCCATGGAAAGACAACTTTTAGGTGTGCGCTGCTCCAGTTTAGATCAGTGTTATGATGCTATTAAAATGCAAGAAAACAAGTATCTTTTCTGTACAGTTCAGCAGGAACAGAGGCAAAGCCCCTGTCCCCCCTGTCCCCACTCTCCCAGCAGATGAGCAGCCTCCAAGTCCAACACTCATGTTGGCTCCAGCTTCATGTCTGCCCATTTCCATAGGCTCCACCGGAGTTATTCCTCATTTATTCTTTCCTTTATTAGCAGCAGACTGAAAGAAGAAAAGGGGCTATTAAAAAAAACAAGGGGCTAAACCCTGTGAAGCCAGGAGGGCTCCGTAAAACACAAAGGTGGAGGACAGATGCCTGAAGAGCTGTAGAGTACAGAGCTGGCTACCAGTGTCACTAGCCAGAACATACTTAGGTTAAATACGTCAAAAGCCCTCCATAGGAAGAGTGCCCAAATCGGGAGCATGGGACAGAGTTCAGAGGAGTTGAACCTTGGAAGCCATGGGCCCAAAGCTCCAGGGAGCTGAACTTGGATGCCTCTGAAGTAGAAGCAAAGGAGAAAGCTTGGCTGGGTGGACGCCCACCATGCTCGCACCCCAGGCCCCATTTAAATGGGACTGAGCAGATCGAGGAATGCCCTTGCAAAGCTGGTGGATGTTTCTTCCTCACTGCTCATCCAGACACGCACTGGCTGGAGAGCAGATTTCTGCCTGCATGTGAAAAATGTGCACTTGGGTCCAGCAGGTCAGCTTTCCCCAAAACAGGGTTTCTTTCACCTAGCCTACATAAGGCCCGGTCGCACTGCAGGCATGCCTTAGCGCTCTCTCTGCAGACATCAAATCACCAGCACCAACCAACCCGACAGCCCCGTGACAGCCCCAGCCCTCCCCATTCCCCTGGCCTTCAGAAGCTCCCAGCCCACCTCCCATCCATGGCTGGCCTCTCTGCTCACCTGGATTGGCCCCGGTTCCTAAATCACCCCACCCTGAAAGCGACCTTTTCACTAAGGTAGCCCAGCTGATTCCAAAGACGACAGAAAAAGAAGCTAGATCACAAAAGGTAATCAGGCATGAAAGGACAGGAAAAAAAAAAAAAAGAGGAAAAAGGGAAATCTGGAACAGAGCGCTCTTCTGCTCTCCATTCACATCATGTTCTCGCACACTTCACAGCACGGGCAGAGCACAGCAGCCACGCGCTGCCGACGGAGAGCAGGGCTCAGTCCGTAGTGCAGTGCCTTGCTGCCAGCCCTGTCCCCATCTCGCCTGCCTTGCTCCTCCATGCAGCCCAACTGGGGCCGGGGCTCTGATGCCCACCGTAACTCAGCCCTATTTCTATTAGGCCCCCTAGGAACTGTCATAAAAAACTCAATGAATGCGTTGCTTAACTGAGACTATGAACCAGCTTGTAAAGAATTCACTAAAAGTCTTGGTCTCGCATTGCAAAAAGGAATGTGACATCCAACAGAGTGTCATTAGCAGCGTGGCCCGGTCATGCCTGCGCCCCTGGTTTCTCCAAGCCACCAGAACTCTTTAAGCATGAGCAAAAATGAGAGTCCAACCTAGGGCGTTAGCATCTTCCTTCCTCATTAGGTCACTGAAAGCTCTCTGCGTTCCCAGAAGGCTCACTATTTGCAAAATTGCTCCAAGCAAATGCTTTGGATGGGTGGGAGCGCCGTGCACGTGTTCAACAACCGTGTTCCCGGGTGGCTATGGAGAAGGTCCATGTTTGGAGCTGCCATGGCAGTGCGTGGCACAGAGACAGGGCTGTGCCCTGCCTGTGTTTTCTCAGAGCCTCTGATGAGCAGGCCTGTATGAAGGCAGAGATTACAAGTCACTTCTGCTAGGCAAATACTTTAAAAATGGTATTTCCAACATAGTCATCACTGAAAAGTGCCAAGGAAATGGGGTCTTTAAATGTAGCAGATCCTCCCCATAGAGAATCTGTCAAGGCAATACAGGCAATACTTTAAGCCATTTTTTTAATGAATAACATTCAGTAACCCAGTAGAGTCAGAGATTAATCATCACACAGATATTATGCCTCCCCGTTAAGATAAGATGGTTATTAAAGGCTAAACAACAAAGCTTCCTTCATGTGGACAGGGCTTGTCTTCCCATCTACCTTCAGATTAATATTGAAGTAAAACTTATTCCAGATTAGAGAGCAGTGTACCCACCTCTTTAAACACTACGGGTCTATCTAAGAGAAGGGAACAGAACTGTGCCCTGACTTAGGTGTTGCAAGTCCCAGGCAACAGCTCAACTCCTTCCCTGTTTCTGAACCCAATTCTGCCATTGTACATCCCGTCTGACCACACATCTTTCGGAGTCCCACAGCAGGACAACTCTCTGTTCGGTGCCAGCAAAGGCAACATGATCTGACTCTTACTCCTCTTCCCAGCCAGTCTCCAAACAGCGTTTTCCTGCTAACAAACAGATTGTGACTCACTGAGACATTCAAAATTACGTACCTGTAATTTTCATTTTTACTTCACTCATTCAAATCCAGCCCGTTGTGGCTTGCCCAACTTCTGTTTGGCAAATACTCCCTGGATGGCCTCATGTGTGCCTCAACATCAGTTTAAACTGAGATCTAGCCAGGACAGGGTTAGAATAGACCAGTTTCTAGGCCCAGACAAAAAGCAAACTGATAAAGTCTAAATTAAGCAAGGACCTGAAATATCCAGGTCTTCCCGATACCTGTGCATCTGTCCCCCCAGTCAAATGAAAAGCAAGAGCTCGAGCCAGCAAGGACTGTCACAGAGCCCAAGTCGGGTAGCAGCCAGCATGAGACTTCCCAGAAAACACGTCGCCAATTTGTGCCACCACCACATCACCAAAAGCAGCCCGTGTAGTTACTCTCCGAGCTGTGAAGTCACTGTGCTCCTTAGTTTGGCCAGTTAGGTGAGCACCCGACTGATACGGCTTTAACTGCTGTCATGTCACCTTCATGCTAGCCACCTAACCTGCATCAGAGAAGCAACAATGTTCAAGCCTGGAGGGTCTCTGACTTCCATCTGTGTCTAGATCAGTGTCCGTGCAGCCTCAGAGTGCCCCACTAGCATCCTGCCGAAAGCTGGGTGAAATCCTGCCTCTGCCCAGCTAGGGACCACCCAGCGGGATGCCTGAGCAGGGTTGGCACTGACCACGTAACAAGCTCTAACTTAACTTTCCAGACTGTATTCCAGATCTCGTGATGTTTACACTCTGAGAACATCAGCTGATCACTCAGGAGGATGCCACGGGGCCAGGAGCATCTTCCCCAACATGCGGACTTGCTGTAGGACAGCAGGATGGGAAGACAGGCATTCCTGGGGCTGCTTGGGGGCTAAGACAAGTCGATATCTGCCTGGTGCATACTTTGCAATCCATACAATTATTGATCACAATGTTTGAATATAAGGCTTTTTAAGGTGTTTGTGAAGAGACCCACTTCTGTTGTTTTACATTTATGGGGTGGTTTAAACACTACGTTATTCTTAGAACATACTTAGGATGTTTTATTAATTCTTTCCTCCAAGCTGATTACAGGGCTCTATCCAAAGCAATGTTCATGCTTCATTATCATGATTGATATATGCAAGCTTTCCCAGCTTCACTCAGGAGCTTTCACTGGGCAGTGCAATGAAAGAGAAAACAACATATTTCACCTCCCCTGCGGTCACACCAACTCTAACTACCATTTTTGAGCTGACAGGACTATCTGGAGCCAGGCGTCCATTGCTGTCTCCTCATCAGCCTGACTCTGGTTCCAAGCAGCCCTGCAGAAACCCCATACCCAGCTACACACCCAGATTTCCTCTCCCACTCCCGGCTCTCCCATCCATGTAGATGCCCCAGGAGAGGTCACAGAGCCTTACCTACAGGATCATGGCCCTGAAATTCCTTGCAGATGTACCCCTCAGCTAACACGCTGAGGAGCATTGCTGAGCCTACAGGTGGAAGAGACAGCGGAGAAGCCAAAGTAGTGCCAAAATACCTGCTGTTGGAGAAATAAGTAGCTCAGAAGTGATTTGGGGAAGGAGGAAGGCCATGGATTTCTGTCTACGAAGATGCTGAAAATACCCATGACATTATTTCAACCAAGTGACTGCATTTTAAAAGAGTCTCTGTGGAACAGAACAGCCCAGGTAACAACATATCCAGCTAGATCTCATTCTCCTAAGACCTTAAAAGTTGTATTTGCAGGTAAAGAAGGTGTCTGGGTATCTGTTTGGGTTTTTTTGTCTTGTAGGTTCCTGGAAGAACATTGCCTCAAGGTTTGAGGGTCTTGGCATTTCAGCATTTTCTACAGCAATATTTGTCTGCCTGGCTTCCTAATCTAAACACCAGTCATGAAGCGGGTTCTCTAACATCCATTTGCAATTTCTCCAGAGTAAACACACTAGAGGCTGCGAAATGTTCTCCCTCTATACATATCACAAACTCTCAGCTATACTTTACATTACAGTAAATGCTATGTTTATATAATGTGTACTTTACATTACAGATTATGTTACTGCACTCCTGGTACAGCCTGCCCAGAACCTTTCAGCATCCAGCTCTGTTTTCCACTGCACGCAACTTGGTTAAGTTTTAGCTCCTTGTGTTGCAATTTTCCAAAACAGGTAACTACCTCAAGCTAGACTTTTCAGCTATTTGTAAGCTTATATAATAGATTTTTTATTCTTTTATTTTTTTAAACAGCCTAACCCCCTCTCCCATGCCACCCAACTGAGACAACCATTTCACTAAGAAATGCTCACGTCCATGTGACTTGGAAGAAGCCCGCGAGGTACGTTTGCATTGTCCTCCCTCTTATGGAGCAGCATATAACAGAGAGGAAGGACTCACCGAGATCAATAAATAAATCCAGTCACTCAAGTGATAAACCCAAGCTCTTCGGTGTGGTTGTACGCTGCTCTGCAGATGCACCTCAAGTCTGACCTGACGTAGTCTCAGCCAGTCCCCAGGCTGTCCTCAGCAGAGCGCCAACCGTGCAGTGGTTTACTCAACTGAATCAAAAACAAAAAAGGGGGGTGGGGGGGGGGAACACACCCCTGTAGACTTCTAGGAGTTGTTAACACTTATTCTAAGCTGTGACCTAAGACCTGGGCTTAGATATCCAGAGGATATTCACCTTTTAAGCCACAGTTTCCAGTTCCCTGCTTACAGCTCATTCCTTAACACAAATACAACTTGATGGTATCTGGAGCATAAATCAGCAACGTGGCTAAAGTCTCAGTCAACTCCTCTAGGAATAAATGTTGTAATTTAAAAAGTGGTGATGAAGCTTAAAAAACAAAGGAAAGAAACATCACTCGCAACCCAGGTGATTCTGTTAACAAGCTAGATTCCCACTTCAGGTTTTTGTCTGATAAAGCCACACATCTGACTGTATGAAAGGTCATAAGTAGTTGTTGGAAGAGTGGAAAGTCCACATATAAGGCTTTCTGCCATCCTACAACTGTCGTTCAAGCTTGAATCATTATTTCGGCTCCTGGAGATGAGTCATTTCATCTGCCTTGTGCACGGACACGCACAGAGCAGCTCTGCACTCAGCACAAGCATGGGACAAGCAAGACATCTCGGTTGTGCATGGGTTGTTCCCCATGCATGAAAATGTAATTTCATTTTCAGCTGGTACGCTTATTCCTATAGCCTCTCAACTCTAGAAACCCAAAGGTTTTTAATGAAGACCTGTAACCTTCAGCGCTAGAGGCGACTGAGGCGTGTCATTATTAAAAACCACATCTCGCACCGCTACGCCCACACGCTGCTAAAACACTGCTTCGGCCTCTGAGCCAAGTCTGGCTCTCGTAAGTAGGGGAAGGGGAGGAAGAGGGAATAGGGGGGCGCAGAAAAGCAAGTTTTGAGGTGTCAGCAGCAGGACACACAGCTCTAGGGGAGAGAACTCCGCTCCTCGCATGCCTCAGCCAGCGGCTCCCCAGCGCTGAGCTCCGTCCTGCTGCGCTGACGGAGCCCCGAGGAGCAACCCGGCCTGAGCCGGGGTGCTGCAGGGAGAAGGGCTCGGGTGGGACTAACAGCTTGCAGAGGTGCGGAGAGTTAGTGCCAGGGTTTTGTGCTAAAACGATGCGCTTCTGGCTTTCTACGTGGATGTCCTTTTATACAGCCCGAATAATTAATTAAAGGAGGTATCAACTCTCCGAAGGTTGTTTCCACAGCTGCCTTTGCATGGTATATGCACGCCATTTGTTGAAACACTATAAGACCTTGTAAGCATCAAACACTACTAAAATAGATTTTTCCCCCCACTCACCCTCCCTCCCCCTTCTTTATCTCAAGTCTACGTAAAACCTTTTGCAAAAGATCCAGATTCTCCCACTGAAACCAAGTGCCGCTTGGCTGTAAATAGATCTTCTCTCTGCCTCAAAAAGCATCCAGAGCAGATGGGCAGGGACAAGATGCTCTGGTATCACAGGCTCGTGCTGTCTCTCCGACTACACATCAGGGGAACGGCCAGAGGGGAGCACGTGCCTGGCATTACCTCCTACAGGCTTCTTTAGTGAAGGGACCAACATTTGGCTGAAATGGAGAAGAGAGCAATTTGTGTCAGTACGGGGGATGCCAAAGTGGATCTGAGTTGCCTTTAAATCCTCCTAATGCTCAGCTTCAGTGCCAGGCCCGAGTAAAAGAGAACACTCCCACAAAATGCTCTTCAGGAGAGCTGACCAAGAGCAGGCAATCCAAACTAAGAGTAAAACCCTGCAAGCTTTCCCTTCTCTGAAGAACTGGAAAAGAGGGACACATAGAAGTTCAAGAGCTGCAGTCCTCATTCCAGAACAGACAGGGCTGCTTGCATCAAGCTTTATTTTCACAGAGCGTGAATGATTTCTCACTTGAAGGTGGCTGGGATCATTCTGCTGTCGGTGTCTCTGTCATCAGCAATGCTAAAAATACAGAAACCCCCAAAGTCAGCCCCGGCGCGTTGTCAGCTCTGGACCTATGCACACGACTGCTGCGTCCCATTCCCTGCTGACGGAGAGCAGCAGCAGGTGCTGCCACCTTTCAGATCGGGCCTGAACCAGGCCCACCCCTGTGCACACACAGCTCTTGCTTCCCCATTTATCCCCAACAGTAAATATTGGATTTTTCCTCCTGTTCTGACAAAGAACGGCAGCCTATAATTATAGCTAGTCCTGTAAAGGTTGCGGTGCTGTGGTGCACTCTTGCTCTCAGCCCTGGTGAGGAGCCGTACAGTTGCCTTCACTGCACCAGCAGGTGAGCTTATGCCCAGCAAGAATGCACATGACCCAGGTCTGCCTATAAAATCGCAGCTAGAGAGCAAGCCAGTAACGAAACCTTCATTTTAATTGATTATTTACATACACTTTAACGTCCACCCCCTCCGGAAGAGAAATCACCTCGCAACATATGACGATAGCTGTGCTAATTATGATTTCAGTTGCCATGAAACACTCCTCAGACATGGTCCCTCCCATATGAACAAGGTCTCGGGGTGTGGTTTGCTCTCCAAGGAGCATCTGCAGCTTCACTAAGTGTATGTTTTCACCTACAGGGGATTGTGCAACCGCGTGCCACTAGCTATAGCAAAGGCCAGGATTGTTTTTCGTACTGACTTAGACAAGTTCATGGAGAAAAAGTCCATTGGATATAGGCTCTGGTTCTGGAAGCCTTTAAATGGCTGTCTGAGGGAAAACAGAAGAGTGTTGAGGGAGGAATCTCTCTGCACCAGCCGCCTCCTGGATCTAGCATCTCTTTGCCATTGCACAGCTGGAATCTGGGAGATGAGACTTGGTCTCACCTCCTTTGGCTACTGTAGGGAGCTGGCTGCAAGTCAGGCTTCCTTCCAGCTTAGATCTAGTGGCAGGCTGACCAAGGCCCCCTCTGTGTCCTCATCCTCACCGCCAGGCCAAGTGCGTTGTCAGGGGGAAGTGACAAAAACAAAAAGTCCTTTGTAGTGCTGTTGGATCTGCTTTGAGACTCTGCTTTGAGACGGCTGTAGCTCAGTTAAACATTGAAGTTTAGGATTTGCATTAGTAATACCATCATCTTTGGTCTGGATTACACAATAAGGTATTTCATACAGTGGCACGGGAATCTGTTTCCCTTGGGAGAGTTGCTCCCTGTCTCTTACAGTACTAGCTCTAACTAGGTGCTAAGTTGCTATCTGAAGGTGTAAGGGAACTCTATTTTAACAACTTTGTTATCCAGCAAATTTCAGCATGGCATGAGCTACAAACAAGAACTTCTCTGGCATCATGGAAACAAAGCCAGGGCATCTCTCAGAAGACGAGAAACATGACGCTTCTGGTATTTTCATTTGCCAGCACAGCGATGGGAGTTTAGAGAAGAAATGGCCCCAAATGCATTACTGACACACCACCCTTCTTCCCAATGGAAAAGGGGGCTTCCCTCCATGCACCAAGACTGACCTCCAGCAGAACAGCCCAGCCCTGCCGCAGGGGACACGGGGACACCGAGCCTGGCTTCCAGAGGAGACTGGGGCAAGCAGCTGCGGTTCCAGCAATGGCCATTTGAAAGAGCAGAACTATTGTGGTCAGCTCCACACCATTTCTGTAGAACTAACAGCAAGACCTGTCATGAGAGAGTTAAAAGAAGACATTGCCCAGACTACAGAGACTGCTGGCCAAGACAGAGGGCTCTTGTACCTCTGATGGCTGTTGTGCTGATGCATGCAGGTTTGGATGCAGAACTTTGTTGAGGTGGAGATAAACCACGTGCCCTCAGTGCTCAGCAGTCAGTCTCCCGAGTGCATTGCCCTTCTTTTTGGCCCCTGTATTCGGAAAGATTTATAAAATCATTTTATCGGATCCCTTCCCCGCTCTGAGTTATGTTCTGCAATAATTGTGAAATCCCCGCGTGGCAGCTAGACAGAACAGAGGCATCGCTGCAAATGGCCTGCTGCGAGTTTTGCCCAACGCCCCTACACCATGAATGCTCATTCCCAGTGTAACTACACCAAGCCCATGGTAGTTTCATCTTGGAGGAATTTCTCCAATGAGTCTCACCTCAGTGAGGGGGAAAAAAAAAAAAAAAGTTATGCTTCCCTGCCATCCCCCCAAGGAAAACCAACCCCAAACATGTGGCTTAGGGCCAATACAGGGCTCTCCCAACCTTCGAGCTAAAGATTAAAATATTTTAAAACCAAATAACTACATGGTTTCTGTTTTTCTCCATCACTACAGATAATGAAGCAAAAAAAATGGAATGGTTACAAATATAAATGCTAGAGGCTTCTCCTTACATCTGTTCTTCATAGTCACGTGCTTCCTCCTCCCCACACATACTTTTTAAAGATAAAATCCTATCTTCAAAGCTGCCTCTTTACATCATTCCCAACTGCCTCACTGTTTTTGTTTTGTTTTTCTAGACAAATTCTCAGGTCTGAATCTACTGCCTTTAGGTGCCCATGAGCCGACTCTCATGTATAAAACGCCTTCAAAGGGCAGGAGGCATGTTGTGTTTTTCCAAATAGGGTTCAAACAGCGATGGCGAGGAGCTGGACTCTGGAGCACAACAAAGCCCATGGCTATGGGGTCTCTGCTTGTGGAGCAGGAGCAACGCCCTGGCCCTGTAGAGGTCTCAGATCTGAGCTGGGTTATATGATTCAGTCACTCAGATATTTAATAGCAGTCAACTCTGCATTTATATTCAAGATGGAGATAGTCCCTTGTGGATAGCAGAGGCATCTCCTGAAATGGGTTTTCAAGAAAAACTTTCCTACCAGGTCCCTGAGTTCCTCCAAATCAGCACAGCCCACTCATGCCAGCTGAGGTTCAGTTCACACCAGTCGGGACAGGACCAATTGCTATTAAATGTACAACATTCTGTGTTTGAAATGGGCTGATTGTGCCTGAGCATTAAGTGCTTCTGGAAGGCTGATGGACTGATGTTATTGATTGGGATGATGTGGCTGCCAACAGAGAGGCTGCACAGAGCATTTCAGAGCCCAATTTTGTTGCAACACTAAGCTGCATTGTCCGTAAAAGCCTTGGAAAAAGGCTGTTATCAGAGCTTTGTGATCAGTCACCTCCTGGAAACGCTGCCAAAAATGCCTCCACAAGGCTTCTCAGGTAGGTCTTGCTGCTCTTGCCTTCACCTCCTACTCCCTCTTCCCTGGGACTGGCTTTTCTCCTCCAAACATTACCCGCTTGCTTGTATTGCTCTCGTCCCGCTCGCAGCCTCCAGCATCCCAGCCCCCTTGGCTCCCTCCACCCCACCACCTCCCCCTGGCAGGGACAGACCACAAGTACCCAGGTCCTGCAGGTACCAGCTCGGCCCCTCAGCACCATCAGTAGCTGGGGACTGCTGGCACAGGCTACAGAGCGTGCCTGTCATGCTTATGAATTATTTCCTTGCAGTTTTGTTATCAAAATTGGAAAAAGCTTACTTAGTGCTTCCCTGAGTTTTCTTAAAGGCTGATTCTTTGCTGTTGCCCTTAAATAACAGTAACACAATTGCGATCTTCTTCAGGGATCCCCTGGCCCTTTACAAACTGCAGAGGCATAATAAAACAACATAATAAAGTACACAAACATACATTGAACTATCTACCATAAAATTTCAGTGCCCAGGTATTCCCACCAATAGTCTCCAGCCCAAACAAGTGAAATTGGGCTGGTACTCCAAAAGCAAACATTGCTCTAACTTTGCAATCAAACTAGCAGGAAATAGGAGGAGATCAGGGCAAGCCTCTCCTGGTGCAACCAGGTGCAAAGCCACTCGGGCAGTGGCTTCACAGCTGTTTACAAAGACAGCTCGGGGCCAGCTCCCCAGCTGGCACCAAATGAGCCTCAGTTTTGTAGAGAAGAGGAGCGATGCTCCAGCCTCTGAGGCTCAGCAAATTTAGGCCCTGCCTAATTCTATGGGAAACAGCTTCCTGGGTGTCTGTCGGTTGGGACTGCGTGCTGTTTGCTATATAACCTCGGTAAAATATCGTAATTAAGCTGGCTGGAGAGGTCTCAAAGGTATGGCGTATGAATACACCACATCCAGCCCTCCATTAGGGAACCATTTGCTATAACGCAAACAGGGCCTTGCGCCTAACGGGGAGCAGTTCCAGTGCAGTCCTTCATCCAAGCGGGACCAACAGACAAAGGGACTTCAGGAGTCATTACTGACAAACACAGTTCTAGACTACCTGAGTGCCCGGCTGTCAGGGCTCGGGATCAGAGCTGCTCCCGCTGGCGTTCCCCCGTGTCCCCTGACGAATCCTGTCTCTCCTCCAGACACAGGGAAGGCTGCTGTGAAAAGGATGCTCCAGGTCACACAAGATCACTTTGCACTGAAACACGCTTGTACTCAATTTCTCTTCAGTTCAGTTAGCCTTTGGGCCATCTTCCTGACTTTGACAGTAACATCTGTCACATAAAATCGGTTCTGGAAGCTTTTTTTCTTTTTTAATTTCTTTACATGAATGTTCTGCATTTGAAAAGGCAGAAGGCTGATGGGAGCAGGGAAAGGAGGGACGAGCACTTCTCCATGGCGTAACAGAGGAAGAGGTTAGAAAACGCCCGTGCTGCTGCTGCTACAGCAGCACAGCTGCAGCCACAGCGGTCCCAAGACGGTGCAACCAATTCACACCTCCCTGAGTTCAGCAGCTTCCATTTCAGAACTGAAAAAGATCTCCAGGGCCAGTTCTTCCCAGTTTTACTCCCAGCTGCAGCAGCTGGTTTATGCTGGGATGTTCATCTCAGAAACCTCCTCTTGCTGGCCCCAGCAGAGACAGGCACGTCTCACTGTGTCCAACATTTTGCCACCGAGTTTTACCAGGCACAAGAGCCAGTTTATCATCTCGGGCAGCTTCTCAGAAACAGCTCCAGAACTGGAACAGCAGCCACCGAGGGCGACAAGCCTCCGGCAGGAGGGTAATGGTTCTGGTCCCACGCCCCAGCCCGTCTCCACCAGGACAAGGACATCGCCTCCAACAGGAGCAAGGTGATAGCCAGTGCTGGCTCCTCTGCTCGTCCTGCGTCCAGATGGCTGAGATTTCATTACAGGGCCTGGGAATGGTGATCAAGTCATTAAACAAGAACCCCTTTTTCCATTGATGGGGTTAGAAAGAAAAAGGAAGAACTCCACGTCACCATATTCATGATTGCCAGAGGCTTCCAGTGCTGCAGGTCTCAAGTGGCAGCTGCCCAGCCACCAGCAGACACACACCAGCTCGCTGTGCCTTCGGAACGAGCTCTGCATACAGCACTGTCAAAGCTGTGACTCGTGGCTATTTAAGGGATGGCAGATACACCCTGTGGGACAAATGCAAACGCCTCCCCTGCTCAAGCCTGTGTCAGAAGCCACTCAGTGGGACTTCACGAGATTAGCCCTTCAGGCAGAGTTGAATTTTAGATGTCCTTTGATACCACACTGAGACGGACACCACCAATCGCCATCAGCGTCAGTAGAGGCTAACGCCAGAGCTGTGTGTGCAGCCCTGACTTTCTCTATAAAGATTTATCAGGTTCGCACCATAACGCTGCTATCGGCCAGCCCTTACAAACAGCCTTGGAGCACACAGGCGTGAGCCTGCTCCCGGTTACCCATGTTAAGCCGAGAACAGAATTTATTCCTTATTGCTAATAGGGGAAAGAGAACAAAAGTGAAGGTGCCGTAAATAAATCAAAGGCCAATTGCTGCCCTTAGCTGTATGCGAGATGGAAGGGTCGTCTAGGGAAGACAAGATAATCAGGTGAGGAAGGACGCCGAGGACAGGGCTGCACGCCTGCCTTCCTCTCGCCCCACAGACACACCAGCCAGGCAGAATCCGCCGCTCCCTGCACAACAGCCGGACTCTGGACCACGCCGCAGACACGCAGGGACAGCCGCCGGCAGCCCAGACGCAGCCGTGCCAGTGCCGCGGGAGCTCGGCAAGGCACCCGTGAGCGGGCTCCGTGCAGCTGCATGGGGTCGGCGTGGAAAAAGCCATCCATAAAAGCTCTCCTTAGGCGAGTTTTTCCAACAAGAGGAGAAACTCCTGTGCCAGGCGCTCTGCTGACACAGGTAGGCAGAGCTCCGCAGATATCAGAGCTGCCAGCCGCTGGCAGCTAAGGGTTTGGCTCTGAATCGCTTTAACCACATCAGCACCCGCTGCATTTCAGGTTGGAGCAAGCTGATTTGGGTTTTCTCAATGCACCTTTCAAGCCACAGTAAAGAGAAGCCATGAGGGAAAGATGAATGCAATATTTACAAGAAGCAATGAATGGACTTATTAAAAAGGCTCTCCTAGTGCCAGCGTTTTTCTCCCAGTGAGGTTTCACTGCATTGCTGCATTCCCCTTTGGTTTGCCAGCCATCTTTTTCCTTTATTAAAAGCAAAACATTCAAGCCCTGCAGCTCATGCAGACAAGGAAATATTGCATGCATGCTCCACACCAAAAAATATATAGCCTCAAAACATTTCCTTTTAGGAAAACATCTCCAAAATGCAGTATTAGGAGGCTCAATTTGGGCCATGCTGCCATAACCCAGCCCTTATTCTGTTCCTCCTGGCACAGCGGTACTTCTCTGTGTTTGCCTCCTTGATGAACTACATCTCAGAAACCTGGCCTGGCTCTTTGCTATTCCCAAACCTGAGCCAAGGCGGGAGCTGGGCTGGCTTTAATCCACCTTGACACTTGCGCTAGCTAAGCGCTATGAGAGGCTACACCAATCTCGGGGCAATTCCGACTCCGCTTCTCCTCGTCCTGGCAACAGAAAACAAAGCAAGCTCTACCAGCAGCATCGGGGGAGTGGGAGCAGGGACATTTGGACTTCCAGGGAGAGCTCCCACGAGTTTCTTATCGGGGGACTATTTCCTTCCTCTCTGCAGCAATTTTTCCTGCCAGGACTGAACACTGTAGCCACATCATAATAAAGAATCAGATCTATTACTGCACATGGGAAACCCTTTGGGGGAGGAATTCAGGTTTGCTACAGGGGAAGGGAGTTGTGCAAAAGGAGCCTGTTAAAATGTTACCAGTCATCGGATGTACCAGTTAATCATCGACGCGGAAGCTTGTCCCCTCTGATAATAATTTTCCATGGTTGCAGAATTAAAACTTAACCGGTCATTGGCTTCAGAAATGACCTTGTCTGACAGGGAAGAGAGAAGGGCAAACAACAGTAACACGACCTTCCCGTGTAAATTCTGGATGAGGACAGGAGGGGAGAAAACCACTGCTGGCACGTTCCAGTCGACTCGCGATTCACTTCAACCTCCTGCCTTCAGGGGCGGTAGGGTCGTGCCAGCTTAAGAGGGTGAACTGAGCACTGTATTTTTGCTAAGAAGCCTACCAATGTGGTTTATTAGACACACAGAAACACTTTGGGGAAGGCCCAGAAACATCATCGCATTTGGACCCGATCACGCCAGCAGGGACGGATGCCTTTCTGCTCGGCCACCCCGAGCACAGAGCTGGGACGTCGCAGGGACAAGCGATGGAAGCATCACAGAAGTATTTAAAAATCCAAAGCACAGATGGGAGAGAGTTTCCAAGCAGATACTGAGTGTGACAAGCTCCCTCACAGCATCCAGGATCAGCAGAAAAAAGAGGTTAAAACACTCTTGTACTCACGGTGTTAACACAATTTTACCACTGAACCTGCTGCAACTCCAGCATCATGTGTAGAACTATTTTAGCCTGCTAATGATGAGACAGAAATGAACGCTAACTTCTTCCAGACAACCAAGCAAGCAAAAGACAAAGAAAAGACAAAAATCACCAGATGTGAAAACCTCTACTTCCTATGATATCCAAATCAGACTTCAGCTGGTAGCCAGGTCACTCAGACACGATGCTGGGGAGTCAGGGCTGGTCACACACTGGTCGCTATCCATTCTGGGGGATGGAAACTTAGTCACACAGCAATGTAGATAAGCAACTAGATGGATTGCCAAAACAGAAAAAGCTGTTAGCATCAGTTCTCTCTTTCAAAAAGCACCTTACTTAAGTCACTTCATTGACCGTGAGTAAAATTTAAGCTTAACATATCTAAAAATACAACTCACTCCAATGAGATGATAAATCAAAGAAAAATCCATCATCTATGTAATTATTTATCACATGACCTAAGATGAAATGTAACTTCAGTTGGTCAAAACCCTAGGAATTGTTCAGCATCTAAAGGAATGCTTAAGTAATCATTTTAAAAAAAAATTGTTTTGGTCAAATCACATCAAAAATTTCGAACTCCTCACAAATCAAGAGCTCCCCAGCCAAAAGACCCTTTCCTCCCCTGCTTGTGGTCTTGGTTTCACTGAACACTTGCAACATGCAGGCTTGGAAAGCAGTCCCTGGCAGGGCTGTGGACGAGCTGAAGTCTCTGAGCTTCCCTGGCACTCTGCTTCAAGCCGGCTTCCCCAGGTGGATTGCTCAGCAGCTGCAGACCTGGCGGTTGCAGATCCACCCAGCTGTTTTGCCCAGAAAAAAGGGAATCTTGGGTCAGCTACTCAATGAGATCTTGCTGTTTTGGAGACTGTCCATGAGGAAACCTGGAGCTGCACTTCAGACTCTGCAGAAGTTCACAGAGCCCAAAACACCATCATCTCAGTGACCTTGGTTTCATGGGAAATCTTCCAACCAACTTCAGTGACACTACCTGCAGATACAGCTTGAGATCACGTGGAAGGAAAAAAAAAAAAAAAAAAACATGGTAAAAAGGAAGAAAGGATGCTTGGAAGAGTATTGCAGCTGCAATGCACCAAGTATTTATTGTCGCATACCAGGAAAATTCTTCAGAGCCATGAAGAGTAAGAAGTTGCTGTTTACATTCACTGCCTGGTCTCAGCAAGCTATTTTGTACTAAATTTCTCTGCTGATCCAGCTGCATTGTGATAGCAGGTGTCTGCTAACATCAATCACATGTTATTGCATTTTTCCCTTCCACCTTCAGGTAGAAGAAACACAATGCATCACTACACAACAGAGGAGGAAGACGACGCTGCCTAATTTCCCACAGGATGCAATATTTATCCTGTAAGTGAGGATTAACTGAATAACTTGCTAGCTTTGTGTCAAGGCTTGTAAGAAGTGGTGACTAATCCTAGCTAGTGGGGATTAGCAATGTTTGCCGTGGGAAATGCGCCAGACTTTTCAATTATATCGTGTCTTACAAACAGACCGCAATAGCTCTGTATGAATACAACTGCGTTCTTGCCACAGCACAGTGATAGCAGGGTACATCCTTTCTATTTTTTAATGCCACAGACTGGAGTGCAGAGCAGTCCCCAGCAAGACCATCACGTGGACGGGCAGCGGTACCAGAGCCTGTTCTTCCCCTAGAGCCGGGGAAGGAGCAGGCGTGCAGCACAGAAGCCCTTCACTTCCATCTTACTGGGTGTGCATCCCCCGTGCTGCCCACGGTAGCCTTAGTTACAGGAACACGACTGAAAGCAAAATGCACTATCACAGTAAATCACTAATTTACCACTTAAGCTACAGGCTTCCCATGGGACCCCCTACACGCTCAATGCAAAGCCAAGCACTTATGTTTAAGCCACCATTTTCAAGCCTGTGCCCTTTGGAAGAGCCTGGTCTCGGGCGGAGCTGCTGGCCCGCAACAAAGCCGCAGAGGGCCCTCGCCACAGCAGGACTTCACCCGCAGCCAGCCAGCTCAAGATGGGGGCGGCCTGGGCAGTACAGGAGAGGTGCTGGCCACCTCAGGAAGGAGGCACTGAAAGCACGGAGGGGAAGACCCGGACAGGCACTGGAGGTACCAGCACTGCTAGGACTAAAACAGAACTCGCTCAGCCCGGCACTTCACTGCCCTCCGCACAGCGCCGGGGAGGCGCGAGGCTCGCTGCGGTGTGCAGGAGAGGTCTGTGCCGTGACAGGGCCCTTCCTGGCCAGCCCAGATCATTTCCGTGCGCCCATGGCCAGATCGAGGGGTTCACTCGGAGCCAGTTTGGATCTTCCACTTGGTTTCAAAGACCTCTGGAGGTAAAGCAATCAAAACCAAACAAAATCACAGAGGCTCGACTTGTAAATATTGCTCTTCCACTCGCTGACTTGGCAGGAACCAATCTGTTCACCTTCTAACTCCTCTGCTGGTAGGCCTGCGTTCAGACGTGCCTATGGGAAGCGTTATGTGTTGTGTAATACAAAAATCCCACTCTGCTCCTCTCACAGCTCTCTTAACAAGCTACCTATTAACCTTAATTTCTCCCACATGTACCAGTAGTTATTACAACTTAACAGTGCTCCAAGGTGTTTGGGAGTAACAGCAGCACGGAGGTAATTAGAAGGAAGGAACATCTACTTATGAGTAAGATACACGCAGCCGAACAGGACACATCGCAACGGCGTGACAGCCCATGACAGCTGTTCCAGCACAACCAAGATGTGCCCGTCCTTCTTCAGATCAGTGACCGATTTTTTATTTTTCTCTTAATTAGCCTGGAAGCAAATTGTTTTGCAAGTTTGCATGAAGTTGAAAGATCAGCATCTGACTAAAACTGCTCCATTTGAGGATCCTTTCAACAGGCTACATTCACAAGATGTTCTTCTTGCTGTCCCAATACTTCCATATGAAATACCTCATTTCTAGTTTATTCGTTTAGCTGTAGTTATTTGCCAAACATAAACAACAGCAAGGAGCTTAAGATCTGGTGAAAGCACACTTTGGGGAAAAACCTTGAAGCCTTATGAATGACAAAGGTGAGTTCACACACGGACTTCCTGGCTACTGTTCATCACTGGGTCTCTGGCGACTGGTGCAAACGGGACTAGACACCATCACCCCCATGTTACAGGGCAGCGAACGGGACAGGAGAGAAGGGTAGGATCTCTGCAGGCAGCGCTGTGCTCCACAGAGCTGCACTCCATCAACAGCTTGGCCTGGGGAGGTTTTCATTGTTCGTGTATGGACATCTTGCTATCAGCAGAGACAAGTTTCCTCTGTTTGTACACAGTTATTTAAGTGATGAATGTAAACATTTCCATCCGATTCTCATTCCAACACTCCTATAATCTTACCAGTCCTCCTTGTGATTTTCAGGTAGCTCTGATACATGCCAGGAGAAGCCTCTCCCTCTTCAGTAGGCAGCTCCACAATGTCACAGAAGCCAAAACCAGAAGTGAGGATGCCATGGAGCAGGGTTCAAGCTGCTGCATTCCCCAGGCCTACCAGCTCAGGGTCCCCACTTGCTTGGCTGCACCTGGCAGCAGGGTTGGGCAAGAAAGCAGAAGCCCGAGGTAGAGATAAGGCAGCAGCAGCTGCAGGGACCTGGTAAGCTGTGGGATGGACGGGAAGGACAGGGAGACCAGAGGTGGGTAGGCAGGAAGGTGTTGGATTTGAGACCTACTCCAAAGACACCAGGCTTTGCTACTTCAGATCCTGCTTGTTGAAATCTTGGGATGGGAAACCCATGGGCAATCTCAAAGAAAGCTTTGGTCATTTCCAGGCTGCTGCAGAGAGCTGCTCCCTCAACAACTGGAAGTCCTGCCTCCATCTGTCCCCTCCTGCCTTCCTTCTGCTGAACATTATGTTTAATGAATCATGCAACAACCTCTTTTCCTTTATTTGCCAAAGAAACATATGTGTGTGTAGGAGGGCAATTACAGAGTCAGAACGGGACACTTGTCAGTTCATGTGCCTCCGAGCCTGACCACACCCTGGTGTAGCAACTCGTCACAGGTGTTCAGATACTGTGGTAACTGGTGTTTGTACAAAAAATACAATGCAACAGTACCAACGCCACCCAGCAAAGGAGAACTTGCCTTTCTGTGCCACAGAGATAGGCTCCATAGCATTGCCCTGGGGCCTGCTAGGAAAAGGAGTTGCACTAATTTCCCCAAAACATGCTCTAACAAATAAGCTCATTAACTCTATTACCAGGCAACATTTGCAACCTGCTGTGGGACACAGGCCACTAACGGTATGGCCATCAAGCTGTACATCTGGGGGTCCCAAGCACAGACGCCTTCAAAACAGGCAAGCATCAGGAGCTGGGCAGAAGCCCCACACCTTTCCAACCAGCCACACGTGGCTAGCGAGGGCCACCCACACAGCTGAGTCAGTTGCCCATTCCCTTTTTCTCTGAAACTTTGCCTTACTCCCAAGGAACCATATAGCATAAGCTGGCGCACACAAGGTGAGAAGGGGACATGGGAGCCACCAACATCATTCTCCTTAGAGCTGCCTGAAGCCTTACAGCAAAGCTTTTCCTCAGCAAGTGCCCACAGAGCCTCTGCCCCAGGACTCTTCCACTCCGCGCCCAGACAATTCCCCAGCCCTGCAGAGCTGAACGCCTGTAAGGGAACAGGAGATACCTACAGCGTGCCACAGGCAGGGAGCAGGACAGACAGTGCTGCCCATATGTAGCCCGGGACCCTGCAGTAACAAGGGATTTGCCAAGTGAAAAGGGAGCTAAAGGAGCTTCTGCTTGAGCCCTGCACCAGGCTGGCTTTTCCTTCTGACCCTCCAGCAGGATGGCTCACACACTCACCCCACTTGTATCTACCTCCAGAGAGCCATTCTGACCTCCAGGAGAGATGTGCCTGCCCTCACCTCCTCTAGGTAATCCCGCATTGCACAGATCATCCCTCCTAATCGATTCCCACAGGGATTAGCATTTGATGACAGTTTGTGGCATCCCATACAAGCAGCCCCATCCACCATGAGTGTCTGCATACCCTTTGTCCCATTCTTGCATCCCGGTGCACCACCATGACAGGAACAACTACAGTGATCACCATGCTCTTCCCTGAACTTACAAGCAACAAATGACTTGTGCGGCCTCCTGCAGACATTAAGCTTTTGTGAATCTGAATTAAAAACTTTACCTGGGACACTGCTGGACTTGACAGAGTGGACAGTTATTACAGAATCAAGACCAAGAGGTAGGAGAAGATAGAGAAGAGATTCCCAGAGAAACAGGGAGAAAGGATATGGCCTGATCAGTTCCATTCGCCCATGTTTTGATCAACCTTAAGACATGTTACAGTGTTACTCTTCTGGAAACAATTTACTCAATTCTTTGTTTAGTTCTCTTCCTTATGTAAGGTTCACAGTTTCTTCTGCCATGGCGATAGGAGAGTTCCAAAATATAGTTTGTTTTCACTCTTCACCACTATGGACAATATTGACTGCTCCCACTCACTAAGATTAGCTGTATTTTCTAAACAGCAAATACACTTTGGCAGTGCAGACTTTTTTCAAGGCTTTCTCAATTCTGCTGATGTAAAATACTGCATTGGTCGATTAAAAGTGCCCTTTGGTCTAAGTACGTTCTAAAAGGCCATATTCCTTCTCATAGCAATGACCGTGGTCTCTAACCTGTGCCTTTCACCACTGTTACAAAACTGTCTCCTACCCCTAGAATTACTACACCATGTTTTTGACCAAGTTACAGTTTCACTTCAGAATATTTGACTTCTGATGACTCTCACGTTCTGGAAAACATTCCTTTCAGCTTTGCTCTCTTCTGTATACAGGGATGTAGAAGAGAAAGATACAAGGCTGTATAATTTGTGAACACAGGAAGGAACGGGTTGATTTCACACTTGTCTAGAGATGAACATTTTAGTATCAGTATACTAAGTATCAGTATCAGATACTGTTCAAAAGTCTAGTCCTGTACAGTTATTAACATCATCTTAAAGTATTTTTGTAAAAAGCCTGTATGAAATGCCTGTGCTACTCCAGGTCTCTTGCATGTCCTACATAAACATATTATTTCCTTAAGTGCTTTGTGTATGTCTTATTACAGGACCTCATTACTTCTGTTTAGCCACAATCATGGTCATCACTACAGAGGCATGAGTGCCGGGCTTCTCAGGCAAGACGTGATTTTTTTTTTTTTGCCACCAGAATGGCTACCAGCTGCCATGATGTTTTTTAGTTAGCTACAGCAATTACATCAACATCCAGCTTTTGCACTGGGAGTTTAGTGTTGTCTTTGTTGCTTCTCCAGCTTCATACTCTAATTCCTCTTGAGCAACACACACACACACACACACACGCATGCACACACACATATACAATGCTCCAATTAGTTCAGCTGTTTAACAAACCATTTCCTCTTGTATTGTGTGTGTAATATATGCCAGAACCATTACTTGTAGGTTTTACAGCTGTTGCTTACCTAGTATAATATCATAACTTGGTGTTTATTATCAAATCTCTTGTAAAATAACTTTTAGTCAATTATTTCATTATTTAAAATAAAAACGGCTTGGTGTTGGCACAGCAGTTTCTCCCTTGAATACAGATCTCACAGATGTTCTTGGACTCCAGATGCTCTGGAGAAATGAGCCTTTGAAACCTACACTTCCCAACAAGACTGCTCCTTGAATTGCAGTGAAGAACGGGTCGTCGCCCAGCCAAGACTGCTAAGGAGGCAGGTGTTCCCATCAGCGTTGCCTGAGGTTGCCCACGGGCACTTCTGCCATGGGGAGCACACAACGGCTGGAAATGCAGCCAGCTCCATGGGAGCTGCCTTCTTGTTGCTGGCTGTGGTGGAAACGTGTTACAGGTAACAGCCTGGCCCTGAATCCTGCCTTGTGCTGGGGGACACGGCACCACCGCTGCTTCAGAGCAGGAGAGGTCACAACAAGGATTCTCTACACTGAAGGTGCTGCTTTTGCCTTGCATTAGCACAGCAAAAAGGAGAAAGCTGATGCTTTCCATTTCCCTTCATAGACCAGTTGTAGTCAAGACACCAACGGCATGGAAGGTACTCGAGGAAAAAGGGAGAAAAATTATAAGAATAACAATAAATTATAAAAATAGGTGTCGCAGCTTGTTCTTAGCTACTCTAGAAGAGATGGCACAAACTCCATTTTCACATCCTGCTGCGTTACGTTGCTGACACAGCCCCTCTTAGCTGCCTGCTGGTCCTCTACCACACGGCACACGTGCCTGCCATCGCCACCTCCTCAAGGCTCCCCATCAGTGACAGCACTCCAGGTGGCCACCTGGGAGGACCATCAGAAGTAACAGCAGGGAACGGACAAGGTATACTCACAGCCCCTTCCCCTCCTGAATCCTCATGCCCCTGGCAACAGCAAGAGCTTTGTCTTTTGGCTTCAGAGGCATGGGGTTGAGATACCAGCCAAGCACAAGCAAGGATAAAATCTCTCATTATTCACTCATTACCACCTTGTGCAATGAGCTCAAGGAGAGCTCCCACATAGCAGCAATGGCGTTTAAGCCATGCCTTACTGGCAGGCAGGCAGCAAAACAGAGGTGCCAGTGGGGAGTTAGGCCTACACAGATGGGGAACGTTTAGATTCATGGCAGTCTCAGGCCAGAAATTGCATCTCTCAGGATGCACCTGAAAGCACTGAGCCAGTGGCTAAAGGAAGCAGGCAAGGGGCATATAGAAGAAAGAGATGAGAGACTATGCAAATTCTACCACGGTGCCCCAGCCATCCATATTTTATGGCCTGTCAGCATGTTCGCAAGCAGGAAAGGAACAAGGAAGAGCCCTCTCCATCACTTAACTTCACCTGTCCCAAACACCTGCTCGGAGCAGGTCCCTGGCTGCAGAGGTCTGGCCTTGTTTCCAGACCCCATGTGAATGGGTCAGTCATCCTGGAGAAATGGGAGACAGGTCTCCAACAGACAGGCACAGCAGCCTCCGTAAGCAACTTACTCATCTGCTTCTGTTCCATAACCCAACTCAAAGATTGGGTGGAAAGTTCTCGGATGACTGGGCAAACATTTCGCACACTGAGTGACTCACACACATACAGCCTGCGTTGTCCTGAGTTTCCTCAAGCCCTCATATCCTGGGAAACTGGAAAAAAAAAAAAAAGCTTATTCCAAACATGAAAGAGAACAAAGCTGAAACGTGTTAGTGCAAATCCAGCCTATACGGTTGATCTATTACATTCAACAGGAGCCTTGCCTCTTGCTTCAGCAGGCTGCTTACCAGGCCACAGTTAAACGAAATTAGCTCCTATTGATGGCTCCCCACTGAAGTGACAGATGCCCTCAGTGAAGGTTTCAGTGGAAGAGACAGTCATGTTAACCCCACCGACCATGTCAGCATCTTCTCAGGCAGAGCAGAGACACAAAAGCGCTTGCCTTCAGATGGGAACTGGTTTGCATTAAAGTTGGATGTGTGCACACAGGCAAACAGAAGTTCATCATCAATTTTCTTCTGCAACTCTGATCTCTGGAGTTGAGGAATGTTTCAGATTTCCATCTTTAGAGAGCAACCGTTTAAGCTCCTACTATGACGGTGTCTTGCTTTGGAGGACGTGAGTTTTCTGTTCAGGCCCAAGCAGAATACCTAGACTAAGGCTTAACCTCACAGAATTTTTAATCATGTGCCCAAAACATTTAACCTATGTGTGCACCATGTGTGCCTATGTGGGAAAGGATGAGCAGTCTCACTAAAAGCAGGCTGTGCGCTGAGCACCAGCTTTGTCAAAGGGCACATCAAGCTTTGCCTAGAAAGAACAAGTGTGATTGCACAGAAGTGCAACATAGTTATAGAACTGCTTCCCCCAGCTGTTGAAATTGAGACTTTTGTGGGAAAGGATGTTCCTTGGCACACCTATAACACCTAGGCCAGCCAGAGCACAGCATTAGAAGAAAACTCATGGCAAGCAGAAGGCAGCGTGGGAGGGGGAGCACTGCTATCATCTCACACGGATGGAAAAACAATTCCCTACGTAACCGAAGGCAGCTCTGGTCTCTTACCTCCCCGGGGCAGGATGGAGGAGGTGACGCAGGTGCGTTCGCAGGACAAGGTGCCACCAGCTGCGTGGGACAGACCTCAGCAATAGCTCGATATCACAAAGCGGAGCACTGCAAGGAGACAGAACCACAAAGACCTGACCTTTTACTCTCATTTTATTGCAGATTCTTCCAGAACTTTAGCCCCTCTTCACAAAAAGGGGAATAAGAAATTCATTAGATCTTATCCTTTCCCACAAAAGTCTGAATTTCAACAGCATTTTCTAATAAAAAATACTTCATGGAAACATTTGTGGCCAGCTTGCGTTTTATTCTGTTTGCTAGGACATGCGTCCTATGGGCCTGGAAACAAGATGGCAGTTGGCAGGGAAACAGGCAAATTTTTCACCTGAAGTGTCAGTTTTGCTTAAGGACCTTTCTCTCACCAACAGGCGGGCTGTTTCTGGAAGTGCTCTATGGCACGCTGGCGTTCAACCAGCAAGAATTTCACAGCTTCACGGCAAAAGGCTGAGGCCTTGACATTTATACGCGATTTCACCACTTCACCACCCAAACCAAAAGCCAAGCCCAGTCCTGCCAATATCCAACCTCTGCAGCCATTGACCATTCCCTATTGCTCCAGGCCTTCTTTGCAAGGGAGACTGGTTAATCAACAGCTGCAGGTGTCTCAGTTTCTTCTGCTCTTTACTACCCTCCGGTGCCTTTGTCCCCACCAGCAACCGAAAGGAGCCAGCACATACACAGACCTTATGCTTACACTCACGCCAGGACAGGAAGGACAAAGTCACAGATAGGAGAAGATGGGATTATCTGCTTGGCTGCTGCTTGCTCTGAAAAAGTTGCAAAGTCCAGGACAGCAAGATTTCCACTGAGCTTGCATTTTCTGTGATGTAACCTCTCTTAAATGAATTTAACCCCCCCCCGCCCCCCCAAAAAAAGCTGGTGAAAAGTCCCACACAAACTGTCACTTGTGACTAGGCCTCTTATAGCCCGCTAACATGATGAGGAGCTGGAAACTTTTGCTCAGCAAATAGATTAAGCACAAGCCTGTTTCAAAAGCAGCGAGGAGGAAGGGGTAAGGCTCCTCTGGGAAGCTCCGAGAGCCAGCTCTTCCTTCGCATGGCCACCATGCCCACTAGCTTCACCCTCGCTCTGCTCCAGGTGTCTCAGAGACTAAACAAAGCGATCGGTTCTCTCCGAAGAGCCATTTGCAATCAATACAGCACACAGCTAAGAAGCCGAGAGGCAGATGCACGGGGGAGCGCGGACTCTGCTGCTCCACTTCTTTCCTTCTGTTTGTGCCAGCCACATGACATGTGACGTGTGGCTGTGCAAGGCTTTCTCCATACGGGAATTATGTACAAGTCATGCTCCCACTGCTAGCAGCACATCAGGCCTGAAAGAGTTCAACACAATCAGCCTTCATTCAAGCGCACAATGTTCTTGGGTACCAGATTCCCACTGCTTCACATCTTGTCTAAACTGCGTCCCAGGCTTGGAACTAGGGGAAGCTCAGTTCCACTCGTGCTGGATGCAGGAGTTTGCACATTCAGCCACCTTCAGCAAACACAGTGTTTAGCTCAGACCGATACAACAACCACGAATTGCACAGCATGGGTGTAAAGGTGAGACCAGAGCTGCAACCAAAGGGAAGAAGGCACTGGTTCCGAGGCACTTCATTTGCTGTTATGAGGGCCAAGTCTCTTGTACAACCAGCAGAATCAAAGAAAATAACCTCAAGTGCCCATGTGCTCACTTCTCTTTTTTATGGGTTTATTTACGTCAGCTTACTAGTTAATACTTTAAACAAGTTGAAAGGAAACACTTTGAAGCTACAAGGATGTTAACACTGGCTTTACCATTAATGTGATGAAGGCTGGGTCAGATACAGCCCCTGCTCAGCTTCCATGGACAGCTCCAGGGTAAATCCAGTAGTGGTGCAAAGAGCAGCACAACTCACCGCAGGTAAGAGAACAGATGTAAGCAGCGAAGTGCCTTCACTCGCCTGTCAGCAGACAGCAGCGGGGTAGGGGGAAGAGTTTGCATTAAGTCACCAGAATTTTATGGACAAAGGTAGATGGCTAAGAGACTATGCTGGAACAAAAGTCACAAAAAGGGATTGAGCACCAGCCTCTGCGTTGCACTGGGATGACGCTCTAGGCAGCTGCTTGGGACTTCGCTTAGCATAAAACTGGCTCAGCTGCAAACCAGGTGCCTGGAAGTAAGACTGACCCCCGACCCTGAGCCACCCCAGCATTTACCCCTGCGTTCATTCAAGCAACCTGAAACATTAGGCTTAAAGACTAACATTTCCTCTAAAGCATATCCCGCTGAACTGTTCTACACCAGATCATACCCTACCAGGGCTCACGTGTATCCTGCTGCTCCGTCCATCACCACGCACACTCAGAAGTCCCTAAAGGCGAGCGGTGCTTTGGGCCATCCTTGTCCTTCCTTCCAAAACCAGGGGAAGCCCCTCCTGCCCTGTCGGATCTAATTGGAAACAAGGGTTTGGGACCTACTTTTCAAAGGATGAGGAAGGCACTCGATTCAAATTACAGGATTCAGCTTAACACAGCCTCCAGAGGAGATGGACGTTTCAGGGAACAAGTATTCCCATTCCATTAACCAGGACTGGCACAACCCAGGGCAGCCCCGGGTTCCCTTGCATGGTGCTCAGCCTTGTGAACCCAGTGGTGGTGCAACACAGCTCTCAGCAACAAGTGCTTGTCCAAATGCTGCAAAATGCTCTCAAATTCACTGAATATTCCACAAGCATAGAAATCCTGAGATGAAATTAAGTTTTGCTGAATCAATCCATGCAAATATTCCTTCAGTTCTTCTTCTGAATCTTCAACAAAAAAATAGAGAAAAGATTTAAACATATCCACACAGCAATTAAGCCACTAGTGCATTGCTCAGCTGCTCAGTCTAAGAACCGTACAGCTGCACTTTCTAGGAAACACATCTGAACTCTGAGCAGGAAGACCTCAACATAATCCAATCCAAACTGCATGCAAGATCCATTCGTACGACTCATCTAGCCTAGACGATTTTTTCTAGGGCTGTAATTACTGTGGAGTTTTGTAGACATGCGTTTGTTTTAAATACACTAGCAGGCAAAAGGTATGGAACAGAAACAGGTTCTGCAATGAGGGGGAAGAGGAGCACTTGTCCCCATAGCATTTGCTTTGTTCACTGATAAATACTCCTGAGGTGAAACCATTTTTTGTCCCAGAGAGACGAATGGGACTCGCACAGCTCCCGTGGGGCAGTGACCAAGCTGACCAACTTCCAGACCTGCCCAAGTGAGCCCCATGGCTGGAGCAGGCTCTCGGAAAAATGGGAAGCTCCCCTTATTTGAGCCTTTGGAAACCGTCCTGTGCCCAGGAGGAGGGACAGACCAGCAAGAACACAGGCAGCCCTGTCATCCCAGCTAATCCTCTGGGTCCCCGCCAGGTTTTTCCCATCAGACAGCCAACCTCCCTCCCACTCCCAGTTCTTTCGCAGCTCACAGAAGACAGATCCTCCAAGCAGCTCAGCACAAAACATCCTGGGACGTGCCCCAGACGTAGGCCGAGCGCATCGGGATGGTGACGGTGCTTTGGGTTTGCCTTGGGAAGAGCGTACTGGTGCTAGGCTGGCGCTGACCCAGCTGCCAAGTCACCCAGGGCAGCTGCCTGCCAGGGCCAGCCCCGAGGACTCATTTCCCCACCAATAATTTCTGCAGTGTTTGGGCTCCTCGCTGTTTACCTTAAACCCCAGCCTTTTCTGTTAATGCCGTGACGGCGTAGAAGACTCGCACAACTATTGTGCTGATCAGCGCAAACCAGGCGGCCGCTCCTCTGCAGCTCCCTGCCTGGCACAAGCCTCCTCTTATCTGCAGGCCCTTGGCAAACAGGGCACTGCTGCTGGCTCTCTCTGGCTAGCCTTTGCCTCCACCACCTACCTCTCTGTTTATGTTACTTTCTCAACGCAATTGCAAATATGATAAAGGTTAATCTGGTACAGAAGGTAAATAGGGTTACACAAAGCTGGATTTAGCAATTTAGTTTTATTGGCCACTAAGGAAGGCAATTCTTCGATGCAGGTAATGAGGAGATAGCCAAGCCAGATAAAGGATCTGTGCAATATAAACATCCTCCCCAAAGCCTGCTCCCCGCTTGCATAAGCACTGTAATCATGAAAGCAATTCTTAATGGAGCCACTTGGCAGAGGCCCTGGTAGAGCAAGCTGTGAGCCTCTCCCTAGCCGATGGAGCAGCTCCAAGAGCGTGTTACTACACTGTAGTAGTGCAGCAGGAGGGAAGAGGTGGAAAGCTGCACCAAGGCTGCAAGCAGTGGCACTGGAGCAGGGCCAGGCCTCCTCTGACACGTCACCTGTGTGGTTTGGAGCAGGTCACTTATCCCCTCTGTGCTCAACTCTGCATCTCTAAATAGAAACTGATGATTCTCCCCTTGTGCCCCATCTCTCCTGAGGGTTGTTTCTTACATGCGGGTAAGTGCTTCTGGCTGGAAGTGTTACTGTCATTCAGAAACCAGCAATAATACTGCTCCTAATAAGCGACTTTTCATTTTTCCTGAGCTTCCAGAATTTGCTCATTGCCTTAAGGAAGGAAAAATTGAACAAATCAAGGTCCTGGTTTCCTGTGCCAGCATCCTGCCCTCTTTCACCTGTCTACACCAAAACCTACGACAATCCTCAAGGCTGAATGGGAAACCTTTTGCACCCCATCTTTTGTGTTGTTTGGTTTTGTTTTCTCCTTTGCTCTCCAATTTAGCATAGCAGTGCCAGATCTGCCTTACCTCTCAGCAGAGACACTGGCAGCATTTCACATTGCCCACTGCATGGCCTCCCGTCAAGTCGATGGCTCGGCCACCGCACAGCAAGGCACGATCCTCGGCAGGTTCAGTCCGCTGCACAGCTCTGGTTTTCTGCCAGTCCAGGACTGAAGCACTCAAGGCAGGAGGAAGTCTCAGGAAACTCACTGGCGCTCTGTTTTCCACAGAGAATTAAAAAAAAAAAGTGAAGTTTAATTCACCCCCAAAGTCACTAATTGGATGATAGGTCTAGCAGTCACTAGTGGTGACAGGGTTTTCTTACCAGAGGCAAAAGAGGCCTCACTCCCATAACAAACAGTGTGCATTTACCAGCTGCAGGACAGGATCAGTCCAGGTATTCACTCCAATATCAGCTATGCTGATTTCCAATGCCATACATTAAGAGTTCCTCCTTGTCTGCATTCATTTAGCTTTCATCAAGGATTTTCATCAGATTGGTCTAGGAATTTTTCCTATCCTACACACTCCAGATAACTGTTGATGAACTACCACCCTGGGAGAAGCAGAGACATCCACTGGAAGTATCAGACTGCAACTCGGGAGAACTGCTTTCTGGTCCCCAGCCTGCCGCTGGCCAACCTCAGATGAGTAACCCCACTGCGCGTGCCTCTTCTGCCCGCTGTAAAACAGAGAAGTGTACCTCTGCAAGTGCTACAGGACGATTAAGGATTTTTTTTTTTCCCATTCAGCCTCAGTATCCTGATCTGCTCCAAAGTGGCATTACTGAGGACACAGACTTTTTTTTTGGTGGTGGTTGGGGTGGAAGCTGTGACTCTTCGGTAGCTGATCAGCATCTGGAGGTATAGCTGAACTGCCTTATTTCCTTTTCCTTATACCTGGCAGCCTGTGACCTATCAGTTTGCCTTACTGAACTTTAAAATCTTACCACTTACCATCTTTGACTACAAAAAAAAAAAAAAAAAGCCAATGCTGTCTGCAGTCACAGTCATTTTCCAGCTCCAGGACCACAGCTGGTATAAAGTGACTGATCTTCACCGGAATTTAGGACGCTATCTTGATCTATTTTCTTATTTTTTAAAACCAACGGATCCGTTCCTGCGGGTGGTTTGAAATGACACCTGAGGCAGGATAAGCCTTATCACGCATTACCTCGCCGAGCGAGCAAAGGATCTTCTGAGGGATCAAATAACTGCTCTTCTGTTGGTCATAAGGGATAAGTTAAGCCACCAGGACAACGTCGGCATGCTCTTTTGTCCCTGCGAGGACTCTGCAGGCAGCGGCTGCCTGGGCCACCTCAGAGGGCTGGGGTTCAGGTACCATCCCCAGCTCAGGAGACAAGTGACGCCTCGGGCAGGGTCTGACCAAGCCCAGGGAGCCCAGCTGCCCCTGGCTCCCCCTGGCACCCTTCAGCACCGGCTCCCAGCCGCCCCAGCCCAGGTCCGCCAGGATTTTTATGGAGGCGCCAGAGTGAAGCAAGACATTTATGTTTTCCCAAGGAATTCAGTTCCCTAACGACAAACTGATTAGGCATACAAGAGCCCCAAGTTCTTTTTGAAAGCAGAACTTGGGAATACAAATAACTTAAATCCTTCTGTACTCTTTATGCATGTTTCTGAACTGGGGCTTTTAAATAATCCGCCATTTTGTCATTTAGAAACTATTATCAATAGACCATGTTACATTCAGTGCTGTATTTGACCAGCTCTGTTTACTTAAATACATAATTCCCGATAAGCACAATTAATAATAATAATATTATTAACAATAACAGACCATGCCACAGACCATCCTCCCTGGCAGAGGTGACGGCATCCCCTTTTGAAGAGGGAAACAACCTGCCTGCAGACCCTGCCATGGGCATCAAGCTGCAGAACCCCCGGCACAGGGCCGAAAAGTGTGCTTTGGCCTTGGTTGTTTAACTTCTGGGCCCCAGCTAGGAACCAGCACGTCTCATGCTGTGCCAGGATGGAGGTGCCCACTGCCCAGCGGCAGGGCCTGGGGTGCCTCGGTCCTGGCTGCAGCCTCCCCAGGCTGCGGAGGGGGTGGTGAATATTGCCAGGGTGACAAGGGGGGGGAACGAGTGATCCACAGCCAGCACAAAACAGCATCTCAGCAGAATTTTGCTGGATGCCAGGGCAGAGCAGGGAGACCACCCCGTTACATCCATCCCGATGTAGCTCTGGGAATGCCATTACTTTTGCCCCGTGCCTGTTGCTGTGCAAACGCCCTCCTGGACGCCTCTCCTTCAGGCACTGGGGAGATAAGGCAGCCTTTGAAATTAATTGTGCTTATGAGGAATTGTGTATTTAAGTAAACAGAGCTGGTCAAATATAGCACTGACTTATAAACCCCCTGCAATATCATCGTGCATGGAAAAACCTTATCTGAAAGTTCCTGAACTAACTCGTACCCCTGCGTTCAAACACGGCAACCCCCAAGCTGACATTGCGGAGTTCACCTTTTTCTAACACAAAAGGAAGAGGAGAAGACCTGGCTGTGACGAGATCCAAGAGCAGAGGCTTTGCCAGGAAACAAGTCTGGTTAAAGCCTTCAGATCAGGACCCAGCACCAGCACTTTTCCGCCCGGAAGAAGGAAGTGTTGCAGATGGCTTCAGCCACAGCCTATAAACCCACTAACTGCCAGCAGACGCCAATGGCATCGAGAGCTTCCAGGGTTCAGAAAGCAAGTTGACAAATTCACAGGAAAGCCCGCCAGGAGCTCCTAAGCAGAGGACGCCACGAGCCACTGAAGGGACGGGGAACGGAGCTCCCGGATGAAGCCCGCTGATGTTTGCCAGCAGTCACGGCACCGCTTGCCCTTCCCAACCTGCTCAGCAGCACGTGGCGGGCCGGGTCCTTGCACGGAGGGCACAGGGACAGCCCTCGAACAGAGTCAGTCTCGTCCACTTCCCCGCCCCAGGTTAGATGGATATATCTACATCATTTAGATCTCTCCCTAATATGCTTCTTGAAAACCTCCAGGCACCAACGTATCCCCTCCCAGGTCACCTGCTCCGCCGCTGGAAGCCCCAAACCCACAGCAAAGAGGAGGGCAGACACACACATGTGCAAGGTTAACTGACCCCAGCAGAGCCGCTCACCCCCTGCAGCAGCCAGACATCAGAGCACTGTCCTGCTCAAGCGTATGCCCGCTCGCAGCAGCTCAGAAGCCACCTTCACGCTTTTTCCCCTCCCTTTGTCTCAGCCTTACCCAAGACATTTTGCAGGTGGGAAATATCAACAACACAAGGTCAAATTAAGGCAGGTTTAAGGGCATTCCCTGTATCAAATCAAAAATCGATGGAGATACAACACCTCTCCCAAGGCAGGCAATTCATCATAGCTGCGCTTTTAGTTACTGAAGTGGAAGATGATGAAGAAACACCCTTCGTTTTAAATACAAATCTCACCATAAATAGACTGCTTAATTAAACCATTTGTTTTTAAAGGGGAACTAGAGAGATCTGGCTCGTTCATGACAATAAACCAGCTCCAACTGAAGTTCTGAGTCTCGCTATTCCCCACGACAACTCGCCAGGTTTTCCCACCAGGCTCCATCCTTTCCATGGCAGATAACAACAGCAGGGCTGTGCTTCCAGCTCAGAAATCACCGCTGAGACTTCACCCAGGGCCAATGGACTTGGCCAGGCAATGTCACCCTCTTTATTGCTGAACAACACAGCTGCATAATCTTGGTGATTCATTAAAATAATAAACACCAGATAATAAAAAAGTAAAATACTCAGCATACGCTGGGAGAAGTACAATAGCTTATTTCCTTGTTCAATGACATCCTGATAGAGATTTATGTCACGTACACCATTTGCAAGAGTACAACACTATCCAAGGTGACTGTCCTGCAGGTTTTTGATCACCGTTATCTTATTTTTGAGCAAGACATACTGGTACAGCTTGAGAAATGAGCAGCAAGGCCTTACTGCATAAATTAGCTCTCTTCAAGGCAGTACTGATGTTGGTAAGATGCCTGGTGATAGTGTGTTGTGCAGAGGGATGAGAAAAGCAAGCGACTACGTGGAACCCTGAGTGGACACAGCGCTGCTGGCAAAGGGTTTTCCTGGCAGAAAGCAGCTCAGGTGAGCCACTGCGAGATGAAGGCACCATGAACAAGAACAGGGGGCAACAAAAACGTAATGGGAGAGAGCTAACCTTAACATGAACATCCACCCAAGAGCCCAAACCTGGGCAGCTGTCCTTCTTCAAGTTTGTTCTGCTGCTCTTTCACACCTAAAGCCCAGTTCTGGTGTGCTGAATCCATGCAGCCAAAGCTCAGGTTCAGATTTACTCCCACTGGCTGCTGTCTGAAGTCATCATGAAGTTCATTGGGCAAACAAGCTTGTGACAGCTACGCTGCTACTGCAGTTATCCCGGCCCCAAAATTGCAAGGTATGGCACTGAGAAACTGGCACCCAAAATACCTTGTCCTTGAGCACAGACCTAGGTCTTCTCCTCTCCTAAGGGAGGGCTGAAGACTCGGAGAATATGCTGAAGATGCGCAGAAACAGCTCTGCCATCACAGCCAGTCTCAGCACTGACCTGTTTAAGAAATGAAAACCTGTTAAGAAATCAGCCGTTTCGTATCAGGGAGCTACTAAACTGCAGGTGTGTTTGACAACCCGGGCCACCAGAAAACCAAAAAGCCCAGGCCAGGGCCACTGCTGTGCCACGCGGGGCTGTGTCCACGGGTGGGACATGTCCTCCTGCTTCCAGACGTGGGAGCCCCGCAGGGGTCGGCAGGGAGCGGCGCGCACGTGCCTGAATCAGAGCCTGCGGGTTGCTCGTTCTTCCACCTTCCTTCTGCCTCGAGGTTCCTGGTGGCGTGACACTACAGGACAGGATGAGCCATCTCTTTTACAATGGGATCAGCTCACCCTCCTCTCAGCTGAGGGTCATTGCTCTTATCGCACTGTCACCATGACACACATTTTTCCCTCCTGCTATTTACTGCTGGAAATTGGTTTGATCAGAAGCAATGAATCATGAAGCCGGTAAGAAGAAAAGTCACAAAGCTGAGACTGAGAGTCTCAGATCTCACGGCACTTGTAGCTTCCTGCATGAGGGGAGATGCGAGTCTTTCCCTCCCCTTGAAATGAAATTGCAAAACTGCGTCCAACAGCCCGTGCTGGAGGAGAGGGGGATCCGCATATTCAAGTTGACAAGGAAAATACACCCAGAAGGCGCAGGCGTGGAGGCCTACAGCCCTGCAACACGTTCTAGCTAGCTATGTCGTAAATGAGCTGCTAGAGGTGGAAAAGGGAGGAATGGCCATTTTTTACCTGGGTTCTGAAATGGGAACAAAATTAAATCCTTTATCTCTGTGCAAACCTAAACACAGTATTTTGGGAAGCATACATATGAGACTCAACACCCTTAGAGGAACAGAAAAATATAACAAGAGCAGCAAGCAAACCAGCAGTAAATGTGCTATCAAACCCACCTCCCTCCTTCATCCCAGCCCAATGAAGTATTTTGGTGCATCCCCACCAAACCGTTTTTCATTTCCGAGTGTTTCTGCAGTCCCTAATGCCTGCCCAGGCTCAGCGAAGGCTCTCCTACCCCACTGAGAGCCGTTCTTGCAACAAGCCTGAAAAGCTTTGCCTTTGGCACGTTACAGCTGACATCAGATTTACTGCAGCTGCAACAGCACAGCGAATAAATCTGCTGTTTGGTGGCAGCGGATTTTGCCCAGATCCCTTCAGACGACAGGAAGTCACACACTTGACCGATGGTTTATTTCAGTGGTCATTTCTCCAGGGCACGGTATTAATATATCTTCATTGTTAGTCAAATACCACGCCAGCCTGAGCGTTCCGCCAGGCAAAATCCTCTCCCATAAACCCATGAGCCTGAGTCAAAGATCCCGAAGGCTGCTGTGCCTGTGGAAATGGCACTTTTGGGATGCCCAGCCCCTCTCCAGAGACTTTAAAACCCCGAAGGACACAGAGCAGAAAGCTTAGAAGAAAGAAGCAGCCAGGAGGTGGCTGCTGCTCTCAGCTGCCTCCAAAACACACAATGCTTTTAAGAAAGCAAAAGAAAACAGCTTAGCAATGGGTTTTGTCACTTGTGAATGCTGAATGGAAGTTTTCTTCCCTAACAGTTCCACAGGCGCACCGACGGGAAGCCCGGCTGCCCACCAAGCCCCGGGGCGAGCACCGGGGAGCGCTCCTTCCTGACCCCTGCAGATCCCATTTTACAACCCGAGGCATACGATTTGATAACCCTTATCTGAACCTGCGCGCTATTTGTATCAATGGAGTTGCCTGGATGCAGAAATCACCTCGATGACTTCCCGTAACGCTGGATTCCACTAAGCCCAAGATACTGGAGAGGCACTGCAGACGCTTGCTCCAGGTTCGTTAGCAGTCGGAAGCAACGTTTGTCAGCCTAAGTCCCAACACACAGTCCTGAGCCGGTGACATGCTTGCTTTTCTGTGCAAACTTCCTTTGAACGCCATCATTTCTGATGCTCAGCCTGTCACAGGAGCCCTTCAGTATTAACTTTTTCTTAGAGCCATTGCTAATGGAGCCACGTCATTACATTAAAGCCTCAGCTTCCAAAAGCAGCAACTCATTGCTATGCAGAGGATCTCTTAAAAAAAAGAAATTGATCCCCAAGTTTCAAACACCAGAATGAAAATCAAAGACAATTTCTATTCATTTATTTAAACTATTATTTTCACGACATATTCTGAGGGTGGAAAAGTACTGAGTTACGATTTGGCAGACCCCTTACACACACAACATGAGGAAAAATCTGGAGAACAGGGAAAACAGTCAGAAAACAAGAGCCCCAGCAGCCAACAGAATGAGGCCTGACACCACCAAGATGACCAGAAGGCTGAACTGAAATTCAAGCCAAACTAATGGGAGTTCTGCTTCCCTTAATGCAGAGGCAGATGAGAGACTTTATCAGGAAGAGTTACATCTCCGCCACCTACATCTCACGATACAGAGAAAAAAACTGAAGGAGAGCTAACGGGATTTAGTGAGAGCAGAACCAGGCTCCCCAAGCACTGCTTTTCCAGACAGCCATCGCACAGAGCACGGAGCCTGCAAAGCCAATTCCCGCTGGTTATCCCGGGTCTGACTGCTAACGCAACAGCCCAGCGCTGGGCTGGAACAAACCCGGAGCCCCCGGGTGCCACCACTCCATGTCCCGGCAGCCTCCCGCAGGCCTCTTGCTGGACCCACAGCTCCTAGCCCAGTGTTTTTGTAACCCGCTTCTTGCAAACAGCTTGGTTATATATTGCTGTCATAAATTCAGCCTAGTAACAGCTGGGGCAGATTTACAGAGGATGTGTTTTTTTATGACAATATTATTCATGGTGTGTTAGCCCTTACAATGTGTTTAGCCAAGGAAAAAAAAAAATAAAAAGATAAGATATCCTCTGGTTGATTATTGACAGATAGTTGGCGGCTCGCGTCTCCAGGACTGCGTGGTCACAAATGAAATGAATGCAGCCCCTGAAAGCACTGATTCAGTAACTTGACCACGTCAGACTGGGAAGTGATGTGGACTGAAGAGGACAAGGGTGATCATTTGTAACAGCCGCTGTATTTTTGCCTCTCAGAGCTCAGGCAGAAGCTCGTCAGAGCAGCTGTCAGCCCACCAAGCGTGCAGCAAGAGCTTGCCCAGAGCCAGGCCTCCTGACCCCAACAGGGGAGCCTCAAGCCTAGCGGGGAAGCGACGCCTGCTCTGGAGGTGCCAGAGGCACATCAGGGGGGCTCCAGGTGACGCATCCCAGGATACCATGCCAGGCACCGCTCAGCCACGGGTGCCCGTGCAGGACACAGACAAAAAGCCAGCCTTGCTTTGCCCAGGGAACACCTTTGCTAACACACACTGCTCTAGCCACCTAGGCAATGGCACGGGAGCCTTTAGCTAACCCAGCCCAGTGCCCAGCTGTTAGGGCTTACACCACGCGAGATGCAGGAGACACGGATACAACTGCAAAGCCACCAGAGAGAAGAAGAGGCAAGAATCAGCCCCGGGCTCCTCAACACACTGGTGTCCCTAGAGACACCGCTTGGCTTCCCAGGCAGACCCCAAGGCCCCAGGACACGAGGCTGAAGCCTCGCTTCTCCCCGGGTCATGCCTCCTGAGCTCACCTAGTTAGGAGCAGGAGGCAGCTTTTGGAGGGCATCGCCGGCAGCACCCCTTAGAGAGGGGTAACAGGGACGGGTTAGGTGCAATTAGAACGCCGACCGTCCATTTTACCTTGCCCCCATCCTACAGAGTTCAGACGCTGCTCGTGAATGACATCCCTGCTGCACCTTAAGCAGTTATGAGGTCTAAATCTAGGCCCGTGGCACGCAGGGACTGTATCTTTCAGAGGCTGAGCTTCCCCAAAAATGGGAAGATGGTGGAGAAACCTGGAGAAATGTGGTGTCTTGAGCAGAAGTACCAACAAATACAGAAGACTGCCCTCAGCTCCTTCACCTGACACAATCCTCTAGCTGGAATGCGACTGTCTGGACTCTCTGCTGTGCATCATTTGCATCTCCTCTCAGTTCGGTTTGCCTCGCTCCCCTCCAAGCCCACACGGCTCATGCAGGTATAGGAGCACCAAGATAAGCTTTACAGAATAATTTCTTTTGTCATCTCGGTTGTATTGTGCTCCGAGCTGAGGATCTCTGCCAGCAACACAAGCGAGAGACTTTTTGGTCAGCCGGACAAGTGCCTCTACTGGGAATTACGAGGGCTAACTTCAAGCCTAAGTTTATTTTAATCTCGGTCAAGTCACTTCATCCCTCCAGAGCTTTTCTTTGCAGACTCGCTTGTCTGCTGTTGACTATTAGGTAAAGATGAACCTAGGCCAATTAAATAACAGTTATTTAATTAGTTTTTACTTCCCAGCAGTCATGTGAAATTCTGTTTGCTTGCACAGCAGAAATTGCGAGATCCAAGGTGAATGTTTTTTTATTACTGATCTTGCACAGTTCGTCTTCACAGTTCCCTCACCTAGAACAAGCAAGACAATCAGAGATAGCTTCTCAGAAGTTTCCTTCTCATTACATCCTGAAGCGTTGTTTAACTCTCATTCATCATTTGTTTGCTTTGCCTGTTGGCTAGGTACCTCACCGCACCCCTTCACATGACTTCTCCCTTTGGCTAGCGCCATGCATGACTTAACGCCCGCCCTGTCAGGCACTAACCGCAAGCACCTGGTTTCACCAGGCTTTAAGGACACCAGCTGCTCAGACACCCTCACCAAGCCGGGTCATCTCACCTAACACATGCACGTACTACGCAGCCACTCCACAAGCAGGAACCACGTGCCTTTTGGAGAAAAAGATAAACTCTTAGCTGGTACAGAAACCAGACCCCCCTCAAACCTTTAACACGGCACCTGAAAGCCCAGCTTGGTTTCTGTTTGTGTACCTCTGTTAGGCATTAGTGACAAGAGCCTGAACGTAAGCAGCCCATACCTTAGCACGGTCGGCACTGCTGTCACCACGGGGGCTGTCTGGGCCCCCAGAGGTGCACGCATGTCCTGACCCAGAGCCCCTCGCCGCAGGCGAGAAGCAGAGGCCACGGTGCCAGCAGAAGGCCCGGCCCGGCTCTGCAGGGGAGCAGCCAGACCACGGCAGAAGAGCTGGGGCCATCAGTGAGGGGGGCGAATGAAATAAAGCCCCGTCCGCGCACGGGGGGGAAAGCCTCATCTTCCCTCCTGCTAGGACCTTCTGAAGGTGCCAATTGCTCTCTCTAGGAAACTGCGTTCCCCAAACTCCGGTTATTCAGAGACGTGGTTCTGCTGTTTCATCGCTGCTTGTGATACCAGGCGGGTGAAACTGCAGCGGGGAAAGGAAAAAAACAGCAGGTCCTGTGCTGTGTGATGAGGCAGTGACGCATATCAAACAGAAGACTTCAAAAGGCCTTATCGCATGCAGGTCTAGGTGATGATGTGTCTCCTCAGAGAAAGCCGATAGCCTTGAGAGACAAAGGGCCCCAAGAGCCAGGAATGCCTGCCTTCATTAAAGCTTTGGGCCTGTTCCCAAAAAGCCTGGTCTCAGAGCCGAGCCTGCTGCCAGGGTGGTAGATAAGAAAGAGCTGCATCTGCAAAACCTTTCCCTCCACTCCTCCCAGCACCTGCCCGGTGCACCAGGACATTAACCTTTCTCGTTGTTCCCCATCCTTCATTTCTTCTCATCCACCACCACCAATGTCCCCACGTACAGAGGCTGTGCCAAAGCACAGCAGCTTCCAGGCCTCAGAAATGAGTCAGAAAGCAGCACTGTGCCAGCCCGGCCTTGGCTTAACCCAGGACGTGCAAACCCAAGGACCGCAGCTGGCAGGGAACGCAGAGGCATCCCAGCTTCAGGCAGGAGCCAGTGAAGTAACGTCCAGAAGCTACCTTGCAAATGCAGCCAGGAAGGAGAGAACTGTACCAGCCCCCAGCAGGCCACCCTTACTGCTGTAATTCACCCGGCACGGAACCTCCTTAGCTCCCCATTGCACAATTATCAGCGCTGCGTTTTCAAGCACCTTAACCCATGCCTCAGATAACCTTCCCCTCTAAAAGCACCGGGAATCCAGGTGAGGAGGTGATGAGGGGAGCAGAGAGACTGGAGGGAGGACACGGAGCCTGGCTCCAAGGAGGAATTCCCTCCAGTGTCCTGCACACATGAGCCCAGGCTACAGAGGACACACCTGAGCAAAATCATAGGTGACCAGTTCTGAACTCAAGTGTGCAACAGCACCAGGTAGATAACGGAGGAGGTACGGTGTGATGCTGTGCCAGGTCACCCCTTCCTAACCGTCCTCTCATCCGGGTGCACACCACCCGCGGGCACAGCGAGGTGTCCCCGAGCCCCACAAGGCAGGCAGCAGCGCTGGGCTTCCCAAGGCACTGCTCCAGCCACGGACAGATGCGCTGCGCTCCCACCCCAGCAAGGACGCCCAGCTGACATCGCGCTTCAGCAGCCTCAGGCTCTGGTCTCATCCGTGGCTTGTGACCCCCTTTCCTTGCAGGCTTTGCAAATACTGATGTACTTAAGTAAACCCTGTTACGGGGACTGCCAGCACTCTGATGCCTCGTGGGGTCCTTCGCTTTCCTACCACGTCAGAGCTGCCAACAGACTTGGGGTAGGCACAGACAGGGGCTGTTCTGGCAGCTTCAAGGAGCCACAACACAATATTCCCTTCATACCTGGGAAGAACAAGAGGCTTTCTGAACTTTCTGTCATTTGTTCACAAGCTGCCGTCACTGCTTGGGCAGCCGAGTGGCAAGGCTGTAGCTCGTACTGGCTCAAAATGGTCACGGAGACAAACCACCACCACGCTTTCTTTCCTAAGACACACACCCTGCTGGCAGGTGAAATCGCTGGCCAGGATCTGCTCTCCTTGCATTTGCCTCCAAACTTGAAGCTGTGCCCTAAAGAAACCACATAGCAATCATTCCTCAAAGAGAGAACCTCGACAGGGGGACAGGATGGGTTTCGCTTTCCTCAGTGCCTTCCGAAGTCCCAGAAAAGAGAGGATACTATTTGTCTGTGGAAAGCTCATATGCAGAGTTATAGCCGTGGAAAAATAAAAAAGAGGGCACTGATGACAGGAGAGACAAGGAATAGCTCCAAGAGTTGTGTTCATGAAAAAATTACTCTTTTTCCTGAGTATGAGTATATTTAGGGAAGATGTAAATGCTAACTGTCAGGTTATGTTACAGGTCTGTGATCGCCCAGCTTTACACCTCCCCCCTTAAAGTTGCAGCCCAGGTTTTGCTGTACTCTCACAAAAACCTGTAAAGCTTCCCAGCCTGCAAAGCTCCCGGCTTTCAGGCTCGTGCCCACAAGTACTGCTGAGCCCGCAGCACAGCGGCGCAGAACTAACGGGAATGTGACCGGGTGCTTTTGATGGAACTTGATGAGCAGCTTCAAGAATAGGTTGGTGAGTGGTTTAATGTTTGTTTTTTTATTTTTTTATCTTTCAGTCCGAGAGTTTCTTTGAATCCAAAAATGAAAGCAAAAATGGTATGGCTGTAAAATCCTGTAAGATGTTTTAATATGATTTGAAGGGTCCCTTACGAGCCAAAGGCTTTGAATTTCTCAGAAGTTGGGCTGCTGTCCCTTTCTGATGATAACAGTCATGTCCTGTGCACAATAATCGAGGAAAAATGAATTCCAGTTCTCCAAGCCAATACTCAGAGCAGAAAAACATGCCCCAGCGCAGCGGGCACGCTAGAGCACCGGAAGAGCCAACAGCAGAATGATTCAGAGCTGCGCCACCACCTCCAGCCAGCCTGGCTCAGGCCATTTTCTAAACGTCCCCCGGGACCGCCAGCACCGCTCGCCTTCCAGGGACATCGCAGGGCCGGCACAAGCTGCCTGGCCACAGCCATCGCTTGCTGACTGGAACCAGTATGAGCAGCACGTGCATACTGGTGCAGAGAGCAGCTGGAGTTGGGCAGCCTGCTGGCCCCAGTGATGCAAGCTGGAGTCCAGGCATCCAATTTCTGGTGAAATGAGGCACCACTTTCTTTTTTTATTATTATTATTAAATAAATAGAGCCTGGACACGGGGTTTGCGAGGCTACAAGGGAGGATGCCACACTGAAGAAACAGGGAACTCCATCCTTCTGTTCAGACACAGCCCAACCCCATGTTCTTGCAATAGATGCCCATAAAAATTATTTTTAGAAGTCCACGTTACATATTTAGAACAAAACACAAAAATAAAGCAATGCCAACTATCAGAGAAATCCAGCAAAGAGAGGAAAGGGCAGTAAGTTCCCAGTACAAGCATTAAGCCCTGTTCATCCAGCAGGACTGCTCAGCACAAACCCACAGCAAAACACAGCATCACCTGTAACCTGCCTTGGGAGCACATCGCCTTCGGGCACGAGCGGCTGCCAAGGCACAAGCTGCAGGGCTACCTGCAAGAACCTGCAGAGCGGATTTTAGAAAGCAGACCAGATACCGCGAGATACTTTAAGATGCAAGAAGTACTTCAAGAACAGATCTTACTGCTGCGTTCTGTTAGAAGTATCAGGTAAATTAAAAGAAAATAGCTTCACTATTAATCATTCAAATAATAGCATTGACTAGAGTCACATCCAAGACGAATTTAGCTCTGTATCTCTCCTAGAAATTGTGTATTTTGATTTTTCCCATCTTTATTTGTATCCATTCATTCTCCTAGCACAATTGCACCTGAGTGAGGCAAAACAATTTAAAAATCCTACGTGTTGTGTGTGTGCAGGGGGGTATGTTTTAATTCTTTACTTCCAGGACAGCCTTTTCAGCTACAAGAACACTGTCCCACATCACCTCAAAAGGAGAAACAACATACCCCAACCAGGATGCAGGACGGTAATACCCTGGCAGGAACACGTGGAATAAGTCACCACTCGCCTCTGGCGACATGACCCCATTACCTGATGGACAGACAGCAAAAGCTAAGGAGGAGCAATGAATGCTTTTCATGCCAGCCAGAAACACAGCAACAGAGTTGGGGTGCCAGCGAGAGAGAGCACAACCCATTTACCATCACGCCCTGTACAACAGATCTCACATTAATCCTTCCCATTTAGGAAAGGAGACAGGAAGATGCATTTCTGCTCCAAAGCAGGGTTGAAGAGGACAAAGGTTGCAGCTCCAGGCCCTCCTGCTCTCTCCACCCCAGCTCCTTCGCTCAACTGTGATGTGCAAACGTCACCCACACAGGCTTTGCTCCAGCCTCTTCAGCCAGACGATGTTTCTGCTGTCTGTGCCTCTCAACCTGTGAGCACTATTTGCTTGGTGAGGCTGCGTAGTCCTATTTACCTTATATTCTTTATATGTAGATGTGAGTCCTGGCTCCTTACTTGTGCTCACGCGCCTCCCCCTCCGCGGGGCAGGCCCAAGACTTGCTGGGAACTGAAGAGATGGCTCCTGGGCTGGGTGCCGCAGTCCCGCTGCAGGGCTCGAGCCCTTTGGGATGCGTGACAACGCGTGTAGCTCCATCGCAAAGTAAAATGAAAGTTAAAAAATCACTTTTATGCTTGCATCTGCATTGGAGAAGGTGGGTAGCGAGCCGGATGGGATGCCCTCCCACAACAATTTGTGAGGTTTTAAATATCCCAGTTTAGAGAAATGAAAAAGTCAAAAAAAAAAAAATCTCCCAATTTCCCCAGAAATAAGAACACTGGGGGAGGAAAAGAGGAAGAGAACATTCTGTTTCTATTCATTTTCAGGAATTTCAGTTCAGTTCCAACATTTTTTTAACCTTCAATTAATGCTAACTATCAGAATGAAGCAGCATTTGGACCTAAAAACACTGAAACTTTGCCATTTAGAAAAGGTCAAACAGTTTTCAAAACATTTTCATCCAATATTTTTCAGCAACTGAAATTCATCAAAACCAACATTTTCCCACGAAATTGTTCTGTCTCAGACAGCTGGCATTTTCTGAGGCACGACGCTCCTCAAGGGATCTCCTCGCCAGCCCCAGGGGCCCGTCCTTCCTTTCTGTCACCAGCTTGCCTCCTTTGTCACCAGCCCGTGATGCAGTTTTGGACCTTGGTAAGCCACCCAGGCCCCAGCTCACAACGCTGAGTCGATCAAAGCCAGGATATGCACTTTTACAGGGCTCATCACACACCTTCCATTTCCATGGGATATTTGCGCATCTCGTGCCTCCGTTTCCTTGCCCAAAAACCAGCTGCCACACCGAGGGGCAAGGAGAGCTCTCCTCAGCTTTGAGGTACTGTTACTAGACTACAAACCTGTTTTTTCTTTATCTAGGATCCAAATCCATGCCCACCTTCCACCCTCTTCTGAAGCTTTTCAATCCAAAGACTATCTTCTATGCACCCATGAAAGGTTAGCCCTCTCGAGATGCCGCGTTTTACTGCTCATTCTGCATCCGAAAGCCATCCTGAAGAGCAGAGCCCATGCTGGCCATGAACTAGATGTATGCTGTGAGCCCAGATCCTGCAAATCCCAACCACGAGAAGTGGCTGTACGCAGGGAAGCTGCACTGCAAGAGGTCCCCAGGGGGTTGGCGCGACGTCCAACGGGGATGCAGCCATCTCCTCAACTGCAGGATGTATTTCCATAGGGAGCGAGCAGAGCTCACTGAGCCTGGCACACCGCTCCAGCTCCACGCTCGGAGGTGTCTGGCTCGCGTTCAGCTGTAGCTTTGCGCAGGCAACAAGCTCAGGTTTGTCTGCACTCATCTGCGTAGACACGAGCAACATGCTGGGGTCAAAGTCACGGTCCAGTCCGTAAACAGTCTCCAGCAGAGCTGAGCAAACCACACCAGTTAAAGGAGAAGAAACCAAACCTTCATCAGGAACTTCTGGGGGGCTGAGTCAAACGGAGGGCAGACGTATGCCTGCGCTGCAGGTGCTAGCTGGCATGGGAACCCGGAATATCACCAAACAACAGCCCCAGACTTCCTCAGTTTTAGACAGGACTGTAACAAATAAAACACAAAATCCCATGTTCACATTCATAGTCTCCAAACCCTACCAATTTTGAAACCAGAGCGACACTGAAGGAACACCTCAAATATTGAACAGCAACTAAACGCCACCACCCCAACCTCAGAAACTCAAGATCTAGGTCTGCAAACTTGGCTCTTGGTACTTGTCACTCTCACACAACTCTTACACAAGTTTCTTCAAAATAAAACAAAACACGGCTCCAAGGAGCCATTATGAGTCAGCAGGACTGGGAACTTGCAGGGCCATCCCCTGTTCGCCGTTACCCAGACCCACAGCGCTGTCCCCAATCAAAGAAGCACTGAGTTAAGTCTTGTTCTCCAGCTCTGGAGCTCTCTTGCCAGACATCTACAGAAGAGCTGGCTGTTGAAAGCTTCTGGCCTGCGCCAGTCACCATTGCCTGTAGGTGGGAAAAGCGTTGTGCAAGGAAGGTTTTCACCAAGGACCCGTTTCCAGTAAATCCAGCTCTAACGCAGAATGCCAGAGGGATTTCTCGCACAGACAAAATGCTGCTGGACTCCTTGCAGCACTCCAGCCTGCAAGATGAAGAGGGCTGTGGCACAATGCCCTCCCTTATAGCACCGCCACGGTGGCCTCGGCTCTGACGGAGAGGCAGCCGAGCATACTGTTTTTCTTTCAACCTGGAACGATGATAAAAGCCATCGAGCCAGACGCGGAGCTGAACGCACAGGTTGTATCAGCAGCAGCCCACACTTCGGCTGGACGGGTCACGTCACTGCGTGAACAGCTGCTGAGCCCAGCAGCGGACAGGGTGATTTACACCACTGCAGCCAAGTCACAACTCTTCTATGACTTGAAAAACCCATCCTAGGGCTTTTTCAAGTCCTCCTGCAAGAGACACGCATACCTCAAATCTGGGTCCAAACCACGCAAGAGCCCAACGTGGACATCAGCCCATAATACCACTTTAGAGGCTCTTTGCTCCTGCTCACATTCTCCCTGCAGAAATATTTCCTGTCTTTCTATCTGAGCCCTCGGGAAGCATGCCAGCAGCTGAAGGGGGCAGAGTCAAGGCTTTCTTTTAAGAGAGATACAGCAGAAGCAACCAAACTTAGTGGCGTTCCCATTGACTTTTGGCTGAAGCAAGAACAGCTTAAACTTATTTCAACTATAGCCTTAGTTCCAAGGGAAGAAAATGTTTCTTGAATACTCCTAACAGTCTAAGCCTCTTGTGATGTACAGAATAATGCCCCAAATATAAACCGCAAGTGGTGTTTCAGGGAAAAAAAATATTTTTTCACCACAAAGAATGGTCAGAGCTCTGCTTCCGAAACCCGGCAGCTCTTCCAGGGCACAAAAGGTTAAAAGGCAGGGCCTTCACAGTGCTCCCTCGGGCCCTGAACTGAAGCGTGCCTCAGCTCACCAGCACCTTCCAGCTGCTCTTCTCTCCACCTCCGAGCACGACGGGCAGATCGGGGCCAGCTGGAGGCTGCGGGGCTCCGGCCAAGGCTATCGGCACGCTCTCAAGCCGCAGGTGGAAAGGAGAGGCAGCAAGAGAGGACTGGAAAAAATGAATGTGGAAGAGCTCCTGGATCCTGCATCTGTACCTCATGCTTGACCGAACAGGGCTGGACAGGGAGAATGAGTGTGTTTACTCAGCATGTTTGCACAGAGACACGCTCTTTCTGGGAAACATTCAACATGCAATGCCACCCAGAAGTACCTGGCACGCGGGGACCTGCGGGGCCGGGCGAGCACACCCAGCTGCTCGCATGCCAGCTGGGTGCCAGCGCTCGCAGAGGTGGCACTGGCCCGCTGCCCGGCACACGGCAACTCCAGAGAGCGCGACTTATTTCTCTCTAGACTTACCCCCTTTGGCTGCTCCGGTGCCACGTTTCCCTCCCAGCTGCTCAGGTAAGGAGGGTAAAAAAATATCTGCAGTGATGGCTCCATTTTAACTCAAGGTTTGGAGGTCTTGCTGCTGGAATGCAAGAGGTAAGTCTGTGGCAAAATGAATTTTTATTAATTCTACAAAAGGATTACCAGCATGCCTCTCTGCCCGACTAAACTCACCTGCCTGGGAGGAATTTTGGTCAAGTTGTTGGCTGTGGTTTTGGATTTTTGTTGTTGTTTTTGTTTGGCTTGGTTTCCCCCCCCCCTTTCACCTCCAAGCCCCACCCCTGAAGCCTCCTACAAAACAGGAAGACTTCCAGTTTTGAGATGTGAAATCTTATTTAATTGCTTTGCCTCGCACACACAGGGCACATATCAGGCACTGCACAGCCAACATCCAAAGCGTTCTGTAAAACAAGCGGAGACACAGAAAGGGGAAGGGCTTTTGTGACATAGCATTTTCCTCAAGCCTGCTTTGCCCTTGGGACCTTCATCCAGACCAATCCGGACTCGGGACGGGTGTCCCATTTCTTGACAACACCTAGGTATGCCACTGATGCCAGTGTAAGCTGTTTGCTGAGGAGGTAAGAGTCTCCATTCAAGGAGGTGCTACTGCTGGGAAGCTGAAAAAAGTGAAGCCTGTTGAAGTTTTGTTTCTCCTCCATCACTGACCAGCGCGAATACGTTCAGCTTTGCTGCACTAAAAAAACACCCACAATTGAGGTGAGGAGTGCTCGGGCAAAGCACTGAGTCAAAGGCAAAGTCAGCTTTGGGTGGAGGGTGACTGGAGGCGATTAGATGAACGTTAACAGCGGGACTCATCATCTCGGACATCCCCTCCTTACGTGTTGCACAACCGAGCACGACTGGCCTTGAGAACTAGGAAGCAGTGAAAGGGCGAAGGCAGCGGCGTGGGGTGAGCCATAGCCTCAGAACACGTGAAGGTGGCCTGCAACAAAAGCAGCATCTACCAGCTCAAGGCATCTCTGGCTCATCTAAACAGGTCGCCTGTGTCACTTCATTGCTCTGGCACCGAACCACGGTGGTGGTTTCAGTGCCTTGGGCCCCAGAGCCAACAAGGGGCAGACCCACGCAGCTCTGCTCCTTTGCCACGTTCATCTCAGAGCCCACGTCAAACCTGTCGCACCCACTGCACCAAGCCTGACCCCTGAAAACTCCAAGCCACCAGAAGCTCACAAAGAACTCTTACGTATATTTTACAGGGCACAAAAGAGACTGCTCCTTCCCATGCAGTAGGAGGAAGCTTTCCAATACACAAACTGCTTCCAGGAAGCTGCAAAGCCTAACATAGTTTTCCTGGAAAAAACCTGGCAGGTCCAAACCCGTATGAGCAGAACAGCCTCCACACCCCCATGCATCGCTGAGCACCGCAGGCAGCAAACGCCCCTCCATCGCTATCTTCAGCAGAGTTGCATCTGGTGCAGGAAGCCGGAACCCCAGTGGCCAAGATGCGCGTCCAGCTCAGCTCTGTGTTAGCAGAGCAATTTTGACAAGTCTTTGGTCGTAGTTTCTTCATCAGTTAAAAGCTGTTCTGGGCTGGTCCTGCATGAGCTCAGCGAGGCGGAATTGCCAGAACCGGTCCTGGAGGCAGCCATGCCAAAAGTCAAAAGCTTCTAGCCCCAAGGCTGGGTTTCATTAGAGCACTAAAGGAGCAAACAGGACAAGATAACTCTTTAAATAGAGAAAAGGTAGGCATGCCATATGGGACAGATTTATTTTTGAGCGGGTTAGCAGCAATGCGAGGCAGGGCCGGGAGGCCTGGGCCCGGCTGCACCGCATGCCCCGCACCTCTCCTCTGCTGCCCCTGCACCACGCTTACGTCGCCTGTCCCACAGCGGGGACGCACTCTGGCACCACAGGAGCGAGCTTGTCCACTCTGGGGAACGCGGAGGCTAAGAGGGGTCTGGGATGGGATGAACGCAGCTTTCCCCCACCCGCGGAGCTGTGAGCCGCAGCTGGGCTGCAGATTGCAGCACCAAGGGTTTCACCGATCGGCCTGCTCGGCCGCGCTAACTGGTGAAGCCCCAACTGAGAGCGACGCCGGGGCACAGTCGGGCAGGAACTTCCCGAGGAGATTTCTCACAGCACTGATTCACTGAGGGCTCAAACAGCTCTGGGAACGGACCGGGTTCAGCAGTCCCCTGGGTTCACATCCTGGGAGGGGGAAGGCGTTTTGGAACTGGCCAGAAACGTTCTGGTTTTAGGAAGTTCAGGTACTCAATGAAGTTTGAGTTTTCTACTGGTGCTAACTTTTTTTTTTTTTTTTCTTGGCCATTTACCAGGAAATAGAACTTCTAGAGTAAAACTCATTCCAGTTTGGGAGGAAAACACTGGAAAAAAAAATCTTGAAAAGAAGTCTCACAGCATGAGAAAGCTTCCTCTTCCCTTCAAACCCATCCCCCTGATCTGACAATGAAGATGATACTGCTGGACATTCCTAATTCCCCGAGAGAGATCAACTCTCTCCAGCAAAACCAGACATTCCACAAGTACCTACAATCACGGCCTGAAATACGAAATGGAAGAGAGGAAGAAGGGGATCCAAGTAAGGAAATCAGGCTGTTAATCTCCTGAGCAGTTGTTTCTGCAGTTTAAGTTTAACTTGGCTGTTCCCAGACCAAGTGGTCACATTTGGGGTTGAAGCTGAGACACAGGGTCAGAGTTGAGTCAAAGATTTGATCTCTCAGAGAATTTGCAGAAGGCACGTGTTATGGCGAGGGAACGGCAAGCGAGGCCAGACCGGGGCTGCTCTAACCTCGTGTGGTTGCTGTGGTCTTGGCCGATGGATTACGCCAGCACAAAGCCGAGCCTCAGCCCAGCGCAGGTAGCGGCTGAGGAGGAGCAGTTCCAGCCTGCGGCATCAGCGGGAGGAACAGGGGTGTGACAGCCTCTCCCTGCGTTTCTCTCTTTGGGGCCGATGGAGGCAGCTTTAAAAGTTCCCACCAGAGGTCTCGTGGCCTCGTGACACTGGAAGGGAGACTCACTTTTGTGGCTGTGATTTCCAAACAGCTCCAGCCTTCACCAGCAGCAGCTGATTTCCAAAGGAGTTCAGCGCACTCCGGAGCGGGGAACAAGAACAAGGAGGAAAAAAAAGCAGCTGTAGGAAGAGAAGGACTTTGGAAGGAAAAGAGAGAGCCCACTGAAGAACCTCAATTTTTCTCCAGTTATAACAAGGGGAAAAACTTGGAAATGGAGCATGAATAAACCAGGGGGAGTATCAATTCAGGTGGAAGAAAGGACACTTCTGCCATTAGAATCTCCAGCTCTGTGTGTCCCTGCCTGCAGACTCCCTCTGCACACCGAGCAAGCTATTATCACTTTTGCCTCTGCTTTCCCTGCAAACAGCCTGGCTATGCTCCTGCCTTGCAGGGCCGAGACCCCTGGCTCGCCCCCCCAGTGCCAACCAGAGGGGCTGCGGCAGCGCCCACCGCCCCCAGCGGGCCCTGCAATTACCATCGCCCTGCAGAACCGATCCGACCACAACTTCTGCCCTGCTGCGCGTTCTCCCCACCCAACAGAGCTTCTGACTGAGAAAGTAAATCTGGAAAGCATCAGCGGTTGGGCTGGAAGGTACAACCTGATGGTTATCTAGTGCTCCTGCCACCAGGCAGGACCTTCAAGGGACATTGTGCCCTTCCCGGCCCATAGTGCTAACACGTTGAGCCTCCCTTACGCCGTGAGCCTCAACAGGACCTTCAGATAGCAACAGCTTCGCAGCTCTGTGCCTGCCCGTGAGACACTTTTTCCCCTGCTAGCGTTAATAATTTGAACTCCCAAGGAAGTATAGGAAAAACAGCTGGGGTACTTTTCTGGCCCTTTTTCAGATCTGCTGATGGAAGTTCTTAAATTTAGACCAGCTAAGGAATTACCCCCAAATATTTATGTTAGACTCAGAAGGAAAGAAATACTGTGGGGACCTGCTTTTAAGAAAATACATATTTGAAGCCCTGTGCTCAAAGCAGTGCTGGTGGCTGAGTCCTGCCAATCCCTTAAAAGGGAAGCTTTGCTTAGTGCTAGCAGGTTTTTCCCCTCATTGTGGAAACAAGAACGGTTAGCAAGCTATGGAAAAGTCCCCAGGTGCTGGGGTCAAGGGGAGGTGTTTCTCAGCTGGGAAAGCAAAATGGCTCAAGTTTCTATCTGTTTGCTCCTTGTAAGCAGGTTACTGCTGCATGAGATCAATAAGGGAAAAACAGAAACCCTACCTCCACTGTCCCATAAATTGCAATAAACTAATTAAGTCATAACATTTGTAATTCAACAATGTATGCAAAGGGAGACATTAATGAATTTTACATAACAAGCAGGCAAAGAACATTACTTGTCAGATAGCCTCAGAAATTCATTAAATAGCCCCTTAAGAGACACGATTCAAGTACAGAGCACTAAAATGATAACAAAACCTATTAAGGAGGCTGTTTAATTAAGCACATACTCACTGGCACATCTGACACTCATACCAAGGTGTCTGTGCTAAGACAAATAAAGTCTTTCTTTTGCAGCACAGCCAAGGAGACTGTAGTCAAATCTATTCTCGAAACGCAAAGATAACTCTGACTAAGCAGCCAAATACCACGCTGTGGAAAATCTATACAAGCGCTGAGGGAATTGCGCATCTTTTCTGTAAAGGCCTCAACGAGATCTGCATGTGCTCCTGAGATGACTGACACAGCCTGACTCAGAGTCACACCAGAGATGCCTGCTGCAGCGCAGAGGAGGATGGAAATAGCTCGCGCTGGGCTGCTCCAGTTCCTCGGGAGCTTGTGGAACACCAGCAAAGGCCCCGAGGGGCATGCGGAGAGGGAGGAGAAGCGGGATGGGCCACATGGGGTGGTCTCTGCGCCGTGCAGAAGGATCCGGGGAGCAGGGAGACCTTGTCTGCCGAGGGCATGCCGCAGCACTTCTCCATGTCTGTTTTCTCTCCTGCTTTATGTGCACAAACGGTGACATACTGGAACGTTGTGCAATATGCAGAATTTATCACTTTAAGAGCAACGGACATGGTAAGGATGGCTCGTACATGCATCTCTTACACAGCAATGCCTGTGAGGAACAAGCTGCCTGGCAGTATGGCACACCGATCGCTCACTCCCTCGGCCACGATAGGGACAAAACTCTAAACACGTTCCAGTCGAACCGCCCACGTTCTCCACATGCTCTGCAAAATACAAAATACCATTTTATATTCTTCACCAGAAACATTTCTGTTCCTGTCCTGCCCTTCTCCTGCTGCTTCTTTCTGTTGCTGATCCATTACTTACAGAAAACACGTCTTAGCTTAATTACAAGCTACAGTTTAATCATCTCACCAGCGCTTTGGGGATGTTTTATCACAACTGACCCACCAACACTCAAGTCTATAAAATATTAGCAGAACACACTGTAATTTAGCACTGAAATAAGCCAGCTGAGCAAGTCTATGAGGGCCAGGAGCTCCAATTAAAAGCAGTGTGATCCCACCTCCTGCCCATGAAGAGCCAGTCCTGTCAGCTGAATCGACTTTTGTTGGAGATAGCTTACACACAAGCAAATAAAGGGGCAATGAATGGATCTCATGCTGCTAGGCTTTCCCGACAGACACCGTCACAGCCTGCAGGGTTTTCACCCAGGTGTAACAGATCTCACGGCTGTAAGCAGACCCCAGAGACAGCCTGTGCTTCTCTGCCTCATAGCCTTGCTCTAGCACTCCAGAATTTTAGCACCGCAAGACTGGGACTTGTGATTCCCCTGCTGACCTGGGCAGCCACCTTTTATCACCTTCTACCATCGTGGTTTCCTCGTAGCCAGCAATTTATAAGGGAAGAGGACCAGAAACCACCTGCAGAAATAATTCATTTCCCTTTCTCAGAACTTCCCCACAGGGCATCACTTTTCTCAGCTCTCAATTCCTGCGTTGAAAACCCCAGCTCCCTCACGGTTCATCCAGCTGACCCTGGTGCCTCCAAGGTATTGCACAGTCCCACAGGCCTGCGCACCCTGCGAGCAAGCAGCTGCCCAAATACCTCGCAGGCTGCTACCCTGCCTCTCTGCCAGAGAGGCCCAATGCTGCTCTTTACAGTACATGTACATAGGCTTGAAAACAAGTTTCTTGAAGCACTTCAACCAAGAGCACGGTTAGAGCAGCTCTAACCTCCATTAACCTGGGGAAGCGCACAAGAACAGAAAGCCACGAACAACAGACCTGTTGCTTGAAACAGCCAGGGCAAGAAACCCCAAAGAAAGCACCCGAGAGATGGAATCACGTGTGGGGACGGGAAGGCAGACCTCTCTTCCCAGACCCACATCAGCTATTAGGCCAATAAACCCAGATCATTCCCCGCTCTCGGCCACCCTTCAGGCAGGAGCTCTCGGGGTGATGCCGCTTTCAGACAGCACCAGCACAGCACCACAGGCCCCAAGGCAGATCTCAGCACATTACTGAGTTCTCCATAAAAATACCGGTCTTTGGGAGGTGCCTTCCCAGCCTAGCCACAACCTTTGCACACGCACAGGTTCATGTGGTTATGGGTCTGTCAGTCTCTAAGAAAGAAAGAAAGTAAAAATAGTGGAAACCTACCAAGTGCATGAGAAATCAGGTGTGTTCTCCCTCTTCTCTCCCCTTCTCACACTCACAGAGCAACCGAGCTTCCCAAAGCAGGGAAGCTCCAAACCTGTTCAACCAGCACAGCCCTAACTTCCTTTCGGAGCCATTCTCCCCTGCTCTGACTTGAATTCGAGCTCTTCCCCCACTCCCCAACCCACCAAATCACAAAGGGAGCTGCTGCCACCTGCCACCTCAGTCAGTGGGCCCATCAGCTGGCACACACGAGCAGTCAACCCACCGTGACCCTGCCTAACACCAGGTGGCTGAGGCCAGACTGTCATCGCTGGTGTGCCAGGCTTTATTTCAAGCACAGCTTTATGGCTACTTCCACGTTCTTCTGCAACACAGAGGGAGAAAAGAGGAGGGTAGAGAGCCCAAGCACACCAGTGCTGACAGATTCACTGCCTTTCAAAGGACTCTAAAAGTAGTTATTTACAAAGTTAAGGGCTCCAGCATCCTATTCACATGTATTTCAGACATCCCCAAATATCCCCTTATTTAGATGTGTCTGGGCCCGGGGTCTCCACACCGGAGAGCAGTGGAAGCCTGACCCTCCCATTACAAACGGAGGCAGACATCTGGCATCTACAGCCGAGAGCACAAGCTGGATGGGGGCAGGCAGTCCCTGGCAGTGCAAGAAGTGGAGGTGTCTGCCTGGGCTTTGGAAAAGCAGCTCAGCCCACTCACCTTCACTTCACCACACTTCTTCCTATATGTTTGGGAGGTAATTAGCACAGGAAAGGAGACAGCCCTGCTCCCTGCGTCTGACATACTGGTCCCACTATCAGTTCTCTTATGGAATTGGGTGGCTTCCCAAGCATTAGCTGCCATCTTTCTCAAACCCAGCACTCAAACAGCTCCTAGAATGACTCTGATCTTCCTTTCAATACAGTCCTTTTATCAGGCAAGTCATCAAGAAGTCCTGGGGACTCTCTAGCAATAGCTCACTGCATTATCAGAACTCCCCATCTTCCTATCACCCACACTGGTGCAAAGTTAATTGAATAATTAAAGCAACTTAAATTGCCCACAGCTTGTTCCTATCTCTGCTTTCAATTTCCTCGCTCAAGAGCTGACTGAGGAATGTCTCACCTGTCTCCTGGTGCCAAATATCAGGCCGAGAAGGACTTTTCCCTAGAAGGCCTTGTTGAGGGCAGCTGCCCTTTATCCCTTCCTCTGCAAGTGTACCGGTGCTCCTTCCCAGGAGAGTGGAAGGATTTTCCCTCAAGCACTCCCAGCCCTCAGTGCTCTGCATTTCTCCTGCCCTCTTCTGTCTTGCAGATTGCTCTTTCAGTCTTCTTGATCCAAAGGTTTTAAGGTAACTGAATTGTCTTGTGGTGGGTGTGGAAGGTCAGCTCAAAATGAAGTGTTTTCTTTCCCTTCCCTTCCAAGTACACCTTCCCCTTGCAACATACAGCCACTGATTTCATTAAGAGTACAAGTCTATCAGAGTGTGACTACAGGATAAGCTTCCTGCTCAGCAGAGCTGGTTTTGGAAACAGATTAACAAATTCTGGATTCTGGATCAAATTGATGGATTTCCCTGTTTAAATCTTAGAGGGAAGTATCATTCGCCTACTGATGATCCAGGGACAGGAAAAGAAGCTCTGAAGATACGCAGGCTCCAGATGGTGGACATTTTCCAGAGCCAATGACCCCAGCCCAGGGAAGTCACAGTTTAATCAAAATTTCCCCCGAAACTCTGAGTTTTTTGCGCCACAAGCCTGTTAACAGAATTCAATAGTACAGTCAGCTATGAGTGGGTCATCATCTCTGATACACTCAACAACACTTTTGGGTTACTTGGGATATATTTATAAATTTCAAGCTCTTGTACAGTTTTAGGGCTTGGCAGTTTTGTGTGATAAAGGAATCTCTAGCAACAGCTTCTCTGTCTCTGGAGCTAGAGGTAGGGTGACACCTTCCAGCAACACCTTCTGTATTTAACACCTCCCATCACCTAGAAGCCCAGCTCTGGCAAAAGGTGGCAAGTGTAGTTGTCAGTTTGAACAGCCAGCATTGCAAGAAGAATGGCTTTCTAGCACAGGCATACAGTAAAAAACAGCAAAAAGCAACTTCAGAATATGTGCACTTGTGTGTTTCAAATTAACTGAATGTGACAGAGCTGCTTGGGCCTCAAAGGTGAAAATATATTTGGTTCTGAGAGTAAGTATCTCTTTGGCAAAGGCATCTACGCTGCTGCCATGATCTGGTAATGATGGTTTCACTGGACACAGTCCTAGTCCGGTTTTTCTCAGGACTGGGTAAAGAAATAGGACCCTTGGGTGCTTCTGAGGGCACAAAGGCAATCAAGCATCTCAGAACAGAGGGAAAAGTAAAGATAAAGGGCAATATTCAGAAGTAAAGCCATTCTGATAAAAGCTACAGGGGAAAAAATCCTGATCTAAACAGCTTGTACTCCAAGCTGTCCTTCCTAGAGGGGAAGCGGAGAGCTCAGAGATCTCCAGGCACGATCTGGGGCAACCAGCTCTGTGTGTCCCTGCCTGAGCAGGGGCTGGACCAGATGGCCTCCAGAGGTCCCTGCCAGCCTCATTCTGTGGCTGCGAGTTTGGAAGGGGACAAAGACCTCTCTGGCTGTCTTCAGGGGCAAGCCCTGCACAACAAGCTACTCCATGATGAAGAGGAAAAGCATTAGTCTCCCTGCTCATGTATTTGACTCACGTTGGGCAGACATCCAGCAGTACAGCTTTACGAGATGAAAACCACACCATCATGCTTCCCAAAACTCTTGACAAAAAGAAAACAAAAGCACCTAAAAAGAATGCAGGGGGATTTTAACATGGCGTCGTGATTTTTGTTAAAGGCTGGTGCATAGATAAGACTGCTTCGCTCTCTCACAATAACCAAATGACACTCTTTTCCCATAAATCCTCACAAACGTGCTTTCTTGCCAGTAAGCCTCATCCCTACTTGTGCTTTTTGACCCTGTTTTCCACACCCCTGCAGTTGCGTTTCATTGGGAAAATATTCCACAGGCTGCTAAAGAAGAGGCACCGCCTCTCCATGACCGAAAGCATCAAGTGGAATCATCACAAAATGTTGCCCATTTTCTCTCTCCCCAAACATTTCAGCCCTTTTCCCCCTCTTTAAGGTAGAACAAACAAACCAGCAAGATCTTCCTCTTCATCTTGTGGGTGATGGTTTGGGAACCTGATTTCCATTTCAGTGGCTACTATGGACTTAGTGCCAAAAGAGAGCATTTCAATAATCTACCCTGCCCTTCAACAGGTACACATTTCTTGTGGTTCAGACGGAAATTAAGGATCAACAGCGCTATTAGCGCATCTTGTTCTGCATCATGGGATATTGTTGTTCCAGAGGAATCAACTTCTACAGAACAGTTTCTGTCTTATAAATGATCAGCTTTCTCAGGAAAAAAAAAAAAAAAAAAAGGATTAAAGGATTTTGCAGGTTCAATTTCTTTTCTTCAAAAGTCACAGGTTTTGAAAAATGCAGTTTTTTACACCAACAAAATTGTCAAATTCATATTATGTCATCCCTTTTTCACAATCTCTTATCAATCAGTGAGTTCTGTGATACCAACTGAAGATTCTACTCAGCTTCCAGATGTCCAAAACCAAAGAAGCTTCTCAACATTAATGAGACTGCCCCAAACAGGAGGACACCCTGGCTGGGATCTTGGTGACCATTTCTGCCAACACTCAGGTCTGAAGGACCGGCTGTCTGCTTTGATGTGACTTTTTTCACATGAGAAAAGCAGCAGCAGTGTGCCTGAGAGGTTTTGGCTTTGGGATAATAAGTTCAAAACATTCTAGAGGATCGATCCATTGTCATTATTTTTCATGAAGTGACTGATGAGGAAGACAGAAACAAATGTAATTTTCTGATCACATCGAGCTCCGGTTGAAGATGAGCATCTCAAAGCAGCAGCTCTTAGCCAATATTTGCCCTTTTTTAGGACAAACGATGGCAGACAGTCATTTACACGCTTCACTTGTGTCTCAAGTTCACAGATGAGATGTGCTTGCCTCTCACATGCTCAGGTTACTTCAAAGGCCGAATGCCACAAACACTTCACCTGGCAGGGGTAATGAAAGAAATGCATATGTTTCTGGGTATTCACCTTTGGCCTCTGGCATAAGCTCTGAGTAAATCCTTTGATAATGAGCTGATAAATAATGGGTCACTCCAGCATAGGACAAGCTGAGCCAGCTGTCTGAAGAAGCCATGAGGTCAGTGGAAAAGTTTACAACATATCTTGGAGATAAGAACGGAGATCAACCAGCCACAGAGGAGCAGCAGATTTTCAACTCGGAGTACACATCGCCTTGTGCTAAAGACTGAAGTTTCATTCCCATTAACAATCTTAATGGTATCCCCGAAGATTTTTTTCCATACTCCAAGGTGTTGGCCCCACAGCCTAGTCGCACCAATGTCCTGAGTGAGCCACCACCCTTATATATTCTGGGCTGAAGCCAAACATACCCCCTCTGAGTGGCGATCACTCCTCTGCAACACCAGGCTCTACAGAACAACCAGGCCCATGCTGAGCTAACCTCTGTATTCCACCGTGCGGTATTGGCAGAATCTACCTCCTGCCAGCCAGCAAAGAGAACCAGCCACCAGCTCCATCCTTCTGCTGCCGCTGCACCAGGGAAGGGGAGCAGCAAAGCACTGGTGTCAGCAGTGCTGGAAAGAAAGACTGCGTCCGTTCGGTTAAGAGACGGGAACCTCAGCTACACCTTGTAGCTACAGCAAACTTCACCTGGAGCACACTTTTGAAAAGCCTGATGGTCACTTCTCAGCTGCATCATTTTGCACTGTCTGCTATATTTTTCATGTCCGAGTTTCCTAGGGGCATAAAATTGCTTTTTCTTATTCACCTTTCTCTTACACCTCCAACATTTCACCATATTCAGAAACTAGGCTGCCACCTTAAAGCAGAGCCCTCAATTCAGAGCAACACTTACAAAAGTTGTGGTAACTTTTTTTTCAAAAAGAACTGTTGCAAAGGACGGCTACATTGCTTTCTGCAGCTCATTTCCAGGATAGCTACCTTTCACTGTTCCCAGTAACAGATCCAGGCTTTCAGCTCAGGGTTGCTGTCTGAAGTTCAGGACACAGAGGTCCCAAGCTCAAACCGCACATGCTGACTCAAGAAGCAGGCTACTTCTACCCATTGCCCACTTCACACCTACAAGAGAGGAGACGGAACAGTTTGCTGAGGGTCACACAAAATCAACAGGAGAAAACGGGATTCCTACTTCCTATGTTTAAGTACAGATCATCCCAGGAACAGAACAGGTGTCAGGCTAATAGCATCGTGTGGACATGTTATTGTCACGCATCCAGGAGGCATGGAGGGGAGCATTCGTCACAAGTGTATCAAAGAAACAATCAGTTGCACCTCCTGCATGCATCTAAACCTGTATAGATATTAAAATACTATTCCAAACGTAGCTACTTTTAACTTGGGAAATGGGTGGATATATCGAAGGATGTCTAATATAAGAGTAGCAGTCTTTCAACACCAGAGCCACTGGGAATATAAGATTTCCCTTTGAAAGATAAAACCTTTCCACATCTGAAGCCTGCCTCTTGCACAAGCCAGGATCAGTCTTGAAGGGAAAGCCTTCTCATCCCACTGACCTTCCCATGATGTGGGAGGCAGGATAACACGGGAGTTCGTCCTAGCTGCTCCAAGTGATGGACAGCTTGAGGTTCGTATTACTGCAGATGAACACATGCAAAATCTCTGTTCTGGAGCCAGTGGCACTATATGTTCCATTGCGAGACCCCAGAACAGAAGAGCTCAGCAGCTGATCTTCTCTTCAGTCAATCTGAAAACAAATCGTCTCAGTCTTGGATGGAGAGATCTGTGAGCTGGTGTGCAAAGAAGTTCGGCAAATCAGCATTACATATGAAAATGTACCCTAAAGACATTTTTTACTCATGATAATATATGCAACTCCTGCGGGGTAATTGTGAATTGTCTCAAAATAGAATAAAAAATGTGAGTGAAAGCAAGAGATCATTACTACAGTCAGCTCCCACTGAAGAAGTGATGTGTATCTTTAGTTGATTCATGATTTCCAAATGGAACTACATCCCCACCCTTATGGTCAAGAGGAACAGGGCAAACGGATTCACCTACAGTACCATCTCCTTCAGAGCAGAGCTTCCTCAAGAGGCCACCACCTGCTGTACTGGTTCAGGACAGCCTGGCAAACCAAAGATCAGATCTGAGTGGCTGTTAGCTGGTGGAAAGAAATGCATACTCTTGATTTCAGTTATCAGGTAACAGGAGACATCTTGTACATGTGAGAGCTCTGTATACACATTAGCACATCGATTTAGAGGTGACAGGGAGCTTAGGGTCCACCTTAACTGGGTAGCACACATGCACTTTGATGAACACATACTAAGAACCCACCTTTTTCCCCTGTGACCATAACGTGGATAGTGCAGGCTGTAGGAACAAGCCTTGACAGAGGATCTCTGCAGCGTTTGAACTGTTGGGAACACTTTCTGCTCTCAGCACATTTGGCTGGGAACTTGGAGGAACATAACAACAAGCATGTGTGACCCCTCTGACTCCTGAAAACTTAGAAATTGATAGCTGAAATTCCACACACCCTACAGAAACAAAACCACTCATGACAACGTACATAGATTACTGCGACATAATTGATCTAGTTAAGGTTTTTCTCCATGGGAAAACTTAAGATATTCCATCTAAAGGCTTTTAAAGTCTTTTTAAAAGAACATCTGCCCAAAATAAACTTTAAAAAGTGTTGCCCTGTACAAAGCCTGCTGCATAACTTTAAAACCAAGTCAATAAATCCTGAGGGAAGCTGTCTAAATTGTCTTTTTTGCCAAGATAGAAATAACCAAATGATAAGTCATCGTGCAGTGATGGCTTCGTATTTGTCAGGTGTTATCATAAAGGGAACTTATATACTCTATACAAGACTTCAGTACGTTTCAAATCCATGTCTTTAACATAATCTGTTACCTGCTGTTGTAATATACATAGCCTGCTGTTAATATTATCTGTTACCTGCTTGGTGAGCTTCCTCCCCAGTTTCCTCATCCCTTTGCTGAAAAAGATGGAGACCCTCGTCCTGGAGAGGATCTGTCCCAGATTTTGCATGGGCCCAGCCCTGCTGAATGAAGTCTCCACTCTGCATCCCGACACTCCACCAATTCTCAGGCAGTGGTAAGGGGAGATCTGCTCTGGATTTCCTGCTGTGCCAGGCAATGCCAACAGCCTAATCTACACCACTACTAGATCCTCAGAAAGTATCTTGGCTCCAGAGCCCCTTACATAAGAGACAGGCACATCTGAATTTCTAAGAACCTGCACCATCTTCTTGTGTCGATACAAAACACGTAACAGGAGGTGCATAACCTTTCCCTATGTTATAAGGACATCTAACACCCACACTTGTTAAAAGCTGCAGTGCTAATCCTAAAACATCAGTGGCCTGTGACTCACAGCTCGTTGCCAGTGGCCTGATTTTAAAACCTTGACAAGGAAAAAAAAGGTAGAGCTGAAATTTCATCCTAGTAAACATGTGGTTTTGTACCTGAGGAGCCCTTCCCAGAAACCTTTTCACACTAAATCTTTAGTAACCGCTTACACTTCTCAGCATTCTTATGTGTGGGGAAAACAAAATTCTCTCCATTTTCTGCAGCAATAAGATTTTTCAGCTTTGATTTGTCTCTGCAATACTCAGAAAAGCTTCAGAGGAACATGGTGCGAATAATTAATGTGACGAGAATCTGTGCCTTGTGAGCTGCACATAGTACATCCGACAAAGCTCCTCTGGGGCAGTGGCATGCAAACACAATGGGGGCTGCTGGGTCACCCAAATCCCTCAACTCGGGAAGAAACAAGATAGCAGAGGGTCCCGGTGACAACGCAGCCAGCCCACCTGACCTATCAGTAATGAACGGGGATCTCCAAATGCCACAGACAACTCCCAGCCACCCCCAAAATGTCCCTTATAGCTTGCCTTCTGAGGTGCACAGCGCACGCAGGAACATCTTGTATAACGCTCTGAAGGGCAGCAAGAGCCTGCAGCCTCCAGCATTGACACTCATAGGTGGAGTTAGGAGCCTCATGGAAAGGGGAAAAAATAGGTTTTGTTTGCCATCAGCTCGACACAAGCTCAGCAGGGAAGAAGGGGAGCAGGAGGGATTTGGTGCAAAACAGTGCGGAGTTAAGCGTGCACATCACAGGTGAGAACAGGTTTCTTGCAAGTCCCACGCAGACCACTTTGCTGGGCTGCTCTTTGTGTGGTGAGCTCGCGGGTTACCAAGTGCCACATAGTGACACTGCCAATGCTGCCCCCACCCAAGGAGATGACAGTTCAACCAGCCCAGGCAGGAAAACACCCGAGGTCTGAGTTCACACAGCAAGAGCTGAGGAGGGCTCAAAAGGCCTTGATGTTTCCTTCTTCGCTGGCAAGCATTATTCTTGTTTTCAAGTGTACACCCATTGAGCAGGTGGGATGGGTTGCTCTAGACGTGTTCCTGGGTACGCATGCATTGCAGCTGCTCCCCTGCAGGCTGCATCCCCTACAGTCCGACCCGCCACGTCCCAGCAGAACTCCAGCAGAGGATACAGACGCGTCCTGCCAGCAGGCACCACCTGGTAAGGTGCCAACAGGGTTTATCTGAAAAGAGGCAACAGGAGGAGACAGGGGGGAAGTGGACAGGGGCACGCGGGGAACACCAGCCTGCAAGAGGAACAAGAGGAGCTGTGGAAGGGTGGCAGAGGGGAGGGCTGGTCCCCTCCGTACAGCTGCCTCCGTATCTCAGAGACTGTAACAGCCTGCAGAAGGTGCCACGCGCTTGCTGCTGTGCATTCACCTGCCCCTCGGGAGGAGATGTGCAGCTGCCAGCAGGAACAGTGAGTGAGAGGGGTGCCCAGGCAGCACCTCTCGCAAGGAAACCTCTGCTCACTCCCCCTTTCTCATAAAACTCAAGCATCTACTCCAAGCTTTGTTCTTCCCTTAGGCTGGCTCCTTTTCTCAGAGGAGCCGTTCCCTCCTGTCTGTTGCTGATTGTTATTGTTCCTTCTCTGTAACTGCATTCCTCATGATCTTGCTTCCAATGAGCAGGCAATCGTGAGTTTCTCGTGTTTTTCAAGGAACCTGTTTAGCAAGGATTCTGCAAAAGAACAGTTTTTCCTTTGGTCCTGGGAGGCTGAAAACCCCACAGTATGGGGCAGATTGCTGATCCCAGAAGAAAACACCAGAAGTATGAGCAGCTTAAAACACAAATGAGAAACAAACCCCCAAATCCCCAAGCATCCTTCCCTTAGGCTGGAAAGAAGTGCTTGTCTCACCAACCTGATGGGTTAAGAACTACATCGCATCCCACGGCTGGAATGCTAACGAATTTTGCAACTAATGAGTTGGTGGGAACCTACTTGCCACTGGAGATCCGAAGGAAAGCACAGCGTCAATGCACTGTGCCACCTTCCCCAGGGGGCAGACAGGACATCCCTGAAGCCACGCGTTCTTGCTTTGCTGTGCATGTTGAGGAAGTGTTTCAGACTGATGAGCCTTTCAGAAGAACCGCTCCTCCCTAGAGACTTCTGAAGGGTCAGGGAGCAGCAGGACACTGCTTCATGTCAGGGAGCATCAAGGGCAACCTGCTTCCTAGGGCATGAGGCGTCAAGGGGGACAAGAGCCAGCAGGGCAGGGCCCTGTCCCACAGGACACGAGGGTCAGCCAAGAGTCCGGATCATCAGGCGAATTCATGGTGACGAGGCAGGTCTGAGGCCTAGCCAGGAAGCCAAGCTGCAGGCCTGAGCCCAGTGGCAGTAACAGGGTCAGACGTGGTCCAGCAAGCACCGGGCAGGTCCGAGGTCAACCTGGGAAGTCCCTCCATGGGTGCCAGGCACCGGCAGGGCTGTGCAGAGTGGGAGACAGGCACACCTACAGCATAGCTCTGGGAGCAACTGGAGGCCCGGGGCTGAGCTTAAGTGGAGCCCCTGAACCCACGGGCAGGGGAGCGGGTGGAGGCCCCAGGTCACGTTTGCCTGGGCGGTGAAGGCCTGCTAGGTGCCCTCAGGGCCCTGGCATTTCGTCTCTGCAGTCACAACAGCCTCCTCCCCACAGCCTGGGCCAGCAGCACAGCCAGACACCAAAGGAGGTGCCCACAGAGCCCACGCATCCAAGTGCGAATGCTCACACCAGGTAACTGGGGACCTGCCCTGTCTTATAGCTCTTCTTACACCATTTTGCCCCTGTCCCTCTTAGGTGCAAATTCCACAGTCCTCACAACAGACAAAACCACTCGGAAAGAAGAGGGATGCTATTCCATCTTGCAGAGCAGCCTGCGTCTAAGCCGTTGCAAAGGAGCTGCAGCCACAGCCAGGAGCTGCGTTCCCGTGCCGAGGTGCCCCGGGGCAGGGAAGAGCAGCGGTGCACCTCCCAGAGCATCAGCGCTGCAGCACGGAGATTCAGGAAGCGTTAGACCTTCAGGTGGCAGAGCTGCAGAGCTGAGTAAGCAACTGGTTATTTGCGTTCATCACCAAGCACGGGGTTTGCATTAGAGACAAAACAAACTAAACCCAACAACACAACGGTGGCAGTTGTTCATATCAGCGAGGCAAGTTAAATAACCTCCTCCGATGGATGCTGTAAAAGCAGAATGTGTGGGTAAGAGTGACAGGAGCATTAGAGAGGCTGGAAACTGGCCAAGACACAACACCCCCACACATACACCCCCCGCACATTTTGGGAGGAGAAGTTCAGCATTTCTGGAGCATCATGGAATGCTCCTTTCCGGGTGATATTTAACTCAGTCTTCAGACCCCAGCCAAGAACGCACTCCGCAATAACTGGAGATGTGTCCAGTAATCAAAACCAGAAAGAGCTTTCCATGCTGTTGCTGAGTTTTATCCCCGCAATGGCACTCTTTGACCCTGTGTCAGAACATACAAGCTTACGTTCAGAACGATTTAATGAAAAGCATGCAATGGCCAGAGATCCTGCTGCCAAGGGAGGAGGGGAAGAGAGAGAAAGAGGAAAAATATATCAAATGGCTTATAAGGAAAGAAGCATGTGCACTTCCCAGCAGAGGATACAGTTTTCTAAGCCATACCATTTGGGGGAGCTTCCCCTAACTGACACTTCCTTGAAGGCAAAAGATAAACAGATCATGGGGCCGGCGTGAGGGCTGTGCTGTGCAGCTGCACCAGCCTCTTAGAAGGTCCCATTTGTATTGCCTTGGCTTGTTCTTCAAGCTCAGAGGGAAGGTTAAGTTGAAGTCACCTGCTCCCTGACTCCCCGCGTATGCAGAACTGGCTGCAGAAGCATATTCCAGCCATGGCAGAGGGAGAGGCAGGCTCTGCCAGGCACAGAATTTTCTGCACTTAGCCTTTTAGAAATTGAAAACAAAGGAAGAAGTCCCGGAGTTTTGCTTTCAGAAAAACAGCTCTAGGAACACACATTTCCCTGACACCTCCAGACACCTCTTTTGGGAGGTATCAGACCTGCTGACACCCATAGCTGGGAAGGAGAGAGCCTGGCTCTCCATTCGGAGAAAACCAACAGCCAGCACCGCTCCTTCGTGTTGCTTTTGCTCGAGAGCAAACTGAGCAACGAGACACAGCAACACTTCCCAGTTCAGAGATCATTTTTCACCACCAATTCCTTCCCAGGCCCAGCGCAGTGCATGCTACTCCTGTCCAGCCCTTCCAGCCATGTCTCAGCTTGCAGCCAGGTGAAACTCTCCAGGAAAATACAGGTAGCCAAACGTTAGGCTTCCAAAGCCCCACTGCAGGCACCTTCACGCAGACCTTCCCTTTCTCCTCTGTTCCCTCTTGGGCCCCGCAGCCTTACTGCTGCCCAGGGATGCTCTAGAAAGCCTCAGTTGTGCTGATGCTTCTTTTGGGGCACTAAGAAACTTAACAAAATTCTCTCCAGGCCCACCTGTCTCAGAGCTCCCGGACCAGCCAGACAGCTCCATAGCAGTTGTCCACCCAGCCCACTGCTGGCTCCAACAGAGACTGAGTTGGTACCTAGGTAGGAGCAAGAGCAGGCCAAGAACATATTGTACTTCTCTCCCCAAACCCAAAGCATTTAGTCAGCCTGAATTATTTTCAGCTGAAGAGATTTTCTTTTTAGCTTCAGATAGCTTGTCTGTTCAGCAATGCCCAACAGGCCTTTCTTTCACTCAGTACCATCTTCCTCTGAAGACAAGTAAACACCCTGCACCCACAACATCCTCTGGGGGGAAGTTCTCCAGGTTCTCCTACCTGGCACATCAAGAACCACCCCTTTTCCTTTGTTTGAATCCTGACTCCCACTGCCCTCATTTGTTGGCCTCCAGTTCTTGCACGGTAAAAGATAGGAACAGTCAGTCCCAAGGCACCCCCTAGGTGTCTCCAGATTTTGCACATCGCTGTCATGCTCCTCCAGAAGTCGCCTCTTTTCCAGGATGAAGGACCCTGGACTGTTCCGCTGTCCCCTGTGTGGAAGCTCCTGAGCCTGGGCTCAGAAGGTCACCCCAGCAGCATGGAGCTAAAGCTCTGTCGTGGTTCAGCCTGGCCGGCAGCTCAGCATCACACAGCCGCTCGCTCACAGCCCTTGGTGGGACGAGGGACAGAATCGAAAAAGGTAAAAGGGTGAGAAGTCATGGGTTGAGATAAAGGCTGTTTAATAAGACAGGAAAAAAAGAAAAAGAAAAGAACAGAAAAGAACAAGTGATGCACAAAGCAACTGCTCACCACCTGCCAACCGATGCCCAGCCAGTCCCCAGGCACCAGCAGCCCCCCGGCCTGCTCCCCCGGTCCCGCTGCTCAGCACAACGCCAGCGGCATGGGACGCCCGCTTGGCCAGCCAGGCCAGCTGTCCTGGCTCTGTCCCCCCGACTCCTCGTGCACCCCCAGCCCGCTTGCTGGCAGGGTGGTGCGAGCAGCAGAAAATCCTGGGCGCAGTGTAAGTGCTGCTCTGCAACAACTGAAACATCGGCACGTTATCTGCATTATTTTCATCCCAAAACCAAAGCACAGCACGATATTAGCTACTAGGAAAAAAATAACTCTGTCCCAGACAAAGGCAGGACGAGGTCACTGGCCCATCTCAGGCCTAAATTCACTGTTGGGGGGGGAAAGCACCCCACCCCCTCTGAGTTAGCACTGCTTCTCCACCAGTGAATTGGACCTGTGCTTTCACAAGCAGAGAACGAAAACACAGACAAAAGTTCCGCTTTTACAATCACTTTTCCTCCCTCTGAAACGAAGGGGAACACTCAGAAAGCAAAACTAATGCTCTTCTAGAAGCACAAAGATCCCCTTCTCAGAAGAGCAAAACCAAAGATCATGACTCAGACGTGGGGCTGTAACTTCCCCACCCTATTACTCAAACCTTTGACCTCCAACATTTCTCCACTTCTCTGTAAGGGTGTCATAGGTCCAGCTGATCTCACCATCTGTTACATTGATCTCCGAGATCCTCAGCACTTTAATAGTTTGGTCAAGCCAACAGCACGTGTAGCAGCACCTAGGAATCCGAAAGTTTGACCTTGCAATCCTTGCTTTCTTTTAAGCAGAAGAGACTTTGGGGGGTGGAGAGGAGATGGCAGAGCAGTGGCTGGGTGGAAGAGAAGGTGTTGTATTTACAGAACACAGCTTAACAGAGGCACGTCCTCATCTCCCAGCAATCCACACACTTCATGGACCCCACCACCTCAGGGCAGGCCAGAGAGGCTTCTTGGCAAATGGCACTGAGAGGAAGATAATTCTCCTACGCAGATGCATGCAGTTAAGTGGAGATGTATTTTGTCTACCTCTGGGCATCCTGGAGCAGTTCCCCGGGTATTAAGACGATCGACATGCCCACAGCATTGTGATGCTCCGATACGACATTACAACTCTGACATCACCCTTAACGTCAGCAAGTCAAAGGAAATAGTTGTTCGTTTTCATTTACCAAATCCAAGATTGGTAATAGGATTAGAGACCCCCCCCCCAAAAAAAAATTAAAAAAAAAAAAAAAATTAGAATTTAAATTAATTTTGCAGGTTTCTTACACTAGGCATCCAAACCAAAACTTGAGTAGGAAGCCAGTTTTGATGGCAAGGCTGTGTTTATGGCACAGGATGCCTCAGGAGGCCCAGGCTTCCTTTCATAGCCTGAAGCCATTCAAGGATCACAAGGATTCAAAACAGCATTCTCCCCACCACTAATTTCCTAAATCTGAGGTCAAATCTAGAGTTTGGACCTTCCGATCACTAGATCACCCTCTGCCCTATCTCCTTCAGAAACGTCAGCACCCCTCGCATGGAGGTTATCCCTGGCCTAGGCAGTGAATGCAGGCAGCTTACCCAGGGCCTTGGCTGAGCTCCCAGCTGAGCTCTGGCCACGATCACTCCCACCCGGTAAAGCAGCTCCCAATGGGCGCCTCTTTCAGCAGCAGCCAGCTCATCCCCAGCTCCTACGCTCTCAGACTGCTCTTGAGACACGAATTCAGGCAGCCCCACAGTGAGAGACATGCCTGAAAGTCAGTGAGAAAGTTCTTGAGGCGAAAGCCTTTGCAGATGGAAGGGAGTCGCATTCTGACATACGGTGGCGGTGGGAGCTTTATTAAAGGGAAAAAAAAAAAAAGGAAAAGCACCAAAAAAGCAGCAAAGGAGCAGGACCAAATGGCAGGAGATGCTCCTGACAGCGCTGCCACCAAAAGAAACTTAGCAAGCCATGAGCTCAGCACACAGCCTCTTCATACACCAACCTCGGTGTTTCACGTCTGGGTGAAAACTACCTCTCCACATTACACAGCCACACAGAAGCCTTTAATAAACACAGCTCTTGACTGGTTTTTGGTTGCAGCAAGACACACCTATCAGCCCACAGTAACATGTTAGGAAAACAGGGCTGATAAGAGGGGAAGATGGATTGTCACAAGACGGCAATATCTATTCTAAAGAATGCCAACTGCCTTTAAAATGACTGGTTTTAGATTTCCAAATTTTAAGAGGGCAGCAAAGCTGTTCACGATCACTTAGATTGGCCTCCTGCATAGAAATATTCTTGAATTTCATCTGGTGTTCCAAACCCAAGTCTTTTTGCTGAGATAGAAAGATATGGTTTCTTCAGAGGCTTCAAGTGACAGAAAAAAAACCACTGTATGCCTTGGTAATCGGTGCCAACAGTTAAATAGTGACCATTAAAACCACTACCTTATTTCTAGCTTAAAGTTATCTAACTTTATGTCTAGCTGCTGACTTATACTACGCTTTCAGCTGGTTTTCATCCATGCTCAGGATCACTTTATCCGGTGAAATTCACCCCTGCATTTGCAGGCAGACCCAGCAAATGATAGCCAACAGTTTGGGCCAGGAAGCAAAGGACGCTGCATCCTGCTGCATGTGTAAGAGTGCCACAGAATTCATACAGCCGAGTCGAGAACGAACATTTGCTCTGTAATTAAGTCTTCCTCGTGGCAATAAAGCCTCAGCTCAGGACAAGCAACATCCCCCAGCATCCTGCTTCTGAAGCATTCTGAAATAGTGGCCTGAAGCGGCCTGCCAGCAAGGCTCGTAGCAGCTAATTGCTTGTAACATTGCTCTTGAATGACTGCCATCATCAAAGTTATGAATAGAAAAAGGAGTGCAATAAAAGATAGTGCATGCCATCAGAGATGCAGAGAAACATTCTGTAGCCATTCCCCGAGGGGACACATAGGCAGGCATGGATGAGGGCACCCCCCCAGCAGCTCTGCGATACGTGGCTGTGCTGCCACCTGTGACCCTAAACTTGCTGCTTACTGCTCTGTGTTTGAGAAACAAAGGCTGATTTACCCTCACCTAAGGATTTGGGCCAAGCCCAAACAGCGACAGACTCCTCCAGGCAAAAGGTCTCATCCCATGACAGATTTCTGGAGGCTGGTACGTGGCACAATAGAGTCAGCTCTGACCAAACTGCAAACTGAGAAGTTCAAGAACGTAAATTGGAGCCCCGTGGGACTTGTAAGGGCATAAAGAGGCAGAAAAGGGAATCCCAGGTCTCTCTGTGAACTGCAGTCCCACAGCCTGTCTCCGTGGCAGGCCAGCTATGCCATTCACAATCACAGCAGCAAACACCTGTAGCGGCAACGGCACGAACAGGCTGATGCCCCGTGCACAAGGCCACGACGGAGGAAGCAGCTGGTGCAGCCAACCAGCACCAGCTGGCGTTACCTTAACGTGCTGGGCTGCAAACTGCCAAGGGTGCTTTCTGCATGGCTCACTCATTCCTGCCATGAGGGCAGGGCTGGGCAGGCAGCCCCCTTGGCCCAGAAGGTCCCTGCAGCTCCATACGAGCACCCTGAAGCAGCAGCTCCCCGGCAGACCCTTGGGCACTGGCAAAGGACCGCTAGGGTGTTAGAAAAATAGCCACCGGGCTTTGCTCTCCCGGTCCCAGCCTCAACACAGCCACATGGACAAGATGAGGCTTGGCAAAGAGGGCACGTCTAGGTGTTGAGATCAGGAATTTCCCTTCTCTGGGCCGTGTGCTGGGATGGGGCAGAACAAAGAGCAAAGCGGAAGCAGCCCCGCCACATTTAACTGCGTTGTTACAACAAACCTAGGACTGTCAGGTTGCCAGCACTGATCCGTACTGCTCTTTCCTCACAGACAGAAATTCCCATCTGGCTCTTTGACGTCTTGAACCGAAACATGTCAGGGCCCAGCAGCGAGCCTGCCGATGCAGGACATGGCCCACACCGCCGGTGTGCTGGTGCTGGGCAGCGGTTCCTGCAGCCTAAGCACCACCAAAACCAGAATCAGTGTCTCGTTACAGCCTGACCCACGCAAAGAAAAAGCAAGCTTGATGCACTCCTTAAAGTGCCTCAGCATGACACCTTCTCACAAAGCATGTTGCAAAGCTGCCTCTTATATTGTCTATAGAACAGAGGTGTTTTCAAGTGATGGATACTTCTCTGGGTGGCTTCACAGCCTACGTGGAATAATTTCAACAAATCTGTTTTCCTCTGGTCCGTTGGCAACATCTGGAGGTGGGTTTTTTCCATAAGAGAACTGATAGTGGGACCAGTATGTCAGACGCAGGGAGCAGGGCTGTCTCCTTTCCTGTGCTAATTACCTCCCAAACAACTCTCTCTCTTTTTAATTTCACATACTTAGTGTAGAAGAGGTACCAGACAGGACCAAGGCTTGGAGAGCTGGGACCCCTGGAGCCAGGACAAAGCCAGTCCTCCAGCTAGACTGTGTGTCATAGCCTAGAAAAACTCCTGCTTTCTGCTGTGCCTGAGGCATGCACGCACACATCTTCCCGATCCAGCTGTAAAAGTTAGCAAACCTGCTCTAGCTGGGGCTTGGAATTAGCAGGCACAGGAGAGAGGCAGAAACCTGACTCCAAAGCCCTACTATTCATTTGGCTCGAGCATTCCCCTCTTCACGCCTCCAGACTTTTTCTCCCCTCTCACCCGCGCGCAGCCCTCTCTGCAATGTGATCACCAAGTAATATTCACCATCTTGTCTAAATAATCACCCCATGTTTCCTAGCCTACCAGGATGGAAAACCTGTCTAACTGCCTGAGCTTCTGCAGGAAGCATGATGAGGTGCTAAGAAAATAATTCTGCTTACAAACTTTTTTTGGTCTGAAACAGCTGCTTTTGTAGCTGGATGGGGTTTTTGGCTGGCAGTCAGCTCTCTCTACAAGCCGTCTCACCAAGGCACTCCATTTGCTTCCTGTTCCCTAGCAAGTCCCTGCAGGAAAGCAAAGAAACTGGGATTAAACATATACGACAGAGCCAGGCCAAGACACACAATCTGAATTCCCAGACAAAGTACAAGACAAATACAAGCATCACAGAGGAACAAACATAATATGGGCTTAAGTCTAGCATGAGCCCTCTGTAAACGCGATCTGAACAGCAGGCTGCACCTTCCAGCCCAGCAGATTCTGTTAAAGCAAGGTCTGCAAAGCAGCAGACCTCAGTAAGAGAGACAGGAGGCACCAGGGATTTAGAAAGAGGCTTTGGGGATTCAACATCACCTTGAACGACACCAGGACCGCTACCTTCAAATAATGTTTGATGCATCTATGTGAAGTGAATGGGTGCTCCAAGTCCCAACCCAGCTGTGCTCAGCTGGAGCTACAGGCCTCGAGCATCTTGGTTGGGAAGGGAAGAAATAAAACAAAAAGGCTGTCTGAGCTGTCCCCTCCCTGTACGCCTGAGACAGGCACCCGTGTCCCCTCACGTGGTCAGAGCACCCCATGTCCGAGCGACGCTGTCAGGGCGGCTGATCGCACTGCCTGCTAGAGGCGAGCCAACAGCGGATTAAAGAAGCAGTAAGAGACTGACGCAACACTGCCCAGCCACGGCTGGCGTCGTGTTCTTAGTTTTCCCAAAATAGTTCTCTGGGCTCCTTAGGAAGTTTCCTTCATAAGATCGACAAATCTGAAGGCTGCTTTCACCCATGAAGGATTTAAAGTATTACCCACCAGTGAAAACTTCAAGTGTGAAAACCTCGAGTCTTTAAGCAGACCTTGGTCTTCACAGATTCCTTGTCTGCTTGGGAGCCCCAGACTGGAGTTACTGTGCAGTCACACCATGTCCCCTCGGTGCGGGGGAAATCCCACCGAGTCTGGCTGCATTGTCAGCCCAGCAGGAAGCAGAAATCGCACAGGAAAGGCTGTTCTAGTGATGCTTCCAGGGCAGTTTTGCAGACCAGAGACACTTCTGGACCAAGGCCAAAGCAGAGCTGTCCAGTGCCTCCAAAAAGGTGGCTAAGTGGAAAATTTCCTCCAAAATGGTTAAGAGACAGAAGGAGAGGGAGAGACTTTTTCTTAAGTTTCATTTACTGATGAAAGCAACGAGAAGTTTTCCTCTCTCCCCAAAATATTGCATTTCTTTGGCAGTGGAAAAAAAAAAGCCTCTATCATGCATATATATTTCCCCACTACTGAACTGACAGAGCTTGCAAAAGCTGAAAAGGAAAAAAACTTCTGCCACCAGAGTCATGTTTTTAACAAAGTATTTTTAGTATTCTTCATGAATAGGGAACACCAAAGCAACCAGCCGCGCTTCATATAGTTGACACTTCTTCGGGAAACAACCATCAGTGCCACGAGAACTTCTTCTGTCATTTCGGGGGGGCAGTGAGGTGCAGACAGCAGTTCAACAAACTCTATTCAAATGCTTTGCTGAACTGGTGTCTAAGCGAGGAAACGCTAAAGGAAGCCTGGAGCCAGAGAGTTTCCCATGAGACAGTGAATCAAGACCTTCCTCTCCCCTGTGACTCAGTGTCACAGGAGGCAAACTGCAGATGACTTCTGGCCAGCTGAAGGCGCAGCCATGGCACTGTGAGCAGGCTGGATCCTCCGGATGCGTGCAGAGAGATGGAACGGAAGCAGGACAGGAGACCTGCTGGGGAGGCCCTGTGTCGCAGCTGCTTCTGTTTCAAAGCCTGGCTAGTATCAGGCATGCTGTGAAGATGTCAAAGGGGGTAGCAGGCACCTCTGGCCTGTGCTTCATGTGTGAAGAGTAGAGGAGGACAAGCAAAAACAAATCAAAAGACTCACAGCAAAGAAAGAGCTAAGAGCTGGGAAGAGAAACACATTCTAGGTTGCAAAGAAGAAGCAAAGCACACACAAAAGATGCAATTACCTGCTGCAGAAAAGGCAGCAGGATCATCTCTTCTCATGCAACGCACAGGTCCCTTGAAGAAATGCAGCCTTTCTGCCACTCCTCCCTTTTTCAGAGGCTTTCCTTCATGCCTGTAGCTCTCCTTAGCCTCACGACGGATTCTCCTAACCCAGGACTCCCCTTCGTCCATACACAGAGGAGGGACACTGCTGAAGAGCAAAACAGCTCCTGAGCTTCTGAGAAGCCTACACTCCTCTCTAGTGACTAAACCACCTGAAACAAATGAGAAATGTTGGCTTCATGAAAGAAAACAAGAGGAGAAAAAAGGAGATGGTATCTAGAGCCAGCCAAATATTAGAAAGTAAAGTGATTGCATTCACATATAAAACAAAGCCTCTGGTTTGGTGTGACCACATCAGAGTCTGCAAGGATTACTAACGGTTTCTGCATGGCTTTGCTGCCCACGCCCTTTCAGCAAAGGGTACCCACAGCTAAGAGAACATGTGTCATCTTCTTGCTCACTTATTTGGAGCTTTTGTTTGGAAGCTCAAACCCAGGATACCAAGAACAACTACTTCCAAATACTTCTTAGATGGTTGTTCACACACTTGCAATATTCCATGAGCATTTGTCACTAGCAATTAACTTAGCAAACACTGGTTGCAAAGCAGAGGTGAAGGAGTGGTGCAAAGACAAGCAGTTCACACTCCATCTTAAACCAGGTCCCACTGTTGCGTAGCACAGCTGAGGCATATAGCCAGCCTCTTCCAAAAAGCTTCCAGGGACAAAGACACCACAACCTCCCCAGGCAACCTACCCATCACTTCTTCCTCCTCAACTACTCTACAAAGCCTCCCCACTGCAAAGTTTCACAGAGCAAATGTTGCATCAGCCACAAGAACCTGCCCGAGAGCAGAGAGATGTGATGAAACATCAGAAAGAAAAAAAACCACACACAAGGAACCCTTGTGATTTCAATCCACCTTGTGCAGTTAGCCCAAAGAAAAGGAGGTGAAACCCCAGCCCTGGTGAGAACTGCAAGTGTCTGGCATCCGATTTAAGAGCAGCCTCAGGGACTGTGCTGAGGTGCTACAATCTCAACCCCAGGATGGAGAGCGCAAAAGCTGGATTAAAAATCCAGGCTGAAGCCCCCTCCTCATCCCTGAAGAAAAAGAAACCCACGAAGGACCGTAAGCTAAGTCTTCATCGACTCCCACTGCAGGGCCAGCTTCTACGAGCAGCCCCCATAAACACAGACACACCTTGGACACTTACCTGTTTCCCTCTCTTTCGCTTCAGGAGCTCCTGGCTGTGATCCACCCACCTGCTGGGGGCTTTCTTGCAGATGGTCTCAGCAGTGGCAAAAAGTGCTGGAAAAGCGTGGGTTCTTCTTGGCTCACCGGAGAGGCCTGCTGCAAACTGCAGAAACTCAGGGATCCCAGGGACCCACCTGTGAACAGAAGCAGCACCAGGAGTGAGTAAACCCCAGCGGCTGACGATCTAACAGCTCTCAGAAGAGCCGGTCTCAATTCCACTGCTGTTCTGCACACGGGTGTTTCTGGCACCAGAGATGCTTCAGTGAGCCGATTCAAGCCACTGAACTGGCAGAAAATAGAACCAAAAAGCCCTCTGTGGCAAGGATGAGCATGGCTGCCTCCTCCAACTGCCTCCATGGAGCGCAGGCGAGGCTACTGCAATGTGCCAAAACCCGATCTTTTGAGCTGAATGAGGGCAGGACACTTGTTCTCTTGAGAAACTCATTTTGTGCCCACGGGACTGACTTTGCTGGGCCCATTTGCCACGGCCCACCAAAAGGACGCCAGCGTTTCCCTGCACACAACCCCTTGGCTACTTTGATGTGGTTTAGGTCAATCTCTTTCTATCTGTGCATGCCCAGCGCGAGAGGATCCCGTCTTTGACAGGAGGGCTTTGCACAGCAGGAAAAACAGCAGCAGTGCAAGCCCTGCTCTCCCCTGACAAGCCCCTTCTCCACGCAGAAGCGCTCACCCCTAGCTCACTGCTGGACGGAGGCATTTTCTGCCTCCGGCAGGAGACAAGCGGCAGAATCCGCATGAGTCCCGCTTCCGCCGGGCATCGCTCGCCCCCAGCTGCCGCACCACCGGCCCCATCCACCCGCAAGTGAGCCAGGCAACTTGTCTGCTTTTACAGAAAATGGAAAATGCACCAAAAAATGTATGAAGCTACTCAAATTCCCAAATAGTTCTGGCAATTGAAAGTCTGCGGGTTAGAATCCCCCAACTTTTTTTGAAATAGCCTCTTTAAACGTAACTTGATTTTTCAGTTGATTTTACTCAGAGGCAATATATTTCCAGTTGAACAAAAGCAAAATTTGGGGCTAAATCTCTCCTTCCTCATTTGCCAGCCCTTAAAGCGGGGATCGCTGCCCTTTCCGCCTTGGTTTTCACTTTGCCCACCAAGTCGCTCGTCTGTCCCTCCTGTCTCAGCCAGGAGGCTGAGGAGCCCAGGCCACAGCTCTCAAAGGGCTGGGCCAGCTCCAGTTTTATCAGCCCCACGCCGGGTAGGAACAGAGTCATTAGCTGCCTTGTAACCTTACCGAGGAGGTGGCCGAGCCAACTTTCCCTTGCTGAGCCAGGCAGATCTCCCGGCACAAGCAGCCGAGGGTTTGTTCATCCTGGGGTCACTCCAGCTCGCAGCAGCCAGCACTGCTCACACTGCAGGAGATCACATCTACCAGTGCAGAGCAAGGGAGAGCGTTACGGCCCCATTCCAAGGGGATGGGAGATAAGGGAGGCAGAGAAACCACCCAGTTGTCCTGTGCAGTAACTGGGTATCCCAGGGATTTCTGTCCAAGGTCCCCCAGGATCCAAGCAGCTCCGTGCCCTGACAGCAACGTCCCCACACTGGCCACCCAGGACTTAGTCTCCTCGGCGGGGATTTTCTAACAAGACCTGCTCTTTTGCTGCAACCTGGTATAAAGAACAATCAAATCTCATTTCCCATTTACTGCTTATTTCCACAAATGGAAAAAAAAAAAAAAAAGAAAGAAACAAGCGGGAAGCTAGTATCTTTGAGTTCTCTTCCACTTTGCCAAATCTAGCTGAAATCTGCAGGTGGGCAGCGATGACACAGAATTATTTTTTCCACAAACCAGACTAAAAAGGACAGTGGGGAGGTGTTTCTACTGACGCACGTGCAAAGGCAACTGAAGGAAGTGATGGAAAGCCCAAGTGAACAACAGCTCCCCGCTCCCAACAGTCATCCCAAAGCTTATATTGGGAGATTGAGGTCGCACCCCTTGGCTCCCAAACCAGTACTGATCCACCCGACCCTACTGCCCCTGACCTCTGCATTTCTGGGTAAAAGCAAGGGTGCTGTTAAGTCTTCTTCACAGTTTCATGTCAAAAAGAGGAAGGCTGCCCAAGGTCTCTGCCACAGCTGCGAGTCACCGCGGTGTTACTTCAGCCCACGAAGGTACAACTCCACTGACAGACTGCCATAAAAGCTAAGCAGGGGGGCTGAATCAAACCTGCGATGCTCCCAAAAGATATCCTGAAGTTTCCTAAAAAAAAAAAAAAAAAAAAAACCAAAAAGCTCTCTCCTCCTTTCTGCAGTTATTTTTAATCTAGGGTGGACTGTGTCACCCTGGAACGGAGTCAAATGAAAATGAGAGATTTAAAGCACTTCACTCTCCCCCGGCTGCCCTTCTGCTCTGCGTCAGTCATCACTTCTTGCTTTGTAAACTCTTAGTGGGATTTGCACAGGGCCAGGCAAATCAGGCTCCTCCATTTACTGCTATCCAACAAATATATTCCGGTAACAGGCTGTTCTCCTGCCAATGCTTTCTGTTTTCCAACTCATTTCATTTTCTTTAGTGACTTTCTTTGAGACAAGTGGATAACCAGAGCCTTGGGTTGACTCCACATGGATTCTGTCTCTCAGCGGTGCCAGCTATTTCTTTGCAGAAACACTGCTTATGTAGGAAGCGGGTACCAAATCCCCCCCAGTTTATTTCCTCCTGCTCCCGCTCCCTTTTCCCCGTGGGTCAGCTCACAAAGCACCGACTGCTGCCTCCCCTGCCGCTCCTGCCAGGCTCTCCCAATCCGACAGCCAAGGAAGCCTGCCCACACCTATGCACGCGGGGGCTGCGCCTTTGTTTTGGGCAGTGACGTGTGCCCGGGGTGGAGGCCACCATTGTTTCAGCTCCCTGATTCCACAAAGGAGCGTTAATAATTTCTTTCAACTGCAGCAACTGCAGTAAATGAAGGGTGGCAGCTACACCCAGCCTATAATGCTGTTTTTCCTCTGTTACCTGTGAAAAAGGGGGGTTCTTCCCCTTGCTGTGGGAAGGTGGCCGAGCTCCAAATATCGCAGCGTCACCTAGGCAGAAGCCACTGACCTTACCAGGATTTGTGCCGAACACACGAACCTTCGGGAGGCACAGCTGGGTCCCCCCGCCCTGAGCCAGGCAGAAGAGCCTCTGGGACCGTTTGGATCAGAAATCAGAGCCGGGCTCCCCCTTCCACAAGCTTCCCACCGTGTTTCCCATCCTAAGGAAGGGATGCAGCGGGTAATGAAGCTGCCATCTGTGGTGTTCAAACAAAGCAGTCTGACAGTGCCAACAGAAAAATACAACTGTGCTGTGGAAAGCAGATGCTTTTTCACAAAAATAAGATGACTCTCATTTAGCCCATGAAAGGTATTTCTTGCAGAGAAATTGCACAAGAGCCAGTCTGAAATCCTCTTATTTGTCTCGAGAGGTACCCAGCTCTTCAGGTGCTCTCTGACTTGAAGAGTGCAATCACACACCAACCCTTGGCTTCTGGAAGCATCACATAAAGAACAGAGAACAGTTGGAGACGTTCCTCCCCCTGCCTTGTATAGCATGAACATTACGTGCAAGAAGAACTAAAACATTGCAGCCAGAAGTCTTATTTTGCAGAAGATAATCTCATTTTTCATATTCAGCGCAACATTAAGCCCATCTTCCCAAACCTCAGCTGTGCCGAGACGTGCGAGCTTGGAGTGAAATGATCTCCAACAGAAAAGTTCCATTGCCCCACAAAGAACGATAGCAGTGTAAAACACAAACAAAACGAAACAAGTGGTGAAAAGTAAAAGGAGGTGGTTTAGACACATCCCATCTTGATATGCAACATTTCAGTAGCCAGGGTGAGGAAACGGGTTTTCCTTTTACACAAGGGTGGGCCAGATCCTTGGCTGGAAGAAATTCGTGCTGCCCTGCTCAGATCAGCGGTCTGTTGCTGATTCACAGCAGCTGAGGGGCTGGCACGTGGTTTTCTCCTGACAGTATCACAGTAATTTAACTCTAAATTAAAATCATGTGGAGATGTTGTTTTGATACAATATTGTTAAATACCAAATATAAGAACACTGAACTAAACTAAAATGAATCTAAAATGAGAGAGAGTAAAGGAAATGCCTTTCCATTGTAATGTGGACTCAGAGGCTAGAAAGAACCACAAGATAATTTGATGAAATCCCTTGAAGCATTCTCACTGACTAATTAGCCTCTTCATTCTGGAACAAGGCCATTGGCGGTGTGAAGGTTTCAGGGTTTAACACATTTCCTCGTGCTCACTAAGAGCTTAGTGTAACTCCTGGAGCCAACAGCACCAAGGATGCACAGAATGAACAGTGTGTGCAAGGTGACCGCGACTGTGCTTCCCCCTCGCTCGTCCCCAGCAGCACACGTGGCCCAATGGGCCTGTGGCCATGCCTGAAGGCCCTGCACAGCACCCCTCTGCTGCAACCAGCTGAGAGAGACGAGAGGATGTTCTTCGGCAGCAGACATGGAAGCAGAAAGCACCGCGGGAACCCGCGGCGCCACGGCACGCCGGCAGGGAGAGGCACGCCCCATCGCAAGCGCTTGTGCAACTCCGTCTCCTTTTAGTCACCGGGTGGACGCGAGCGGGACTGGCAAGCTCGCAGGCAGCGGTGGCCTTCACACAAGCACCCCCCGGCTCTCTCCTCCCGCTCCTGCTAGATCTGCCCTCCCAGCTACGGCAGTGCCTTGGCCACCAGCCTTGCCCAGTCTGGCCGTGCCCCAGTCCTCCCTGACCCCGGACAACCAGGCCTCCAGCAAGTGCTCAGCCTCCTTCAGGATCAGCAAGGATGATGCTAATTCACTCTTTAAGTGGGTGGAAGTCTTTATTATGTTTCAGGCCTGAGAAATCTCACCAGTGCACCGAGAACGACAGAGCTCCTTCCTAATTACACAGCAGAGCACCGCATGATTCATGTCAGCAGCTCCCCGGCCCCCTCACCTCAATCCTTGCTGGTGTGACACAACAAATCCGAGTGGAAGTGATTAGCAGGTTGCAACCGCAGCCGCCTGCTCCGCGGCACTATGAACAAACAAGGCGCCATGAATGAGCCGGCGCGGGGCAGCCAGGGGCCTGTTGAATCATGTCCTTCTGCGTTGCAACATCGGAAGTTGCACTTGAAAACCCATCGCCCGGGCTGCTCTCCGATTTCCCAACCAAGGCGGGAGGAGGACGGAGAACCCAGGCTGAGAACATTATAGATGCATTTTTAAAAACCCAGGGGAGGTTCAAAAATTAGAACTAGCTCTGGGGCTCTTTGTTTTTGTTTTTCCCTTCCCTCTGCTCTTTCCTTTTGGTCTGATTAACTTTGGTGCCTGGCTTGCACAATTTTATCAGGTTGGGCCTGATGAATCACTCATCTTCAGCAAGCAACTGTGAGAGATTGCAGGCCACAAAGGGTTTGTGTTTCAGTAACCAGAAGACAGCAAAGGAAAAAAAAAAAAAAGAGAAAGGGAACGGGGGCAGGGAAAAGAGACAGTAGGCCAACAGCACTCATGGACAGTTTTCTGATGTCTGGTCTCAGACAACTAGCAGCACATTCATTTGTAAGAGTGCCAGACCTCCTAGGAAACCTAAAGGGCTGCTGTTATTTATAAAGCTAGATTGTAGCTGTTCTGCGTGCAAGACTAGCTCATATTTATAGGGACCTGTCCCATTCACCCACTTCAGGTCCCTCGCTCTCATAAATCTGTGAGGCATGCAGGACCTGCCCTCAAACACTAAGACACCTCTCCTTTCTGAGCAGGGCCATTCGGAAGCGTCTGTCACCGCTGCGGGGCTCAGCAGTGTGGATAGGTAAATACACACCTGAAAGCCCCACACGTCTGTCAGTGCACAGGCAGCCAGATTCAGGAGTTTGTCTTCCACGTGGAGCAGACCAGATTTTGCATTTCATTTGTAAGAAGCTCTCAGTAAATTGTAACCACAAAGGTTTGATTTAAAGATGGTTTAAAACTGTCAGCTGGCTTCAGGAGAAAAGATATACAAGTCAGTCCAATCGATTCTGGCAGCCTGGACTCCCAGTGCCCCTTAAGAAGGAAAAACAAAACAAAATCAACCCTCACAGGTTTTACGCCTGAACTTCAACCCACCTGCACATAAATCAAACTCACAGAGCTCTGCCGGTCAGTCATGAAGAGCTCTGCAAACACAGCCCTAAGCGAAGCTGGGGACCTGGGCAAGCAAAGCCAGCCCCTGCAAACTGTGCTGGGGACAGGAAATTTGGCCTTTCTAGTCTGTGGGTGTTAACATACAGACAGAAAAAAGAAATCTTGTCTGTACAGCTCTTACCTCCTGCAAATAGAACAGCCACAATTTCATTGTTGAGACCTATCAACCAGAAGCCTTGACCAAATGTGGATATAAAAATTGAGGCAAACTACCGCTTCTAGTTGTCCACATTAGCAAACTTTCCAGCAGAACCATGTTCTACCGGTCCCAATCCCAGCTTTCTTTGGTGCTTCAAACTGGGCCGTGATGTTGGGCACCGACCTCCAATCGCTGGATCAGATCTGCAGCCTCATGCAGCTCTCCAGGCCTGGCTCCCTCAGGCAGCCACACAACGATGGCGAGAAGCATTTGGCTCACTGCAAGTGGCAACAGTGGGCAGGTCTTGAGAGGAGTCTCAAAGAGCCCCTCAGAGGCAGAAGCTTTCACAATCCTAGGGCAGATGCCATTTTTCCTGCCTAACCTCTTGGAAGGATTCCCTCTTTCTGGGTTGTGAATTAAAAGTCATCCAGAGAAAAATATTTGCCCTTTTGCAATATATTTCAGGGACTGATGATTTAACTATTTGATGTAGCATAAATTCAAACCCAGTTAAAAACTGAAGGAAGAAGATGAGGGCTCCCACCGCTCAGAGTACACCCAGCCCCATGTGTCTATCCCAGAAGAGCCAACAGTCCAGCCCGAGAGGGAAAGAGGTCTGAAGACCTGTGGGGCCGGATCCGAAGGCAGGAGCTTTCAAATCTTAGCTCAAGTGCCCGATCCCAGGCTGTACTAGAGCAGGAGTCCCCATACACAAGAGGTAGCACAAGAATTCTGTATCGGCTGCAAAAATTTTAACTGAAATTTACATTTCTCCCTTAAAAGTCATCATCTACATAACATAGCATTTACTAACAAATAATCATCTCATCAAAAGATTCCCAACCAGTTCTACTAGGAACCTAAACAATGCAGCTTTGGGTTAAGGGTGTGAGAGATGAAGCAAAGCTGACTCAAGCCGCTTCCAGTGGCTAAGCTGAGTGAAATGCAATAAATACAGAGCAAACCCAACTTTTCCCTTGCTGCTGTACACAATATTTGCAAGCAATTATACTAGCTACGGCAGTTTAATATGCAGGAGAACAGTCAGCATACTGCATGCGTTATTTACACATCTAGTTATGAAAGTTCAGGCCATAAACTGAAAAGGAAGCTGGATAAAGGAAGCTGGATTTAAAAAATCATTTCGTGCCTTAAAACATTCTTTACAGAGACAAATGGGAAACAGATAAATACACTCAGGCTCTTTCCTCTATGGTCTTCCATCCCACACAGTCAATTGCACCTCTGCTAGGATTAAGGGCAGCTCACAGTTCCCTTCTGTATGACACATCATAGATTTCGCTTGATCACTTCTGCCTCATGAGGAACCGTCAACTGCGGCTGAATTATGGCACGTTCTTCAAAAACCCTCTGGTCCCACTGTAAAGCAGCGATGAATCCATGTTCTCTACTAAGTTGAGGCTGCGCTCAGCTGACCTCTTCAGAGGAATGAAATGCTAACACGTGTCCTAGGAGGATGGAAAAGCAACAGCCCCTCTGGGAAAGGATGAAGAAAAGAAAACCACGCAGGGGTTATTTTGTCAACCTAACCTTAACATCTCTAGTCTTAGAGGACACCTGAGGGCTTCTCTGGCAAAAGACAGGCTCATGCTGTATGGCAGCCGACTAGTAACGAGGTAGGAGCTGTGCAGGTAAATAGTGGCCTACAGTCAGCATTACCTGGAGGCTGATCAGTGACCCGACAGCCATGGTCCAGCTCCCAGAGGACAGCCGTACCTTCCCCACGTCAGCAGCAAATTGGACCTAAAAGCCGAGCAGCCCCCCCGTGTGTGGTGGTTTTACCCTGCTGGGCAGCTGAACTCCACCACAACCGCTCTCTCACTCCCCCTCCTCAAAGGAAGAGGGGGAGAAAAAAAAACTCACAGGTTGAGATAAGGATAGTTTAATTAGAGAAGAAGAAGAAAAAAACCAACAAATATATATATATGTACAAGCAAAGCCTGTGTGCAAGCACAGAGGAAAAGAGAAAACAAG
>VXAA01005212.1:352021-364708 GCA_013399115.1 Anseranas semipalmata
TCTCTCTGGAGTACCGTGACGCCATAGAACTTGCCTTTCCAGGCCCAAGATGGTGTTTCGGGCAGTGGCATGGTTTACTGGGTATGTTTCCAGCCACCCAGTTGTTGCTTCTACCATGGTGAGTATGTACCGCTTGCCTTGGCGGGTCTGTGGTAGCGGTCCGATGTAGTCAATCTGCCAGGCCTCACCATATCGAAATCCTAGCCACCGCCCCCTATTCCAGGGAGACTTTACTCTCATGGGTTGCTTGATCGCAGCACAGATTTCGCACTCATGGGTTACCTGTGTGATGGCCTCCATGGTCAGGTCCACCCCTCGATCACGAGCCCATCTGTATGTTGCATCTCTTCCCAGATGTCCTGATGTTTCATGGGCCCACCGAGCTACGAACAGCTCACCCTTACGATCCCAGTCCAGGTCCACCTGAGCCACTTCAATTTTTGAAGCCTGGTCCACCTGTTTGTTATTCTGATGTTCCTCGGTGGCACGACTTTTGAGCATGTGAGCATCTACGTGGTGTACTTTTACAACCAGGTTCTCTACCCGGGCAGCAATATCTTGCCACAGCGCAGCAGCCCAGGTGGGTTTACCTCTGTGCTGCCGGTTGCTCTGTTTCCACTGATGTAGCCACCCCCACAGAGCGTTTGCCACCATCCATGAGTCAGTGTAAAGATAGAGTACTGGTGCTTCCCCCCAGCACGCACACGTGGTCTACCTACATGCAGTGGTGCGGGGGCTTCGCTGGGCCTGTGCTCAGGGCACATCCCGCAGGATGCCTGAGCTTTAGGTATTCCCAACCCTCTGCTCACACACTTTTAGGGAGCTGGAGACCAGCTACAGCAAACATCAGATCTTCTCTGGTGGCTTCAAAGGTCACCTCGCTGTCTCCAAAGCCAGGATTTTCAAAGACGATTTTCAAAGAATCCTCTTCCAAGGGGAAGCCCTCTTCTCTCCGCCTGTCCTTGCAGAAATGCTAAGCAGCCTTTGGAACGTGCTGGCAGGGATGTGTGAGGGCTTGCTCTGCAGGAGGACTTTCAACATCCTCACCGAGAGACCTTATCTTTCGGTTCTGAAGTGCTACAGGAAGAGATACCACAAAAAAAGGAAGGGTTGCAGAGAAGTTTACTCCCTAACTCCTGACTAACACTGAGCTCTGGCCAAGGTAAAACTAAAGCATCAGAAACAAACATTTCCCTTTCTGGAGCCTGGGGAAGACAGAGACAAGAGACAGACCCTGAAGGAGGAGGGGGTTCCGGCATCGCCTCCTCTCCCTCCCCATGGCATCTGTCCATGAGTTTCTCTGGCAGAGTCCTAGCAGAAGAGCTGAGCAATGGATGCTAGAGACAGTAGCTCTCCCAGGCATTTTGGGAACAACCCAGAGAGTCTGAAAGCAGCACTTACAATGTTGGTTTGCAACTGGGAGAAAAATCACAGTATGGTCCAGTAATCAAGCAAAGAGGCCAGAATTATAGAATATTTTTTAACCCATAATAAATAATAGTTTCCTAAACTTTATTGTGGTTACAAAGTCAGAATTAAATTTGATAAAAAAATGCAATTATTGTACATAGAAAATTTTGAAAAATGTCACTAAATCCTCGGGGAAAAACAATGAATGCCTTTTTAATGAAAACCAAGCTTACAGATTGCTGGTTTCTGAAAGCAGCCTGGTAAATATTTTTGTTTTCCAATAAGTAAAGTAAATACTGGAACAGACCCACAGTGCTTTCCCTTCCCTTGCTCCAAACCTCCCAGTTTTTCAAAGGGGACTAAAGGCCGCCTGTCCCTGTCCTTCAGTTTTAAAACCAGCAACTGGCTCCCCAAAGTACTGGGGACCCAGAATTGGACAGTGCGGTGGAAAAAAAGCCAGGAGACCCCAGCGTACTCTGGGGATTGCAATGAACGGACAACAGGGAGCAGAACCTGCTCCTGACAACACAGATTGGGAAAGTGCCCAGAGATGAAGTTTATCATGCCACAACTTGAACCTCCCCAAGCAATTCACACACCCATGTCTCTACATGAAAGCAACGAGATGGGAAGGAAGCACAGTTAGGGTTTGGCACTGCTCAAGCCCTGTGCAATTACAAGCAAGAGTAAACATCTTATTCAAGGATGAGCAATTGTCCCTCAAGGGAAAACCCTGGGGCTTCCAACCCTCCCAAGAAGGTCACAAATGGGTACAGGAAACAAGAGGAGACTTGCACAAAGGGAAGGAGCTAAACCCTCTGCCCACGAGTGAGGAACTCAACAGACAGGTCCATGCACCGGGCACAGATTGCAGAACAAGCACATGGGAAGCTGTGGCGTCACTCAACCTTTTGCTTCAGAAGCTTTAAGGGTGTTATTTAGTCTTTCTTCCCAATACAGCAATTCCCATCGGATCTCTAGTTTTGCAGGAGCACCTACTTCAGATGACAACTCCAAATCAAGCTGTGGCTTCAAAGAATAGTCTTTAAATCCATTTGTCACCTTCAGCACCATCAGCTGACTACAGCCAAGTGTGCTGCACTTCCAGACGCCATTTCACATTCACTAAGGCCTAACAAGGCACGTGGCACTGAGCTGCACAGTGTCTGACCCAAACATTTCATCCTGTGAAGGCTGACTTACTGGTGGCTCTTCAGGGAGCTTCTGCAGAGCTGTGGGGGCTTCCAGGAGACAAGCACAGGCACCGCTCTGTAGCCACATCCCTGCCATGGTCCCATCCTTCTGGGTGACCCTTGTCAGGCTCAGACGTCTTTCCTCCATGGCAGGAAGAGGGGCATCATGAAACTGTCAGCGGAGCTGTTCCTCACTGAGGAAGAGGATCCTGAAAATATACCCAAACTTTGGTCAATCCGCCCCTAATACACCTATATGCCCATTACACAAGCTGCAACAGACCAAGAACTGAGACAGCTAACATATGCCAGCACGCCACATCTAGGCACCAAGGGCCTGAGGAAAAGACCACTGAATTCCTTCAGCAGGCTCAGGAGGGGACAACTGATAGCTCACTTGTTGCCCTAAGTACTTGTTTCCTTGATTCTTGGATGCCGGCGCTAGGCCAGGCGATGCTAGGTAATTAATCTTCCTGAAAAAATGAAGCCATCTGGCTGCACAGTAACCACTCTTCCTGCCTGGGCTCAGAAGCCCACATGGCAGATCCTGGAGAGGCCACACCAAACATCTGTCTGTCCGATTTATCTGTCATTGCCCAGGTCCTTTCAAGGCCTAAACATGCAAATTCCCCACGGCCATCAGCAAAGCCTGTATATAGACTCTGAGTGAGCTGATATCGCAGCTGGGCTAAGTCACTTCAGCTCCCTTCTGTTCTGAAACAGCAGCACTGAGTTTGCAAGGTGAGAGCAGCAGCAGATGCCTGACCTCAGTCCCTCGGGGAGGCTTCAGGGCAAGCTGTGGGCTTTGCTGTCCTCTGGACCTTTCAAAAAATCACATCTCCCCTCGCTCCCCCAAAATACACGTACCAGCTGCATGTAATAGCCATGCCGTGTGCCTGGGAGAAAGCAGTGGCTCATTAGTTTTTAGGCTTGATGCACATGTTGGCCTGCCATATTACGAAAAACATCCGAGGCAAGGGAAGATGAGGGGGCATTTACTGCCATTACATGAACAAGCACGGCGACAACGTGCCCACTGCCGCCATCACGCAGCCCAGCTGAGTGCCTGGGAAGCCCAGGCAGCCGCCCAGCCTGAGCTGTTTCCCCTCTCTGCTGCACGGAGAGAGCCTCCCTCGCCCCAACACACAGCCAGGAGGCAAGGGCAGACCCTTCCCAGCACAGCCCTCTGGCTGGAAGCTTACACGACCCTGAGGGGAACAGGGGCAGCCCAGCTGCCTCACAGCCCCCTCGCTCGTGCTGGTCCCTGTCTGCGATCGCCGACTTCTCTTCCTCGGCTGGCGTCTTGGCCTCGGCGAGGAGGAGGAGGGAGCTTCCTGCTCTGCAGAGCTGCACTTGGACAGAAGCATCCGCAGCCTTCGTGGCCCTGGGATGGCCGTCACGAGCCCTGGGCTCTGCCCTGCATGGCCGGGTACGTAACCATCGCCGAGACAAGCTGCAGCCCCACAGCCAGGCCTGTGGCCACCGAGAGGCCTTCAGAAACACATCTGCATCCTTTATGTTGTTGGATACATCCTTTATGTTGTTGGATACAGCCACGTGTAACAGCTTTTCATATTGGTGCTAGAAACGACATTTCAGGGCAGCAATGAGACAGTCACACCGCTGGTCCATTAATAACATGGCATTCAACATTTCCCTCATTAGCTGAAGCACATCCCAGCTACCGCAGCAGGCTCAGAGTTAGTCTTCAGTAATAAAAAAAAAAGTCACTCGTGAAGACAACAAACAAGGCGAGGGGGCCCAAGACGTGGAAATGAAGAAAACTCCTGGAAGCAATAAGCAGGACAAGCAGGGCTGCAGCTCGGGGCAGCCCACACCGGCTGCCCAGTGGCCTCGTCACGGGGGCCTTGCCACGGGCTCCCCCCCCACGGGGCTCTGCGCAGGGCCCTGGTGCAGCGCGGCTGGCGAGGAGAGGCGAGGACGGGCAGGGAGAGGCACGGAGCCTGCCCCCAGCTCCCTCCCATGCCTTCCCCTGCCTGGGGGAGCTGGGTCTTTCCCTTTGGTTTCCACCAAAGGGCAGAGTTAAACTCAGGTCAAGGTGGATACAAACAGGCCGAGCTCCATTTCAAGCGTGCCTCAGTTGCTCTGTGCAGTACAACTGTGAGGAATAAGGAAAAAAAAGGCTCTGTGGTTAATTACGAGTGTGCTAACTGTAAGAAACAGGATGGCATTGATAATTTTCCTACGAGCTGCATTTCCCTTTTGGACAGGGACGATGAGATACCCCTTGCCGCACAGAAGAGTCTCCGGCAGAGGAGAGACATGCTCTGGCTCTGTGTGATGGAGCTGCAGAAGCCAGTCGCCCCCTTACCAGCCCTGGTCCCAGAAGCTGAGCTGCTGCAGCAGCAAGAGAACAGCACACTGATGAACCGAGCCCTGAGAAAGGAAGCGGTTTCCCTTCTCCTTGGGCACTGCTCAGCATCCCCAACCCATGCAGCTGCCCGGATTTCCCTTGGCCCAGGGAGCGATGCAGAGGGGATGAGGGCACTCTGCTGCATTTTGTGAAGCTTGGGCAGGCAGAAGCCAGCTGCTCGTGCTGGGAAGCTCCAGCAGACTGCGGGGAAACGCAGAACATTGCGTGAAGCTAGTCTGAAAGAGCCGCAGCAGAGCAGACTGCGGCCCAGGGCGGGTTATCCTAAACCCCCTTGCCTTGGTGAGCCAGGGACCACTCCATCCCTGTCTCCCCAGAGCCAGGGCTGCTTTTCGGTACTGAAAGGCCCCAGGAGCCACAAGTGGCTGGAGAAGCCACTTTTTGCGGAGAGCTGCAGACAAAGCGTGGCTGGTGCACTGCCTTGCAGGCCCCGGTTAGGCTCGGAGCTGACAGCCAAGTCAGATGGAGCCTTCCCGAATTTATTTACACCTTGAGTCCGTCCCAGTACCTCTCCCCCAAGAGCTCTTTTGCTGATCAAGCAAAGTTCCAGCTAATGAGGCTTTATTTTTAGCACCAAGCAGGAGGAGAAGCCGAACCTTTTAACAAAGCCTCCTCGACGCTGTAACGAGCACATTATTGCTTAAGGGAAAGAAAGAGAAAAAAGCTGGGGGTGAGCCTGGATCTGGGTCAGCAGCAGTGTCTCCGTGTCACCTACAGCCGTGTTCCATGGGAAGTGTCTGGATAATAAATGCCGATTACGGAAAGCGGAGGGGAAGAGGCAATCCTGAGAAATGTACAGACAGGAGAGAAATCACATTAATAAGAGATAATACGGAACTGCAAAACTGTTGTAAAAAGGCACTAGAAGAGCTCTGTAATTGAGGTTATTAGACACAACTACACCAGGCTCCCCCCTACACACACCTCCGGGGTGCATGTCACTGTGATGGATGTCACTTTCGATAGTGATAATAACAGTAAAATATCCGTGCTAAAGCTGAGTATGTTAACTTTTACGTTGGTGTAATTTACTGCATTATGAGTTCCCATCACTGAGGAGCTAAAGACAAAATGCTCTTCCTTAGGATGTCAATGACCATGCATACACTTTACAGGAAGAAATATTTCTTTAAATATGTATTATATGTTAAATAATTCTTTTAACTTTCCATTCCTCTTGTTGGGGAAACACAGGAGAAAGGAGTAAGCAAGTCATATTGCTAACATGCATCCTGAGCCGGATTTGCCATGGCCCTGTTATCTGGTGAAATCATTCACAGATGCCTTTCCAGCCCCACATGCAAGGGACGAGTTTGGTGCACGGAAAGGGGCCGAGCGGATGGGCCAGGAGCCGCTATTTTTTAAAAACTACACGCGCACAAATACGCTATTGAAGGTAACACTGTCACCCAGCTGCCAAAAGAAAAGATGGATTCTCCAGCAGAGAACTGCTGGCTGATGCACGATGTGATGTGGTAACGGGAAGGTGGCACCTCTTCCTCTCAAAGCTGAATCGATGGTGTACCTGCTACAGCGTGACAGCCAGCTGCACCTTAGCTGCTGTGAATTAGAAACAGAAGTCCAGCCCCGACGCGCTTTTAGCTGTCCTCCATTTCAGAAACTGGAAGACCGCTAAAGGAACAAGCTCGGCTGTTCCCGTGCTGCAAGCAGGAACTACGGCGGCGTCACCCCGCAAGCGCCAGGACAGGCTCGGGCTCCGCGAGGCAGCAGGGAGTGATTTCACAAACAGGGTGGGCACCCGGGGGCTGAGCAAGTTTTAACGCTATCTAAAGATCACAAGACAACTTGTTGCTTCTTTCTGCAAGCCAGACCTTACATGCAACACAAGGCAAGCATCACTACTTGGGTGGGTTCCCACTCTCACACCATCGCTCCCGGTGTCTCTGAGCCCAGAGCCCATGACCGTAACAGGGGTGGGAGCCAACAGCTCGCTCCAACGCTCCGGCCCTCGGGGCCCAGGGCTTTGCAGGGCACTGAACGAGGTGCCCTGCGCATGTCCAACTTGGTGAAATCCATCGGCTCCCCCGCCTCCAGAGGCAGAGCTCCGCACCAGCTCTCACTACCAACACAAGAAGCCTGAATGGGCTTGTGTTAGCGCAAGGAACAGGCACTGGGAGACGCAACCAGCTCCCCCAAGTTGCACTTTCAAATTGCAAATTACAGATTAGCTTCGATGGAAGAAAGGCGTAAACGACCTCGGTTTGTTTCCAAAACAAAATAATGCAGTGTGTCATTACTGAACGCCATCCCACCCAAATGGAATTCCACACTTCATTCAAGCCCAAACATTTTTCTTCCATGTATTCAGCCGATTAACTGAGGATTCAACTGTTTATGTCCTACTATGTGCTTGGTTTGGAGTTGTTGTTTTTTTTCCCCTTAACAGTAATTGCATTTGACCAAAGTGACTCACCTACACACATAAAAGGCTTCAGCCGGTAGCTCAGGAGCGAGGCAAGGCAAACAGGAGGATTCTCCCCTTCCTCCACCACCAAGCAAGACCAGCTTGCTCCTGCTGAAGGGTGGCCTGGATTCCCGGCAGATGCCCCAGCCACCTGACAGGCCTGCAAAACAATTGTGTTTGCCTCTCCAAAAGCTGGAGAGGCCTGAGCCTGCCGGGTCACTGCTGCTAGCCACCAAGCTCTGGGGTACCGGCCCTAAGAGATCTGAAGGTACCTGCCAGCTCCCTGCCTTCCGCAATGGCTTCTCTCACAATGGTTAGGCTGCTGAGAAAATATTAACTTTGCACTTGAGGAAAGGTCATTGACTGGTGGTGTAGACCACTCCTCCCCCAAGACACCAGAAATGGGAGTCAGATCCTCGAAGAGAAAGTCAGCCTGGAGTCCCTCCTCCTCCCACATCCCATTCAGACAGCGTGACAAGGCCGCGTGGCTCCAAGCCCAAGGGAAGGAGGACATATTTCACCTCCCTCACGGAACCCACCTCCGCCGGTCCCTTGTTGGGCTCTCAGCAGGAAGCAGGGCTCGCCCTAAATAGACCCGAGGTGGGTAACAAAACAGGAAGGTTCACATCCTGTAGCACCGCGGGGCTGGCAGCAGTTCCCCATCCCCGGCCTGCTTTCCTAGGACAGCCCTCCGAGGTGGCACAAGCACGCACGTGAGCTACACCAGGGGCCAGTTGCACTTTCCAGACCTCACCTTTGAAATACCCTCTGGTAGGTGTGCTTGTACACAGCCGAAGAAGCAGTGACACAAGAGGACACCAGCTGTATCACAGCATTGTAGCACAGCAGAGGATGCAGGATATGAAACTAGTCAGGCAGCATAACACTCGGTCAAAGGAAGCAATGCACTTTCCTGTGCACAACACGGTGTTCTGCGTCGATTTGAAGTTCACTTTTTACCAGCAGCCCTCTGGTTCCTGTGTGGTTTCGTGTATACAAAGAACACAAGGGCATAAGCACTCTATCATTTCAATGAAAAAAATCTCCCACTCAGAGCTGTGCAAGAAACAATAAAGCTAATAAACTACATAATTACAATCCCAGAGCACACATCTGTCTGCACACAGTATCCCCTAGCACTGTGACCAGCCACAGAAAGCCTGTATCCTGCAAATGACACTCCACCCAAGTAACATCAAGCCTAATCCAAAGCCCGTTAAACAAAACGTGAGCCCAGCTGCGGGTCTCAGCAGCTATGGACCACGCCACTTCAGCACGTGAATGCTTTTGCCATTTCTTTGCTTGCACAGGGATATATCTGTCCACTCAGAGCAGCAACAGCTGTTCCGCATGGAGCAGCGGTTGGAAAGAGCAAACATATCAAGGAGGATCGTGACTGAAAGAATATATGCTTGGGGAACGGAACGGGGGGAAAAGCGGGATTTTAACAAGGGTGAGGAACGCTGGTGTACAGATCCCTATCGGGCTTTAAGCGACTGAGCTCCAACGCTGCAACAACACAGCTGCGGCAGCACGGCTTCAGCGTGTGCAGTCCTTCCTGCCCTACATCCTAAGGATGAGGTTTCACAAGACGATTGATTCAAAGAACTCATTTCACTTCACCGCCATGCAGCACAGCCTCACTCCTCCCCTGGGCTGGCTGCAGCGCTGGCCCGATAACCCGATGAACCGATTCATCTGAAAAAGACAGTGGTAAATAACCCACTATGGAAAGAAATAGTTGCAGCTTCTGGCAGAGTATGAGCAAAGCCAATTCAGGGACAGGTGGGTGAGTACCCAAGCAGTTGGCTTTTTGCAAGTAAAAGCTAAGTTCCTGCAGAAAGGACCACACTTCTCTCCTTCCCTTCCAGGATCATCCATCCTCTGTGCTGCTCAGAGGGTTTGGCACACGCGTGTGCACACACACTCGAGGAAGGGACACAACAGATGTACTGGCTTCAGACACGAACAAAAAGCAAATTGTGGCTGGGCCAGGACTTCTTACTACTTAGATGTCTTTGCGTTCACCAAACCCGACGTGTCAAGCACGTCATATTCCCTGCTCAGTGCTCCAGTCGGCCTCTCCTTCCACGAGGCCCACAGTTGCTCATGGTTATTCCTTCCCACAGAGGATTTACCAGTGACTCGGAAGGACCGCAGCACCACCTCACAAGGGTCCCTCCAGGTTTTGCGTGCAGCAGCTCCCTTGTACCTGAGAAGGATGGAACTGGGCTGGCGAGTTGTCACCTGGGGGCCTGAAGACAAAAGGTCAGGGAGCTTGGAGAAAGGACAGCTGGGGAAGCTGTCAGAACTGAAAGCCTGAGGAAGGAGAGTTGTCACTGCAGTGATTTGTTGCAAGGCAGAGCCCCCATGGAAAGCTTTCCGGGTGCAACAAGAGCACAGGAGGGACAAGGAGGCAAGTACTCGGCCCTTGCTTTGCTCCGGTTCCCTAATCCAGCACAAATGCATTTGGGGATTTATGGGTTTTTGGAAGCTGCCAGCAAAGCTCAGGGCCTATTCCTTGGGTTATTGTTTTCCCATCTGTTTCTCTTCATTTTATTCCATCACGGAGGCCCCATCGTGGGACACAAGAATGTGACCGGAACAATAGGCAGAGCTTGCTGCCTCCAGGACTGCAGCGAGGGCAGAGCCACCACGGCGGGACGGGAGCCAGCGGCCTCTATATTTAGCCCTCTCTTGCTTACTGCAGATCACACTCGCGCCCCGCACTCGGGAAGTCAGGAGGCTTTCACCGCACCGCCGTCCCCGCGCGCTGTGCATCCATCGGGGCCCCCGAACATAAAGCATTCATTTCCCTTCTAATAATGCCAACAGGAAGACTTCCTGCTCGCCCCTCCTTTCCAAATCCCTACTTTGACAGGCTTTTTTTCTGTATGTAAGCAAACTAAACAAAACCATCCTCTCCTCCGCGAGGCTGAGGCCTTGGAGCAGCACCAGGACTCCAGAGCTTGGACAGCGCAGCACGGCCGGTAGGAGCAGGGCCCTGCAAAGGGGTGGAAATGGGGCAGGCAACGCGTGTGACCCCGACCCCCGGGGACGTTCCCCAAGCCCACACCGCAACACCTGAGGAAGGGGCGGGAGAAGGAGAACGGGGTCCGAGAGCCCACCGGACTGCTTTCACTGCAGCGACACCTAGCCCTTCACCCATTCACATCAAAGCGAGGGGATCCCGCAGAGCAAGAAAAAACAACACATCACTTTTCCAGGAACATTTGCCTAAGAGCTGTGCCCCCTGAAAAGGGTTCGGCAACACACAAGACCTCTTTCTGCCCCTTCCACAAGGTCTGTGGATTAGGGCCGCCCCGCACTAAGTCCCCTGCTGAAGGAAGGAGTCCCTTTTGGAGCACAGCTGGAGGGGAGGGCGCGATGCTTCTTGGCACGACAGCCACGGAGGGGAAACCTTCTCTTCCCACTACCTGCAAGAAGGCAGAACACTGGTGTGCATGTCCAGGACCTCTGGCTGGTCCACAGGCTTCACCCAGTCACCCAACCTTCCTTTCAGACCGTCTCTTCCTTCAGTAGAGAAGAAAGTATCCAAAAACTCAGATTTAGAGCAAGAAACAGGAGGACATCCTGGGTTTCTGTGCCTACTCCTGGGACAACTTCTCTGTTCTCAGCAGTCGACAGCAACACCCAGAGCAGGTACTGAAGGAGCCATTCAGGAGGCCCACACTTCAGCTACATACCTGAGGTCTGGAGACTCGGTCATCCCCAGGTTCAGGTGACCCCCCTGCGCTTCACTCACCACGGGGTTTTCCATACCTTGGGGTGGGATTTCCCACCAAGACCGAGGATGCCTCCCACGTACATCACGTGCTGAGCAGTCGACCACACCAAGCCTGACTAGTGTTTTGTGACACGCCACAGCCCAGCCAGAGCTGCTTCAGGACCAGCAGTTACCTGGGACATTCCCAGCCCTCGGCATCCAGCCAGAAGACACTGCCAAGGTGGGAATTTCAGTACCTCAGAAGCTAGGCCATAACATCTGCAACGCTGGGCACGACCAGCTGCAATATGAGTTAAGATCCTGAGGAGTCCCACGCTTCACTGAATTTACCCAATTTACCCTGTGTGCCCATTCTGGGACAGCCAGCCTTGGCAAAACCTTACAGGCAGCAGCCCAGGATGGCCAGAAGCTGCCTGCTCCCACCAAGGGGGAAGCGTCAATCCTCCTCCAGAGCATTCCGTAAATATCAGTTCTGCAGAGGCTGCTGGAGGCCCAGCGAGAGGTTCGAGCACGCAGGCACCCTTCTGGTCTCTGCTGCCATCCACACCACTGCCACGTGCAGCAGCACATCTCCACACCCCGCCTTTCCTCCTACAGCCATTCCCACCACCACCAGCTCCCTTCCGAAAGCCCCCCGGCTGCAAGTGGTTACACCACAGACAGAAGGGGGATGCCGGATGGGATGTAAGAATTATATTTTTCCCCTTAAGTATGTCTTTCCCCCGTAAGGTAGCAGTACTCAGCGCTACCCAGGCATGGATGGAGAAACAGCACCTTCCAACGGTATCACAAACCACGTCGCTGATTTGCTTTGTGGCCCCAAACCTGCTGCAGGTTAGCTTTTCCTCCCCAGGGTACGTGCTGCCAGGCAGGGGTGTCTGCCAAGTGCCTGGAGAAGCCTGGACAGCAGCAGCACAGTGGCAGGGCCCAGCAGATCGTCTGCTTGAAGCTCCGAATAAAAAATCCTGCTGCTCCAGCTTGCAGCCAAAACCTTCCTGCACATTTTCCCCTTACCTCCCAGGAGAAGTTAGATGAAGCTCAGGCTGTTTGGAAGCTTTGGCTTCCTCAGTCTTTGAGCTGTGATCACCTTAAGAACGGCGGTGGTCAGGCTTAGGACCACGGCAACAACACGGAGCGATGGAGGACGCTGCCGTGGTGTATGGTGCCCGTACAGGCAGGGCCACACGCCACCGAAGGAATTCCCAGGACACCAGGTCAAAGCCTTGACAGCACAGACAGCACCATTCCACAACCAATCCGCACCATGAAATGGGAAAACTCTCTCCACCAAGCAATTCAGCTTCTCAAATCTCTCACTCTGCTCCTGCTGGAGGTTGTCCTGTGTCTTAGCACCACAGTAAATGGGAAACACCTGATTTCAAACCTAAATCCTCACTGGTCTTATATCCCACCCTCATCTTTTAGTATTCAGAGCTCTTCCTCTCTCCTATCCATTCAGAAGAAAAGGGGTGTCAAAAAAAAAAATAATACACATATATATACATATATATACATATAT
>VXAA01005212.1:364751-396467 GCA_013399115.1 Anseranas semipalmata
GACTAAAAACTGAACTAAAAACCTGTTCTGGCTCCCCAGGGGCAGGGTCTGGTCCCCCCGGCTGCTCCAGCACCCCGGGGGATCAGCCATTTCCTGCAAGCACAGCTGGCAGCCAGGCCCAGAGCCGCAGCAGCTCTCCAACTGGTGCGAGGCACACGATGATGAAGACCAGCATGCAGCAGGGAAGGAGGTAGAAAGGGGCTTGATGGAGCCTTGCAGAGCACAGACACGGAATAACAAGCAGACTTCTAATACCAGAAGCTCTGACTGAGTAAGGATTATAACTTTACAGATAAGTGCAATCAATGCACATGCACAAACATTTGCGGTCAGCAGAGCAACTTCATCCCTAGCTAAACGATCCACTGGGTGCACATGTTCAAATGTGCACACCACCATTACTGCACGACTAAAAATCCTTTCCCATAAAGCCACACAGACTCCGTTGGGCAGAGGCCAAGCAGTTAAATAAAAAAAAAAGTCTATCCAGAGCGAGAGCTCTTCAGAGACATTTCAGCATCTGGAAAGAGGAGGGGGTCTCACTCGAAGAACGCCCGGAAAGCCCGACCTACCGCGGTTAAACACGTGCCTGGTCCAAGGCGAGCTCCCGGGGAAGGGCACGGCATCGCTCCCAGCCTCGCACAGCAGGGCCAGAGAGCGCGGTGGGCCCCAGGCTGCGCTGCTCTCCAGACAGCAGCGCAGGCAGAGCCCGGGGGGGGCAGCTGGCCGCTCAGCGTTTGCTTTTTAGCAAGGCCAGAGCCGCAGGACTGTTGGTGACAAACAAAAGGCACTGCTGTTAGCGTGGGCTTCTTCGTTTCCTTCTGTTTTATCTCCACCCGTGCCATGTAAATAAAGCTGCAGGCAGCTTCCTTCGAAGCTCTGGGGCAGTGAAGACTACATCCAGCTCCAGAAGGGGGCACGGCCGCAGCCAAGGCGAAGGCCCTACCTCCTTCCACCATTCCCCAAGGGGACCGGGCACTCCCAGCAAAAGGGACAAGCGCTTAGAGCACAAAAAGATCACAAGGGCCTGCTCCTGCTCCAAGCTCCTCAGCTTGGAAGAAAGAACCTCTAGTTCTGACACCGAGTGTCCTGGATGTCATCCGACCAGATGGGGAAGGAGAGAGAAATGCCCTCCTCCAGAACACAGAGCTGGAATCGGATGAAGTGGCTCCAATCGATTGTGCTGCAGCATCTGAGATGGTATTTTGATTCCAGTCCTGCGAGACAGCGCAAGGCCAGGCAAAGGCAGACTATGTGATCTCTCAAAGCTGCCTTTCACTACAGCACAACACGTCCTCTGTGTTAGTAGAGGGCTTTTTTGGGCTAAATGAAATAACACTCTAAAGCTCTTGATTCCTACCTCAGGGCAGCACAGCATCATTCCAGCCCATCTTTCTCCAGGGAGGAGATTAAATATCCGAGATGAACCGAAATGCAGTCAATCAGGCAAGGCAATCTGCCAAAGCAGCAAAAAGGAGACGTGGAGGGAAGAGAAGGGTACCTGGGTACTGAAGTGACCTGTTTAAACGCTGCTGACAAATGCCGAGCTGCTGGCTCTCCCCCAGGCTCTGAGAGACGGAGGAAGGGAATACAGAAATGGGAACCTTCCTCCTACCCTGGAAGATGGGGACGAACACACGTCGCTGCTCAAGCACCGGCTGTGCTCTAAGAAAGGGGCGGACAGCTGGAAGAGCTGAAGACACCGGACAAGGCTAGTCCAGCCTGGGTCTGAGAACTCAGCACTGGCAATGATCTAGAGAGGAGAATGAGGCGAAACACACGTGCTATTTCAGGAACTGAGGAACATGCACCCCTCTCAGCCCAAAAGACTGCACTGTTATGAGGGGCTCTGGAAGTCCCAGCCCATGAAACCCAATTTCTCTCTCAGAACAGAGGTGCAGACATCGAGCCTCCAGACCCCCTGGGCCTTGATGGGTGCCTCCCCACCAGGCGTTTGCACTTCAAACAGCAGTAACGTAGCTGGAGCCAGATCTTTGCCCACAAAAGCACAAGCTGCTGGGGCTGGAAGCAAGGGAGGCTGCTTCAGTGCCTCTCTCTATTTTACCCGCATTAGGCCAAAGACGGCTGGAGCCCGGGAGCAATTCACGTTGTGCTACCACGTCAGAGGCCAGCTTCAGACCAGAGCTCCGCCGTGCCCCAGCGCTCAGCACAGACACAGAGAAGGCTTCCCTCTCCTAACAGCGCCTGTCCGCACTGGGCGTTCGGGTGACCTGCGAGGCACAGCATCCACGCTCGGGCAAGAAGCTGCCAACACTCGGAGAGCAGGCTGGTTTCAGAAAGCACTGCGATGCCTTTTTGGTGGTGCCCGAAACCCTAACTACCTCAGAAATCCCGTGCCACCAGGATGTGAGGTTCTCAGAAATGGGTTGTTCAGTATCACCTACAGCTTCACAGCGAGCAGCAGCAGGCAAACCGCAGCAGGAGGGGAGATGGGAAGGCGAAGCAGAGCGGCACCAGAAACTGTGCCGGAAGGACAGAAAAACCACACCAAGAACTGGAGAAGAGAGCTGTGGGTCTCAAAGGTGTACACGCACTCGCACACACGCAGTCTCTTGGACTGTTTATCAGGTTCAGGAAGGAAGAGGGATCAGTCTGCCGGAAAGATCAGAGATGCTGGGGCTGTCATATGATGCTCCCTTTAAGAAACAAAACCCACAGAGTGTGCACACACAGATAAGAGAGGGAGATACAAGGAAAACCTCGAAAACAACATAGGACACCCTAACCCCACCCCAGCAGTGCTGCCTTTAACTGAGCCCAACGCCGGGGGGCAATTCTCCGCACTCCCCGGCCCCTCTGCCCCTCCAACAGAGGAGCTGAACAAATCCTCTCTCAGGCCAGCCATGTGAAGGACAGGGAGCCCTGCCCGGTCCCAGTGCTCTCCCAGGGGTGCTAGGCTCCCCTGGGATAAAACACCTCCTTGTGCAAGTGCACAAACATGCCAAACATCCCCTCCTCACTCGCAGGAGCTTTGACTCCAGGTGGTATAAGAATCAGTAGAGCCAATAAAGCAGCCGCTGGCTGTGGATCCAGCTAGAAACGGAGGAAGGTTTGGCCAGCGTAACGACTTTACCCTGGCTCAGGCAGCAGAGCTTGCCTCTTACCCTGGCAGTAAAGCCCTGTGCAAACTCCTTACGCAGCCCTGCCCTGTTTACAAGCACTACAGAAAGAGGAAAGAAAACCCTCAGCGAGCCATTAAGAGGACATCAGGGCACGGCTGGGAGTCCCATGCCTGCAAAAGCAGGGACACCCACGGAGAGGGACCAGAGCGGGAGGTATCAGGAGAGCCGTACAGCATCAGACGCTCTCTTGCTCTTGGTTTTTAACTGCTTGCACATGAAGCCCAGATGGTTTTCAGAGTGAGGGAGAAGGGTGTGCTGCTTACACAAGCAATGCCATATTTCAGTAAATATCATATGCCATCCAGACATTTTGGACCCGATCCAATTTCCGTTAGGCTTTGCTCAACTGGGGACCTGGCTCCTCCAGCAGACAGCAAACTCCATTTGTGCTCTGTGCATGTCTAAAGCAGAGCTGTGTCTCAGGCAGACACATTTTGACCAGATGATCCGTGTTACACCTGGCATGAAGACAGGATTTCCAACGTTCAGCCATTCAGCCTCTGCTTCCAGGCTCAGCTCGGGCAGAAACGGTTAACTCTTCCTCCTGTAGATATAGTCCCAAGGAGGGACTTATCCTTGGTACAAAACTCCGAACACCACTTTAAAAGGTGCTCTCCCTGATACTGGTGACCTCTTGCTGCACAGGACAGAGCCCGCTAGGACGTCTCTGGGATGGAACAGCTCTGAACAAGAGAACACGTCCGACACATCCCCCCTCGAAGAGCACAGCTCCTCCTCGCGAGCCCCCCGAGCAGGAGGCCTGGCAGTCACCTCGCCCAGCTCCTCACTGCTCTCCACGGCTCCTGCTGTGAGGAGCTCAGCTGAAGTCAGCAGCAGATGCAGATCACAGAAGCAGAGAATGGCCTGGGTTGGAAGGGACCTCAAAGCCCACGCAGTTCCAACCCCTGCCGTGGGCAGGGACCCCTCCCACCAGAGCAGGTTGCCCAAGGCCCCATCCAGCCTGGCCCTGAGCACCTCCAGCGTTCAGGTGCTCGGCATGCCCGCACAGCAGTCCCTGACGGTCACCAGCCGAGTTATTCAGAACTGGACACCAACAGCCCTCCAGGAAGACAACTCCACACCCCTGAAAAAAAAGCAGCTCCTTTGGGGGAATCTGGCTGCATGCAAATGAAAGCCCTGACAGTGAACTGCTGGCTTGCCTACCAAGAAGGGATTTCCTCCCAGGCAATGTCCCTGAACAAAGACAAGCGGCCAGAACACGGCGGCACAGCCCCGGCCAGGGGTGTTGCGCTGCCCCTGCCCACAGCCAGCACCCAGCCTGGGCGCAGGGCAGCTCTCCCCCTGCAGGATGCGCATTTTTAGTAAGAAACTAGCAGAAACACAAGGAAAGAGCTCCAGGAAACAGCAATAACAGGCAGGGATGGCAACGTTTTGTTTCTCCTACGTGACATTTTGACAGCAAGAGACAGATCCAGCTATGGCTGGAACCCATGCAAGCGCACAGAAGTCCACAGACTCCTGCCCTGGGTGAAGTCCCATCTCCAGAGCCCCGTCAGGGCATGCGTCCAGGCTGCTTGTGTGGGAAGAAGGACCAGCAAGAACTCCTGGACCTAGGGTAGCCTAAGGAAAATTCAAGCAGACAGAAATACAGAGGAGAAATAGCTGCACAGCACACAGCAGCAAAAAGCAGAACTGGGGTCCACTTCGAGAGCCTGAGGGGAGAACGGGAACACAGCTGTGAATCTCCTGTCGCCCAGTGACCTGTCACACCCAGCCGTCGTCCCAGTGCCCAGCGAGTGCCCTCCCTCGGAAAGGCAGCAGGAAGGTAGAAAGCTGCAGCTGGCCTCCTGGAATGTGTGGCAGGGTGTATCTGCTTAACCTCATTACACCTGGACTGCCCACGATCCAGTGCACCCCGGAGAGCCCACACAAGTACAGCAAGGACCTTTTTTAAAAGGTACGTGCTGGAAGGACTCTAGTTTGTTCCTGTCACTAAATTTTTACCATGAAGCTGTATATGGCCAGCTCTTCAGTTGCAAAAAATGTAGCCTTGTGAAACGAGATGGTGTGGGTTTAACACAAAAACCAGCGAGCGAGTTTTGTTCCGCTTAAGCTGCGCCTTCAGCGGGGGTTTGCCAGCGCTAACATCCTGGTCGCGGCACAAGCCGGAGCGGCTGCGCAGCCACTTCCTCCTTGCACGCATCTGATGGGCCGAACCAGGAGGTGGGCACTGATAAAGCCCCGGCGAGGCAGCACGCTGCCTGCTGAGCCTGTTCCTGCCCGCGAGGAGCACTAACCTCAGGGCTGCCGGGGCCTCCCCAGCTCACGCTTCCTCTTCTGTGACTTCCTACCTCGCTGCTGCGTGTCCTTCCTCGGCCCTGCGCTCCCAGACCCCGCGTACCCGATAACCCTGCCTTCGCCCTGGTGCCGTGGCTGAGCTCCCAGAGCTTGGTCAGAGTAAAGCTTCCCTCTGGTACCAAAGGAGGTTATTTTATAAATCTGAACCAGACTGCAAATACGCAAAGGAGCTCTCGCTATCAGAGCTGCAGGCAGGTGGGCTCAGCCCCCGAGCACAGGCAGCCACGAGCCCCGTTTTTAGCTATTACACCACGGAGAACGCAGGACCACCCCTACCACAAGGAAGAACAAACCAAACAAAAACCAAGTCTTCCAAATCAGACCAGTGGGTCACGTACTCCCAAAAGACTCGGACAAGTTGTAACCTTGAGCTTTACAGCACGCACGTCAGCACACTGCAGGGCAGCTCTCCAGTTACTTCCATGGCTTTCTCGGCCGTGGAAGTGGTGCTGGTGCTGCTCAGACACTCTGCTCGGTCCTCTTGCAAGCTCTGCGTCTGTGTACGTGTCTCCCACGTTTACTCGCTCATGCTGTGTATCTTGGTATGCTACAGCAATTTCCCAGTCTAATCACATGCCTTGTTGCATTACCACACCAGTGATAGCTGGTTGAACCACACACCACATCCTTGCAATTGCTTCTATTACTCACAATTGACTTATTTATTAAATTTCAGCTTGCTGGGCTTTGCCAGAAGATGAGCAAGATCCCTGTCACCCCTCCTTGCTGTTGATCGGAGTGGCAGAGGGCAGGTGAGTAGGCTGCGAGGCTGAGCTGTGCAACAGTCCCAGCAATTTTGCAAGCGCTTGCTTTCTCCAGCAGCCTAGTTCCCTTGCATCAAAACACCAGGACTTGAGTCCCGGGAAGTAAACTCGTGAATTGCAACAGAAATCAAAAGGGAAAGTAGATGCAAACGAAGCCTAAATTAATTTGTGATTTTACAGCACCCAAACAAATATTTCCCCAGGCGTGCTCGTAGCATGATGCCAGCTGCGGTTCCCGCATGCGGATGCACCTCTGCACCCCCCGACTCGCAGATCTGCTCAGCAGCGATCCCTAACAAAAGAAGTGAAGTGCTTCTAGAGCAAGTAACTCTGCTTGTGGGGGATTTCCTCGGCTTGGAACAAACAGCCTGATGGTTCCTGGCTGCTTCGGAGGCCCAACCCACCATCTTGTGCCTCACAAACACTCCTCTGACAAAAGACTTTGACTCCTTGCTTTCAAAGGGGAACAAACAGAAGGCAAGTTCAGACAAGGCTCGTGGCTGCTTGCCCAGCCAGGCCTCAGCTAGTCCTTCATAGTAAATATTTGTTCTTAATTACAGTGCCGTTTGCCCCAGGAGCTTGCCCGCAATCTGGAGGAGGGAGGGGGATTATGTTGTTGATAGGTAAATAATAGCTCTTTCATCCAGAGAACCCAGAGCATTTTCCAAAGATGAAAGCTCCTGAATACTTGCCCCATGGCTTAGGGTAAGGGTTTAAAATCTTTGTCCCACCCTGGGGCACGCTGAGAACTCCCACCAGCTACGGCAGGTCGTGAGAGGGAGATGGGAGCTTCGCTGCGGCAGCTCCCCTCCAGCCTGCTGCAAGCCAGGCCCGGCTCCTCCACGTCGGACAGCCCTGGGCAGGACCCAGGCTGCCATCGCAGCGCAAAGCGAGGGCGCAGTCAGCTTCGGAGCACAGGGAACAGCGGCACGGAGCACATGCTGCTCTGCCCAGGTCTCCTCCTGCTCCCACCAAGACGCTGGAGCCAGGTGGCTGAAGTTGCAGGGAACTAAATCCGTGATGGAGCCAGAACAAACTCCTTCCCCTCCTGCTCCTGCCCAGCAGGAAGCCCCGCTCCTGCACAGAGAGCTCCCGAGGGCCCCGAGCATCTCCTAGGGAAGCGCAAGGCTCTGCCCGAACGCAGAGCAGCCGTGTGAAGCAATCCCACAGATGACATGTGGGAAGCAGCCGGTTCCCGCTCTCCCAAAAAGCTGACACGGTTGAGTTTTGATCTTCCTGCACTCAGCTTCCAAAACATCAAAAATACAAATATTTATCAGCAAGACTAAGGGAAACATAAGTGAGACGGCTGACCTCTGCTCCGTCTGAGGAAGAGGTGAGAAGTGACGTCCTCCCTCCCACCCTGAGAAAGCCAGCCAGCCCTCCGGGAGGCAGGGAGGCCATACAGCATTCCCCTTCTCCCCGAGCCACTGAGCTACCAATGTCACTGCAAAGGCATCCCGCATCTCCGAGTCAGACGTCAGATCCAAGCTAGCTCCAGCCCCAGAACACATTACCCATTTGTTCCACAAGGAAAACAACAAAAAAAAACCAACAACTCAAGCAATCAAAACCAGTATCTATCCATGCTACAGCTCCTGCATTCCCATCCGCTGCGGGTAGCCAAACTCAGCACAGACCGCAGATAACCGCCTGTTAGCACCAGAGAGGAGTCTTCAAAGAGCAGGCCCTGAACTTTCGGGGGAAAGCCAGACACGCAGAAGCCCGATACTGTAATATTTAAAACCCCAAGAGAAACCGCACCCCTTTCCCCCCACGCTCAGCCCACAGCTCACGAGAGGTTTTTTCGCAGGTCCCAGCTAGGCTGGAGCAGCTACAGAGATGCTGCTGCACTCTTAATCCAAACCCTCCAGCACCATCTCTGCTGCTCTCCCCCTCCTTATCATTTCCAAGCAGGTCTGCTGAGCTTGGTTTTCTTCCTCTTTCCAAATGCCACCAAGCCTTTTAATATTTTTTTTTCTTTAAGCTCTGCTTTAAAAAAGAAAAAAATGGAATAGTGCCTTTCTCTCCCCCCAGATGTAACAGACTGGCCTGAAATCTGCTGCCAGCATGCAAGAAATATTTTTACAGTTCCCTTGTAACTTCATTCATTCATCTCTCTCTACTGTAATACTGGAATCATTTAGCATTTTCCCCCTCTTAACCAAGGCCTTCAAGTTCCTGGACAGAGATTTAATTAAGCCTCTGAACAACCCCAGCCCCATATCCTCTACCAACACCCTCACAGTGAGCTGGAGTCTTTCGGCCTGACCCATATCTGCAATCAGCTGTAGGGCAAGCAGCATGATAGAGATTTGCTGCATACATGCTCCCCTCTGCTGAGTTACCCCCATATTTTGGGGACAGCCGCTCCCAGGCCTCCCATCTGCTTTCTCACATGAACCCAGACTCACGACCACTTAAGACAAATGCTTCAGTGCATTATGTTTAGTAAAGGACTGCGCTGGAGCTATGGGACCAGAAACATAGCCGGTGTCAAGTCCTTCCCCTGGTACGTTGCTAAGTCCTACCTTCCTGAGTGTCTTTATTACATCCCTTGGATGTTTACTTTGTTTCCTGCCACTAAATCCGTCAGACAGGCTTCCTTGCTATTATGGTAGTCATAAGGTGCATGGTTAGAGATGCATTTTATAGTGTGCCTAAACAGGCAGTTAATCCCATAAATCTACGTATATCTCCAGCCTATATAGGTTAACACCTGAAAAGAAGCACAGCACATTTAGGACCAGACATCAATAGGGAGGGAAGTTTTGAACAGCCGCTTTCATAACGACCTTTTGCTTATTCCTGACTGAGGCTGAGCCCTTAACCCAGCAGCCTGCCACAAGCCCCAAACCCCACCTACATCCTCCACCTGTAAGAGGAAAAAGCACCTTAAAACCAAAAGCAACACTGGGTCCCTGCTGCTCACCCAGAGTCACGCTCTCTGGAGCAGCCCTGAGCCTCCCAAACCCAGACCGCCAGCTTACTACCTTGTCAAAAATGGAAGAATGTAATTTTGGGGTCACTGTGTCTTTTTCCTTTTGAAAGCATTAGGTGGCAAGGGGAGTAGCAGCAGGCAGCATAAGTTTACACACAAAGGGTTGAAACTGAAAGAAAAAGCATTCCAACAAAAACAAATGACTTCCAGATTAACGCTTTTTTCCTGTCCTGATACAGGACGAACCATCTTAAAGTGCCAGCAAGGAGACGTGTTCTCCTAAGGCTGTTCTCTGACAGATGCAAAGTACTCCTGGGGAGGCACAGTGGGGCTGTACAGATCTCTACAAAACCTGTAAGCCTGAAAAGAGCCATCGGGCAGTAACAGCTACCGGGGACCTCTTGAATGAACTCGCCTTGAGACCAAAGCAAGAAGCCCTGGCTCTTGATCCTTACAGTCCCCTGAAATAATGAGAGGAAGGATGCACGTACATCTAAGTCAATTTATTCAAAGTTTAGGTGCACACCCCCTTACCTTTGGCAACACACGGCATAAATATTCACTAGGGAATGGAGCAGGGCAGGGGAGACCAGAAGAAACACTACACATCTTGTGAGTCACAGCAAGCCGGAGCAGAGGATTCATTAACTGGATTCAGGTGATCCTATTAGCTTTGCAATTGCTGCACATCAGGCTGCAGAGTAATTAGGGCTGCAATTCAGAAGGATTTACCAGAACATTTTTTTTATTAAAGCACAGTTGTTGTTAATCAGCCTGACTAAAGTCTTCAGAACTATTAGCCTGCTGCACAGGAGTCATAATTACTTCATCCACTTGGGAGGAAGGGCATCAAAGAAACTGCCTGGGATTGTCTACAAGTTTAGAGGAGCAAAAAAAAAAAAAAAGAGGGAATTCAGTGGGACATCTCCCTTTGACAACACTACAGGCTTTTAATCAGGTTTCCAAGTGGAGCATCTGGGAGGCCAGCAGACAATGCAGAAACATCAAGCCTACATAAGCAGAATTTGCCATCGGAAATATACTGAGGCACCACCCAGATATATTAGTTGACTCAGAGTTACTGCCTAAGTCCTAATTGCTGCCTAAAAGTTTAGTGGTCCACCTGAATTACACGATCCCTATCTGCTGAGGATGTTTGGCCACCCCGCAGCATCTCGCAGAAGCGGGGCCCATGTTTCCTCTTTGGAAGGCAGAGCATTCTCCAGTGCGGATGGACCCAGGCACCCCAGACAGGCACGAAGGGCACACATCTCCCAGCAGAGCAGGGGAGCGTGGTCGGCTCCCGGTTCCCCAGAGCACGGCCAGCCGTGGGAACGGGAGCGTACCAGCTCCAGTCCCTGACCTCGCCGCCACCAGGTTAAGGCAGGCGTGACTCAGGTGACAGAGAACTGGGTTCAGCAAGTCTGGCCGCGGGATTGAGAAAGAGCGAGGCACCTGCTGTCCTGTCCTGCTCCCGCGGACGCTCCCCGCACAAGAGCGGGAGGGGACACACAGCGCGAGAGGAGGAACCAGTGGGGTCCCTTCCCCTCTCAAACCGGACCTGGTGGGTGTAGGACAGGGGCTCTGCGCCTCAGGCTGTCCCCCCTCTGCCACCAGCGCTGCCCGTTCCCCTGCGCAGCCACCTCTGCTCGGAGGGTTACCACCAGTACACATTGCCTCCTCTCCCAGTTTCATCCCCACCTTACCAGCTGGCAGCTGCAGCGAGCACATTCCTGCCAGCAGGGAACCAGCAGGCCACGCTGCCCGACTGTTAGACCACAAGACTACAAACTTTAATAATGACAAATAATTCCTGTGCATCTGGGTACTCTGTAATAAACCTTGCCAGACCCCCCCAAAACCTAAAAAACCCTCTAACCCACAGTAAGCAAGACAGATAGTTTATCAACAGTCTAAAGGGAAGCTCGGAAAGGAGAACATGAGAAAAGAACAAGCAGAAATACGCATGTACACACAGGCTGTGGGGACACGGAAATAACAGCAGGGCAATAACAAGCAGCCAGCCATCACCACAGGCACTGGAAGGGAGGAGATCTGTTTGTAATCACCAGGCACCTTCAGAAGAGATACCTGGAGTTTTTGCTCTCTGGAGAGCAAAGACTGATGCATTTTATCTTGTTCGGGGTCTCCAAATAACTGACTTGATGCTCCCTGTGGGAAGCGCATGGTGGACCTCCGATGGGTCTTCCTCAGAAACACCCTGCCCAAATGCACGGCAGAGAAGACAGAAGGGAGATTCTGCCCAGTACAGGAATGCGATCCTGAAGACGCATATTTTGTTTTAATGAACAGGTTAAATGCAAGTGTTAATATCTTACTGTTCCAAGCAGAGAGGATAGGGGAGATTTTGCCAGGGAAGGGATTCGTTTCCACAAGAACTTGGGTTCATTTGCCCAATCCTGTGGGCTTGGCGAGCTGGGAGAAGAGGGGCCATCCCCCTGCCAATACACCAAGACGGTCTGGGTGATGGCCTGAAGCAAGTCCCATCCTTCTTTCATTCCACTGATGTAAGGGAGCCTGTATGGTGTCTAAACCTAGTATAGGTTTTACATCATTGACCCCGTACAGCACCTAGCACAGAGGAGATATTCTAATGCAAATAATTAAACAAAATCATGGTTGGCAGGTGACAGAAGAAGGGAGTTGGCTGGAACAGCTCATAGTGACAGTTTGTTCTTCTGTTGCCCTAATTCAGGTCGCAGGGGTGAGAAGTGCTGCCTTGCCTGGAGGGATCCCTCAGCATCTCGGTACAGCAGAGACAAGGACCCTGCCAAATTCCCAGCCCAAATAAACTGCCTGCAAACTGAAACAGCTGCAGAGGGGATAACTGGCTGGTTCCGACCTGCGGCATCCTTCCAGAAGGGGTTAAGAAAGAGAAAAAAGACACCCTAAAGGCTTCTGAAGACTTTTCCAAATAAAGCAATAATAATAAATACAGGTGTGATCTTCATAAGCCATCAATACTGACCTTAACTAAACATTTTGCTCTCTTACAACTGGACAGTAGAGCTATGTGTAGAACTTGGACTGAGTGCTCAGATGGTTTAGCTCTTCCTCAGTTCACATAGTAGCCATGAACAGACTCCAGCTTTGGTGACTTTACTTGTTATGTTCAGTTACGCAGTGTGTGCTTCATGTGAGCATACTTAAGCTAACAGATAATTCATGAATGATTCCTTTGGTCACTAAATCACATGGTGACTTCCAAATGCAGGATCACCTAAATCGCCTTCTGAAGTTGTATTCCAATTGGAGACATCCTTACGGGACTTGGTTTTCTAGGCACTGCTTATGGGATATCTCAGCATTGGTTTGGGGGAACTTCCTTAGTCACTTTTTAAGATCAAGGCCACATTTCTCTTTAATTTTAAATCTGAAAGTCATGCAAAGAGTTTCCAAATTAGACTCACATTCCACAGACACCGCTGAGAATAAACCATTAACATCCCCATGAAACTCTTGAAAAGTGCCACACTCAGAGCCAGAAGCTCTATGTGCTGTTTCCCTTTGAATCCTTTTTAGTCCTGCTCCCCCCCAAAGGCTTCGTTGAGCTCTACTGGACATAAACACAAGAGTTAAACATTTCCTTTTGTACATCACACCAATTGATACTTGATTCACAGACCGTCCAGGCCTAGAAGGCTTTGTGTTCTTAAGGGACTGCCTCCGAAATGAAGCCTTTTTTGTGCGTTTTCCTGTTTACACTTCCACTGTTGGCAGTCAGAGTTTGCATCCTTTTTTTTTTCCTTGCAAAGCAAGAAGCAGTTTCAATTAACAAACTGCAGATTCCTGTAAATATTCCCTACTTGGGGAGAGTAAAGGAGAGGCTACTGGGGCAGAGGAAAACACTGAGTAAGAGTTATAGCCTGTTTCCTTTGATATTTCAGTGCCTACCTCAAACCCCTTGCACAGAAGACACCTGTCCGGTAGTAGGTGCAGCAGGAGCAGTTCCAGGAAGCAGCGAAAGGGGAGACGCTGAGTCCCAGCAGCGACTCGGGAGCCGCGACACTTGCTAGAAGCCACTGGCCTTTATCAGAAAGACCTGCCTGCAGCAGAACCACCCATTCCTCTCAGTCCATGTCTGCAGGAAACGTGATAAAATTTTTTACCAAAATATAAATAAGGACACGGGGCCTGCCAGCTTGTTATTTCACACGACAGCCCTGCCACAGGGGTGCTGGCTGCAATCATGTCCCTGCTAACTGGGGCAGTGAAGAATGGGAAAGGAGAAAGATGGCGCTCACCCTAAACTGGTTCTCGCTGCTTATTTTGGAGCAACACACCTGAAACCACGTTTAGAGGCAGGAAAGAGGAAGACATGTAAACTAGAAGTAGGCTGTGCTCTCCACGTAAAGCTTTTTTCTGCTCACCAGGAGCATCTGACTGCAGGCAATCGAAACTGGCTCTTCGGTGTTGTTTGGTGCTTCGTATCCTTGTCCGTGGCCAGTGGTAACCAAGCACACGACAAGAGTCCCTGCCCTCCCCATGCTGCTCTTCCACACGCAGCACCTCACCCAGACCCCAGCACTGGGCACTCACTCGGGAGAGGCCTCTGCTTTCAGGAACCTGGTTACTTCCACCAAAGCTGCCTGGGAACAAGTTCAATGAATGAAGAATGCCCTAAGGAGAAGGGAGACGAGCGAGAGTTTGGTGCGGCGCGTCCTCCCCGCCCTGCTCGTGGAACACCAGTCCCTCCCAGTGCTGCCAAGGGCATTCACCAGGGCTGCCCCAGAGCTGGACCTGGAAGTCAGGCTGTCCTGAAACTCCACCCTGAGATCCTCCTGCGTGCTCTGCATCTCCTCCCGGCCGACTGCCCGCGGCTTCTTTCTTCGGGGCCTCCCACCCAGCAGGATGCCGCTGCCGGCGGTTCTCCAGGGGACACCTTCCCAGGCGGGGACGGCTACAGATCAGGACTCCAGCAGCCGGGCAGTCTGGCATGACACCTCACACCTCTGCTTAGAGCAGGCCTCGGAGAAGAAGGCTGGGCCCACAAGGTTCTGGTGCAAGCTGGCTTATTAGAAGCTCTGCTCTCCTGCTCTTTTCCAGCTTTCTGTCGGTGGCCCGGCCCAGGGGCTGCTCGCAGCCCGCACAGGATGTCCCCTCCATGGAACCTCCATCTCCTGCCTGGCTGAGCTCCGGCTTTGCACAGCCAGCTTGCAGCACAGGGACTCCCTTCCTTGCAGCAGACCAGATCCAGCAGCACACACACACCTCTCTCCCCAGCAAGCCTAATTCTCACTCCAGTGGCACCTTCCCAAAGCCCAGTGCCGCTGGGGCTTTACAAGAATGCTGTCCCCTTTAGCCTGACAGCTCCTTAACTGCAGGGTGTCTGCTACCTGCACAGGGGGAAATATCACACAGAGGCACCTGGCTAGCAAAGGATCAATATCCAAACACCCATGCTACAGCAGGGCTCAGGGAGAAGTCTAACAAAGGACAGGATTCAGCCTGAGCAAGGGAGTGGCACATCTGCCAAGGAGGAGATGTTAACGAAGGCAGCAAAACCCAGCAAGCCCAGAGACCAGGCAGAGCGTTCCAGTAGAGGCCATGGAGCACCAGAGTCAACGTTTCCAGACCTGACTGGCAACCAGGCAGGATTAAAGCTCCACTTATAAAATTACAAGGTTAATAGATGTTACAAGCACGTTACCAGGTGTTGTGACTTGCTGGACATGCATCCCAGAAGACAGCAGAAGCACTCTGTTCACTATCCAGCTGCATCAACTACCCCTAGGCACTACTTATCAACCCTTTATAGATGTAAACTTAGCGCAAAGGAGGATCTGATGTGTCCATACCATGGCACACGTTGCTCTCTGACAGAGCTCATCTTAAACACAGCCCAAATGCAGCAGTCATTTTAAAATTTATTAAAAAAATAAAGAAAAATAGCAGCCAGAGCCAAACTGTGCACTGTTTATAATAGCGCAGATCTACTCTTTATAATAAAGTAAACATAACCTGCTACAGTGACAAGAAAATAGTAAAGACAACCACTTAGGTAAGCAATGGGAGTCCACGTGGCACGACTCTTCTGCTGACTTTCAGGCAAAAATCAACCATCTCGGGAGGGCCCGAAACAACGGGAAGTGGGAAGCTAAAATATGGATAGGCTGAAAGGTCTTGTCCTGATACACACCTGGAATGGGGAATTACTGTATCATTCCTCCCAGGACAAGCCTGGTGAGATCTCCTGTCCAAGCTGGACTACCTAGAAGGGACGGAAACCTAAGCAGCAGCAAGGTTTCATACATCTCCTCAGCTCCACAAACTTGGTCCAGGACAAAACCTGTAAAGCTTCTGATGGAAGAAGCAGCGATCAGCCTGGAGCTGGGCAATAAATAAAACAGCAAACACCAACACGACCAAGCACCTGTGAGCAGGACGGATAGTAAAAAGCCAAACGAGTCCAAACCCGCAAGGACATGACGGCATTTTCCAGGAACTTGCAACACCGCCTTCAGGGTGGGGATGAGCAACCAGTGTCCACGCCTTGTTGCACTGTAGTCGTTTGCATGGTTACCGGATTGCGCTGGAATATCAGCTCCGCATGGATATGTGGGTAAGGACCCCCACACACCCCTGTAAAGGCAACTCACTTCTCACAAGCATGCGCACGCTCTCACCCTGCGTGCAAACGGAACACACAGAGGCATTGCAGGCTCTGTGCGTGGCGCCGTGATTTGGCTAAGACAGGAGGCACCTCTTCGTGTTAACAGGTTGTCTGAAAAGGGTTATAAAAGCAACTGTCTGGAGAGAATTCCCCACCACAGGCAGCTTCAGCACGCTCCACCCAGCCCACATGAAAGGTGAGCACGAGGGACGGGCCAAGAATCTGACTGCTACAGGCTCCAGCTCTGGGTTTATGGAGGAGAAAGAAACAACACCAATGCTCTCCCCCCCACTCATGCTAAAAGAAAAGACTTGTGGCGTTCTGTATTTTCAGAGATGTCCTTGCAACATTAAACACCCGACGGGTATATCCGCATGGGTGCTTCAGGAAAGATCACACAGCCCTTTTCTCCTCCTCGTGTAGTGTTTTATCCAAATCCAAACAGAAATAAAGCACTCCATCCACGCACCGCAGCCTGAATCAGTACAAGAGTGACATGAAACACGGCTTTTGAAGCCACTTTTCCCTGTCCTTTCTCAGGCTACTCCTCCTCTGGAGACACAAAGCAGAATCTGTCTCTTCCCCTCTGCTGAAGCCGAGATCAAACAGCAGCTTTACCACATCACAAGTCACAATTAAGGCTACTCCTAGCAAAAGCTGATTCCCTCACCAAATGCTAAAGCTCTCCTGGCATTTCTCTTCCTATTGTCTGTATCCAGCCCTGTATTTATAAGATTAGCCTCAAATTAGGACAGTTTCCTCATTCTTCCTTCACTCTTACTACAGCCTGGTTCCTGGGAATCTGATCCTATCTTCCACAGAGGTTACTCCCTGTTGATAGGAAATATCCAGTGTATGTGGGCAGGAAGCACTACCAGAGGGTTACAATGAGGATTAAGAGAGCCCTTGTTATGACATATCTCCACAGCAGATCAGGAGCCTCAGTGGGCCCATTTGATCAACAGGAACATTAGGGACCCGTCTCGCTCTTGTGCTCCCACACAACGTCTCACCCCACTGTGGCATGGGTTCAAGTAGCACACAGGGGCTTTGAGGGCATGACAAGTTGCCCTGGCCCTTCCAGCCACTTCCACGTCACCCACTTCTCCTTAACCAGAAGCACGGTACTTAAGAAGGGATGGGAGAGGCCAGATCAAACAAAGCAAATGCTTTTGGAACTGGTGTCTTGCCCCAGGATTACTCAGAGGAGACAAGAGGCAGGTTTAGAGACCGGGGCAATAGCTTTCCATCACCCAAACAAACTGTTCTTTTCAGCTGCTGGTGCTGGTGAAGAACAAGATGCTCAGGGTGTTTGCTGAAGAGAAGCCCCTCTCCCTGCTTTGCCTGTCCTACAACACATTGCCCACCGATTGCAATATCCCTTTGAGAACAGATGTACAATAACCTTTGGAGCTTTCCTCCTCCAGCCATGCACTTTGGCATCTTTCTTCAAACAGAGAGAGGAAGAGCGGTATCTCCAACCTCCATAAAACCTCCTCGCACACACGCAGTCACAGTGGGCTACACATGGCTTATTCCAGGACAGTATCTTGGAAGAGCGGAGGAATCGGAGCCACTAAGCCTTGCTGGATCAAGCTCCATCCTGTCCTGCCTCCGACAGTAGCTGACAGCAGCATCCAGGGGTGAATGTAAGAACAGGGCAAGAGTATAGCTATGTTTCATTACAAATGCCTTCCCAGGCTCCAGCTATTTGCAGCTCCAGGACTTTCTCAACCAGAGACTGTGTACTGGCATTTAGCAGCCCTCAATGGATTTCCCTTGCATTAGTTGCCCCAGTCTTCCCCAAACCTGCATAAATTTTTGTTCACCACAGTGAATTTATACAGTTTGTTCTCAGGGTGGTTTTTTTTTTTTTTTTTTTTTTTTAAAAGCTGACNTCCTAGAAGCTGACTGTGTTTTTTGTTTGTTTTTTAAACAACAAACAAAACACCACTCAGCACCAAACCTTGTTCTTACAGCCCAGTTCTGCACTTCTGAGATCTTTTCCCCAAGTGACATTACCCTGTTTGGAGCCCACTGCATCTTAGATTAAGGTGGCTCCCTCTCCCTCCCGGGTTGCTTTGTTTTTCTCAGCATCGTATGGCGCAACCCCACCACTCCACGTTACATGGACTTTCTACAGCTGTTCACCGTAGCTTTGGGTTTTCGCTGCTCTGAATAGCGAGCAGCAGACTTCGTCTGCCATTTACTCCTCTTTATCATTAACAGACCCATTCAACAGCTCTGGCCTTTGACAAGCCCCTTGTCACAGCTGACTGACGTCAATTCTCCATCAGGAAACTGGCCCTTCACCTTTCAGTCTTCGTTTCCCATCTTTCAGCTTATTATTTACCCGTTAGAGACCCCCAGGAGATATCTCAAAACCCTGAAGCATAACAGGACCTCTGGCTTGCCAAGGTCCAGCCACCCATGCAGTATTTTCCCATCCGCTCTCTCGCTCAACTCCTTGGCTTGCTGGACCACTGTGCCGGACCACCTCAAGAAATTACTGGAGCTCAGCTGTTATTTTCAGAGCCTGAACGGGTCCCCACAGAAGCACTACCAGGACTTCCTCCTGCAACACCCTGGGCTTGGAGCAGCCTAAGAGGGAACCACCATTACCCAGCATCCCAGCTGGCTCCCAAACCCTGGAAAGTATCTACAGAGGAAAAAACGTTACTCTTCCCAACATCCTTTTGCTGGATACTATTCCTCAACACAACAGAAATGAACAGAGCGCAGCCTTTTCCCCCCAAGGACAATTTGCCATCCTGCCACCCACAACCCACTCCAGATTGTCTCTGTGGAGTTCAGTCTTCACCTCCCAGCCACACCATGCTCTTGTGAAGCGTCCTTCAGACTCCTCCACCCCAGAGCTACCCACATTTCAGCACCCAGAGAACAAGCCCCAGGAAAAGCACCTTCCTCTTCTTTCACAAGGAGCGGCCGATTGCTTCAGATAATGATATTAAGTGAACAAGTGGGACGCTGAGAAGCAAGATCAGTTCCCACAAAGACTGGGTAGTAATGAGAGTGGTTAAAGACAGGTAATGAGTGGGTGGTATTTGTCAGCTTCATAATGTAGATTATAATTTATTACTCTTGCTACTGCTTTCGCTGCTGTTGGAATGCAATTAAATAATAGCACTTATGAGTCCTGCGAGTATCTGTCATCCCTGACCTACAAACATCCCTGGGCCTCCGTTGCACATGCAGTGGCATTGGACATGTAATGGCATCGCATGGCCAACAGAAAGTATCCCACCTTTCAGGAAGAAAAGTGAAGACCTCCTGAGACAAAACCAAATGCACCTCCACAAGGAACAGGCTCACAGAAGTTTTGGACATTCAAGACAACTAACCACCATCTGGAGTTCCGTCCATAGTTATTTCAGAGCTTGATTTTTGACAATGAGGCAGGGAGAACATTCCTGAGTGCATCTTCATCTCTCGGTGGCCAACCAACACTAGCTGCCACAGCCACCATTTCTGAGGTGAGGCAGCAAACCCAAGCCCATCACCAAGCCTCGGTGTTCCCTGTTTAATGCACTGAGACTTTTAGCCAGGCTCAGGGCGGTGACTGACCTTGTTAACCGAAGGTTGGCAGCACCATCGAGAGCTTTCCTCACGCGCCATGTGTGATCAAGGAGCGCTCTCCACAAGACAGATGTGCCTCTGCTGAGAGGATCTGTCCTCTCCCTTTGTCTGAGAGGGGCCCGGCTAGTCCGGTCTAAGGGATGAGGCTGCAGGCACCGGACTGATACTGCTACTCTACAAAAAGTGTGAAGAAGCAACAAGATTGGGCTACCGTTGGTTCGAGCCACAGATAGACGGTGGCAGTCCATCACGTTGACCGAAAACTGTATCTCAGTGGTAGCACTGATTCTGTATCAGGAACTGCACACTGTCAGACAGCAGCCTCAAACATGACTGGATTTGTTTTATTAAAAAAACTGACATTTGTAAATTTTGCTACATGTGCACACATGCTCTTCTCTCCACTTTACGATTTAAAACTAGACTGGGAATTTCTGTAGAACAGTCTCAGCAGCTGGCAACCCAAGAAAGGGACAAACTGGCTGCCTTGTGCTTTTTCAGACCGTTTTTGTGCAGTTCAGAACAGTTCCATCCCTTATCCAGACCCCCATTAGCCTGGCACCCCTCAACACCATGTTCTGCTGCAGGACTCGCTAGTCAGAGGCAGACAGGGTCAGTGGAGAACTGCTGCTTCACAAACTTTCAATAACAACCCTCTGGCCCCTCCCCAAACCGCTTAAGTCCTTCCCTTTGCAAAGAAAAACATGCTGCAGGGACATAAATAAAAATCAGCGGCGAATTTCAGCACTGAACTGCGCTATCAGTGCATGTTTGGGCACAAGCTAGCGCCCACTGAAGTCAGCAGAAGTTTGGAAAGACAAAACACCTCCCACACAAAGGAGAGACAGAGGAAGCAGTCAGAGCTGCGAGGCAGATAAGCTGCCTGTCAGAACAGGCTTGGACTGTCCTAGCAGGAAGAAGTTGTCCAATGAGAGGGAAAGCTATTTGGGGAATGAATGAATAGTGAAGCTTCTTGTTGGAAAAAAAAAAAAAAAAAACTTTCCCAAACATCTCTCAGCTTTCTGCCAAATGGATGCAGGGCCAAGACATGCAGGAGCCTGCGTGAACCCCTAGCACAGGATCACTTGAAGACAACAGTCTGGATGGGGGCAGAAGGAAGGTGATGAGTGGTGGAGAGGACACAGAGACAGAACGGACGGCAGAGCTGATCCTTGCTCTGTGGGACGTGAGGGCAGCTTTCTCTGCGCTCAGCACCCAGAACCCCTTCAAACTCACGTCCAGCATCCCTCTTTGAACAGCTTCAAGAGGATCCTGCCTTGGCTCTCAGGGGGTCCAATCCTGCACAGACTGCTGCCTGCTCCAAGCAGCCTGGAGTCAGCCATCCAGGGAGAGGAAAGAGGCCATTTTAGAGCAAGAACCGAACTGCAACACTGGAGCAGAGCAGTAAAATACGTGTGCAATGCAGAGCCACATCTGGGGAAGGAAGGGGGGGGTTCTTACCCCAGACCCACAGTCACAACCCCCCCCCCACTTCAATTCAAAGTCTCCCATACAGAAAAAAGCTGTGTTGCTACAGTGTCACATCCACAATCAAACCTCAGAGATCAGCTTCTTGCTAGCACAGGGCCTTCACTAAAGCCGTATCAGTGACCAGGGTCTCGCCAATGCACCACTCTGCTCCCTCCCACTTTGTGCAGGGTTTACCACAACTCACCTCTCAGAAAAAAAACATGGCAAAACCACCAGCCAAACCAGAGCTGTCCTTAGAAGAAAAAAAAAAAAGAGACAATACAGAGCAGAAACAAAGAGTGAACTTCATAAAGGCAAAACTCCAAATTATGAAGAATCTGCCCTTAAGGCAATGATAGAAGATGAGAAGAGCAGAGAGTGACTGAATGCAGAGATTTTCATTGCTACCAAAAGGCAGTGAGAAACCCAGAAAATGACTTTACATAAGCCAGATGTTTCTCCAGGGAAAGAAAGTAGGAAAATAAATCTGTCTGGATTCCCCTTCTTCCACTCATACTTGGTTCCCTTACCAGCTACTTTTAAGGCCCTACATGCTATCGGATTCCTTGTGTCACTGAGCACAACTGATCACCTCCGCTGATCTCTGTGTAGCGCATTTGGTCTCCAACAGGCCCCAGTGTTTAAGAGAAAGCCAGGACGCCAGCCTCCTGCAAAAGGACCCCAGCTTTGTAGGAACTGCTGCCAGGTGAGAGTACCTCAAATCCCAACCATTTGAAACAACAAAAAGCAGTGGAGAAGGCAGGGAAGTAAACAAGGATAATGCAAAACGAGTGCAGTTTCAGCTATGAGCACCAACAACCAGAGCAGAACAGAGAAAGAAAGGACAGGGAGCACTGGTGGTCTCGCCTTGCGCCACGTGGAGAGGGGGTCCTCACCACATGGGACTGGGGGGGCCAACACTGCCCACAGAGGCTAGGTATCAGCAGGCTGGAGCTGTACAGCCAGCCTGAGTGTCTGCACCTGCCACATGATTAATTCCCAACCCATAATTAATCCCCAACCCTTGACTGTGCCATCAAAGCTCAACCACAGCTTCCGTCCTGACCCAGCTCCCAACCCAACAACACTATCGGGATACAGCCGAGCAGGGGAGCATGGAGATGTCAGGAATGAGCCCACAGGCACCACAAACTCACAGAGATCCACTGCAAGCAGCTCGTCGTCTCCAACTGCTTGTGCCAGCGCCATCATGGCTGCCAAGGGCTGCCGCCAACACCACAGGCAGAGGTGTTCAGCTGCCACCAGCCACTGGGAAACGACTTCTGGACATATTCTCCCATACCTCCTTCACCAGATCCAGCTGCATTTTTGTAACCACTGCAATGGCCACCAGCGAGTCTGTCAGGCCTTCCCAGGCCGCCAGCCGGGGTTCCCCCATGTGATACCTGAGGCAGCAAAACATACATGGGGATCAGTGCAGCTCCTGAGGTGTTTTGGAGAGGGAAAGGATGAAAGCGGAGCCACAGCCAGATTATTAAAAGGAGACCATGCTTACCGAGGTAATTCCCCCATGCTCCAAGCCCTCCCAGTCCAGGAAGAGGCCCCTGTCCCAGCACCCCGGGACTGCAGGGGCTGGCAGCCATGAAAGGAAGGGGTGGGCTGCCAAGAGGAGGTAGCAAAATGGTTGCCCCTTCCCGAGCCAAGGGAGAGCCACCACAGGGTCCGACCCCGCATTGCTCCCCCAGCCGCGGCGCCAGGCACGTTTAAGGCCAGCACCACATTTAAAAAACAAAACCAAACCAAACCAAAAAAAAAACCAACTCCTGTTTCACAAGATGCCAAACTGTTAACCTTGTGCTCACGATATACCTGCTCTCCTTGCTCTTCCCTCTCTGGCTGGGGTGAGCAGCCAGCTCTGCCAGGCAGCACTGAGGGAGGCAGGCTGGGATGGGATATGCAAAGCATTCAAAAGCAGCCACCTGGATTTCCCGTTGGGAAACCGCAGAAATTCAGAGCTTTGGGCTTTTGCTCTGACTTGAAATGGAGGGAGAAACTTTGAAAGCACCAACCTGTGGTCCCTCTAGCTGTTCAAGAGAGAGGTAAGACAAAGGGATCCGGGGGGGGGGAATGATTCCCACTCACATTTCCTAAGGGCTTGTGGCATCACACATGAAAACCCAGCGACAGCAGATCGCAGAGCCAGAGCAGAAGATTACCTGGTTTTGTAGAGCAGAGTACCAGAGAGCATCTTAAAAGTGGCTTCTCTGAATCAATGCGTTAACCAAGGAGCTTCTTCCTGCTGTGTGTGGGAAGCAGTATCTCCTTGCCAAATTCCACCAATCTGAACATAACCAGCTTTCTCACTCAGCCCGCGCTCCTACGCTTAGCTAGTGCTCGTGCCCGCCTCTGCAAGGGAGTGCAGACAGACCCCACGCTGTTTTCTCTTGCAATGATTTCTCCAGCATTGACCCTTTCCTGATGTCAGTTGTTGTCTCCTCACTGAAATACTCTGACAGTGCAGGACTCGGCTCTCCAAGGAACCCCCTCCCCCCGAGCCAAGTAGCACAGTGCAAGACATTTGTAAAACAATGATGGCTGAGGACCAGCCAGGCTGGCTGCTCCCTGCTGTTGAGGCCAGAAGGCTTGGAAAATGCTCCTTTGGGCCCTGTAGGAAAGAGCACTTGCAGATGGCAGGATCTTTTTCAGACAAGCCATCTCCTTCCTCTGGCAAAAAGGCTTTTAAGTGGAACAGTGGTAGGATACTTACAACAGACTTGCATCTCCCAGGATGAGGTAGCATGCAAGAGCTGCCTGCACACCAGCTTTTCTACTGAGGCCACTGCAAACAGCAGCTGTGCTGTTCCATCCAGCCACAGCTCAGCCACTGCTCAAACATGCTAACAGAGCCGGTGCTAACTGCTAATATCCTATTCCACACCTTAGCAGAAAATCGTGAGAGGAAATTAAGAGGGAAGCAAATACAGCCATACACCTGACAAGCTGTTCTGCACCTCTTCAGTGCACAACCAGCCTCTGGTGTTCCTTCATACCTTCCTCAAGAGCTACTCTACCACGTAATTACAGAAGAAAACCTAAAGGTCTTCTTTTCTCCACACACCAGGTAGAGATTTTCATTTCTTGAGCCACAAACAGGCCTCTAAATCAATATATAGATTCCCATCATGCAGTCGAGGAGTAAACAAACAAATTCTCACTTGCACATACTTCTTTGGCTCCTGCTTCAACCTTTGACCACCTGCCCTGCTCTGCAACAGACTCAGCACCCGCCAGCCTGAGCTCCTTATGGAATAAAACTAGCAATCTTTTGTGCTCAGGCCCTATGCTTAGAAGAAAAAAGACACAAACTTGAGGAGTTGAACAATTGAATAGATAGTAATTTAATTTCTTGCCATTTAGATTAGAACAAGGAATGCTGGAGGGGAAAAAAAAAGATGGCCTCCTCCCTCCCCCCCCCCACTGGTAAAGTGGACTCTGCATCATTTCACATCCAGCATCAGCCAGAGCAGTGCTTGCCTGCCTGTTTCCAGGTGAGTTGCAAGTGGAACAGTGTTAATAACCCTCTCTAACTGTCCTAAACAGCCCACTTGCACCAGCACCCAGGAAAAACCAAGTGCCCTGAACACCTGCAGGGCCAGCTCAGTCCTGCCCAGCTGCAAACAGAGCCGTGAGACCCAGAAGTCATAGTCTGGCAAGGCCACGACTTCTTGCTTTCCTACCAAAAGAAAATCTGCTATCACAACAGTTGTGGGCAAGGCTTTGCTGTGCCTTCACAGGACATGCTTAAACGGCAAACAAAAGTGTCTTTAGTTTATCTATTTATTTTTGGCGCAGAGGAATGGCTGGGGTCAAAGCCGGCCCCATTCTCAAGCTGTTCTTTGTTCTCTGGTTTATCCAATACCCCATCCCTTTCCTTGCCCTCCCACCTCCCCCTCTCCATTTTACCACAGGTCTTAAAAATTAAACTGTGTACGAAACCAAACACCACACTTGAACAGTGCCCAGCAAATGCTCTTCATGGTCACAGAAGAATACTAATCAACCATAAAAAAACAGATAAGAGAACAGCATGCCCTTATATGGGCAGAGGCTAGACAAGCATCTGACACAAACATCATTTTTAAAGAAAAAATAATATTTATTTGCAATATAAACAAAGTCCCAATATTGGATCAGTATATATAGGGTCACTAGTTTTCCTTCATAACTCAGAAAGCAGAACCATTCCTCACTAACAAGCTCTCATTTGTACTAATCAGAAGATGCATCTTTTTTTTTTTTTTCCTTTAAAGAAGAAAGACCACTAACAGCACAGGAAGCCTTTACAAACCAGCTTAGCTGTAATGCAATACAGATGCACTGTCAAAAAATCCCTGAAAAAGTAAATTCCTCCATGAGGTAAGATGCAATTAGGATATTCTCAATTTGCTCACTCACAACCGTACTTACAGCCACTCTCCCTTCCAATGACCCATGATCCCAACGTTGTTGCAAACAAAACCCAACAAACAAACAAACAAAAACAACCAGAAAACATGAAAAGAAGCTCATTCCAACATTCTGGTAACATCTTTAACAAAAAGAACAGTTTCAGGATGTGACAGCGTCAAACATTCCTCCAGATGGAGATTTTTTTTTTAATTTTTTTTCTTTTTCTTGAAAAAAAGTACAAAAACTGGATATTTAGAAAAAATCCGTGGCTTTTTTCAGTTACATGAGTTAAAGTGGCCAGGGAGGGGGGAGAAAGGAGGGACTACATTGCAGCCAATAAAGAAATCTCCAAATCCGTTCTGCCCTCCTCCCAGAAATTATTACCACTTCCTCCCCCTCCCGGCTCTGTATAAGGTGTTTGCCAAACACTAGCCAGAAATATAAACAAGTCTTCTCAGAATAGAAGGCACGGCATAAAGTTATTCGAAAGAGGAAGAAAAAAAATCAGAACCTCTGTTGAAAGCTCCAATCATCTCAGAATTTGCCAGTTAATATATATATTTATATATATATATATATAAAAATTCTCTGTTACAACGCTCTTGTCATCATTTCCACATCTCTCCCTTGCACGCTCCACACGTGACGATTCAGTCCCGTCCCGCTATGCAACCCTCACTCTGCTCCAGGCTCTTGCCATGTTCCCTCCTCCACCCTGCACATGTGGGAAAGACTCGAGTGTGCACGAGGAACACCAACATCACGACTCCTTTCTGTACTTGGGAAGCTGGAATGATTTCAGGCCAGCTGGATGACATTAAGTCAGGCAACAGGCAGCAGAGAATGAAGCTGGGCTCAGACATGCTTCTATCAACTCTGGAGGCTACAGGAGTTTTACCTCTGGCAATAGCAAACAGTGTTTTTGGCAGGGGTGGCATAAAAAAAAAAAAAGCTTGCGGCTTAGTCACCTTGGCTGAATCAGTGCAGAGTTTGTGATTGTGAGTGCAGGAGTGGTGAAGGGGTTGCGTTTAAGCCCAACTGGCCTTCACACATAACAAAGCTTCCTACCAGATGCTAACAACAACAGCAGCAGCATGTATCTCTCTCTGGAGTACCCAGTAATATGCCAGGACATACCAAGGCTTCACAAAGTGTGCAAAATGCATTTGGTCAATATAAACATTTGATTAAAAAAAATAATAAATGATCAAACAAGAAACAGAATAAAATACTGGTTTTGCAACCTCGTCTGTACAAACAGTCAGGAACTTACATATTTAAAAAGAGTTTGAACCCAAAGCTCGAGTAAGATCTACCTTTTCTTTTTTTAAAATCAAAAAAAAAAGTAAACTTGGGTTTTAAAACAGTCTTGGCCCAACACCTTTTGTTCAAGGTTTCCAAGTGCATAAATCTCCTCACTTTCCACAGCAAGCTAACCCCTGGTAGCTCTTCACACGTGTGCGTGCGCTGACAGTCCCACTGCACCCAGGAAAGCGGTTATTGCCGGTAACAGCTGCGTTCGAAATGCCATAACATCGCCCGTATTAAATAACCCCCGGTAAAAAGGCTACCTCTTCAAACCACTTTGATCAGGATACTAATGAACGGCATTAGCCTTCTTAAAGCAGCAATCAGGCACCTCTGCCCAGAGAAGCTAGTCCTTTCAGAGCTGCCTGGCAAGACAGATATTTTTTTAAGAGTTGAAATGCTCAAGAGAAGCGATTCGATGCTCGAGTTCCCAGCCGGACGGCATCCCCTTCATGTGGACTCCAGGGTGTTCAGCTGGAACAGGTTGTGGTTGGTGGGGGTGGTGAAGTAGAGCTGTTCGCTGGGCGAGCGGTTGTCGCACGGACTGTTGAGTCCCAGAGTCCTCTCAAAGTCCAGTAGCTGGCCCATGAAGTTAAAGTTTGGGGAGATGTTGGATTTTTTCCTTTTTACAAAGTCATAGGCATCGTTCAGGGACAAGTTGAGTTTTTGCATCAAGTAGGCGACCGTCACTGTTACGGACCGGCTGATGCCGGCGAGGCAGTGAACAAGGATCCCACACTTCTTGGAACGGGCCTCATCTGAAACAAGACAAGGGGAAGGGGGAGTCTATTATTCCGCACCAAAAACGCACAGCTTTGGAGCAGGGCCAGGTGGCAGCTGCACGCTCGCAGGACCAGGACGACTGCCAGCACTGGATCCCCTGCTCCCAGCGACACCAGCTCGCATCCCTGTGACACCACGTCCCTCCCCAAAGGGCTCCCGAGAGATTCCCACTGTGCAGCCAGGCTGCACATCCCCACTGGGCTCAGCAAGGCCACACACCTCAGATGCTCGAGAAGCACCGACCAAGCCTGGCAACACATCCCCTCCCCAGGGAGCATCAGTACCCTTCGAAGGCAGGCAGGGCTGGAGACAACAGCTCCAGGGAGATGCCGGGCACAGCACAACCACCTCCACACCAGCTAACGCCAGGCTGCGCAGGACACGAGGGTACAGCCCGACACCACGCAAGCTTTCTCCTTTGCTGTTCTCATCCTTCCACTAGAAAGTTATCTGAATGCAGTCAAAGCCAATTTAAGCGGAGTCTGAAGTGCAGGAACTTCCCTTATTGTGAAATCATTCTTTAGGATCGAAAGAAGTGCACTTCACTACAAACAAACGCTTGTGTTGGAGGAGACTCTCAGAATGAATGGCAGCGGGGAGCAGGAATGCAGGCTGTACCAAAAAATTGCGAGAGAACAGCAACGAAATTTCCCCTCCCTGGCCACTGATTGAAAAGCACACACACACTCATTGTCTCCCGCACAGCCAGAACAGCGTGATCCCTTTATGAATTGACATCTTGGTGCTGAAAGAGGGACACGCTGCTGAGCGCGCTGAATGCACGCAAGCACACGGCTCTGTTACTTCTGGGCAGCCTTATCTGCAGGCCGTCGTTCGGCTGGGAGCTTGGCGGGGAGGGAGGAGGTGGCAGGAGAAAGAGGGTCCTCGGGCAAAGCCACACTGGTAAGAGACACCGGCATCGCGAATGTGGGGAAGGGCAGAGAAGATGCAGGCAGAGCGAGATCCAGATCCAAGCCACAACAGGTTTTCTGTCCCAGCCTCCAAAGCCAGGCAAGACCTTCCCGTGCAATGGGCAGTCACCCAGCCCTCCCCCAGTCTCTCCCCATTCAACATCCTCCCCCTCCCCGAGACATTTCTGCCTTTCATCTGGCCCGCACTGCATTTCGTGGTGTTTGGTTTTAGAGTGAGGCAATCCTCCATTTCCTGCCATTAAATGGAAAGCACAAGCACGGCATTCACAGGGACATCTCCTGACTGGAGTGGACAGATCCCAAATGCCACATGCCAGCAGGGACCCGTACCTCAGCCGTGAGGTTTAATGCCACGCTCTGTGCAGGAGGAGCAGGCGGGAGGTCAGACGGGTCCCTGCGGCCATGCCGCAGCAGCGGCTCCTGACCAGAATCGAGTTATTGGAGGACAGAATCGGGGCACAAGGACCTGGCACCGCTCTGCCCCATTTCAGCCCTTACAGCATGGCAAGCAAGCACGTGCAGCAGGATGACGCTAGGGACATCAAAGCAACATCAAAACAGGCTACAGAGCTTCCAGGCTGAAGGCAAAGGTCCCCCTCACCCTTACCGACATCAGTGCTTTTTCAAACAGATGCAAAGCCATGGAGCTTTTAATAGTTAGTGTTAATGACTACCTGTGCCATTCACCCCCACCCCATAAATCAGAACAGATCAGCCTAACGACCGTCACCAGCAGGCAGTGCAGCTCATACTGGACATAACATCTCTATTCAGCCCAACAGACACTTCCACCAGGAAAAGAAGCAATTTTCAAAGTTAACGCTAGCCTGGGAGAAGGCGTCTGCCCTCTCCACGACCAGCCCAAGCTGTCTCAGGGGCTGTCTGCACAGCAGTTTTTCCAGCTGAGCTCTGCAGTGTAATTATAATCACTAACTCATGGTGTTGACACTTACCTTAGGAGAAGTACCCATACAAGGAGTTAGTTATGCTAGGGAGACTTACAGCAGGATCGTAACTAGACTAGCAAATTCCCTGAGGAAAAGAACCCCCCGCCCCCTCAGATTTTAACCACACTCGGAGCTAAGGAATTGCTGGCACCAGCCTCGTTAACGCAGCCCCCATCAGTGCTCATCCCTGCCAGCAAAGCAGGCACCAGAGCTCCCCGCCGCCCCGCTCAGCCGTTTCACACCATGCAAATCCCCATACAAGGGCAAGAGACGGCAGGGCCGGTGTCCCCGCCACCGCCCGCAGGTAACTTGGGCGAGGTGCTGTATGAGGGGCTCAGTTTTAGAAGGGGAGGACTCCCTGAAGCCAGCCAGGGTGACAGGCACCAGAGGTGTCACCTCAGCAGCGTGCCACCTGGCTGCTAAGCTAGCACCGATGCCACGGCCCCGGAGAGGTGAGCCCAGAGACCGGCAGCAGCCCTGGGAAGCGGCTTGCCGCATTCCCAAGCGGTGAGTACAAAAAGGGAGATGTTCTGCCAACTACCTACCAATAAAAGCAATGGCCTCGGGAAAGAACTGCGAGAGGTTCTGGCTCCAGTGATCTGAGATGGGGATCTGCTTGTACTTGAACTCTCCGTCGTGCTCAAACATGTTTGGCAGGTTGGGAGTCACATTCAGGATGTATTTAATGCCATATTTGCCCAGGACATCCAAGTTGGTTGAATCTTTGGCGCAGCCCAGGTACAGGTAAGGTAGGATCTGGACTGGAAAGGCAGGCTGATTGTTGGGGATGGGGCTCCCGTCCGACTCCGTGGCACTGCTAGGTTCCCTGTCGGATTCGCCGTCTGAGCAGTCAGAGCTTATCCGCAGCCCTCCCAGGCCAAGGACAGACGCCGGGGGAGAGTTGCTGGGCGAGGAGCTGTCAAGGTTCGTCTCGCAGTGCTCCGAATATTCGGTCTGAAACTTGTTAAAGCCACCTGGGAAGGGGGAATGGAGAAAGGGAAGGAGAGAGGCAGAGAGAGAAAGATGTTTTACTCTTCAACACGGGACATCCTTCTACCTGAACGCACACATGCTACTTAGTAAGTCTTTGCCAGCAAACAGCTGCTATACCTTCAAATACCCAAAAAGCAGCCTGAGAAAGGCATCTCCCTGCTCCCTCGCCTTCCCTGGGCAGCCTGTTACTGAGCAAACCGTTCCCAACCAAAGAGAGTTTCTTACTAAGATTGATAAATATGGGCCTAATCTCAACTGCATCAAAAGAAACAAACATCCAAAAATAAAATGAACGGCAAGAGACAATCTCGCCTCATTTAGCTGCTTGAGATACAGGGCTGGGGCAGTTTAGGCAAGAGCTATTATGCCACCTAGGCAGAAAAGCACTAAAGTATCAGAGTCTGAAAAGATAAAACAAGAACAACAAGCAAATACCCAGCCCAGGCACTAAAACCCCATAAAATAATTCACCTTCTAGCAGGGGAAAAGGCCATAAGTTTTGCCAAAGAGCCATTCTCACACCTAATTTATCACTACAAACATGCTCTATGACAGGGCAGCGTCACAGGTTCGTTCTTCACCCAAACCAAAGCAGGCTTGAGGAGGGATGGGACCCCACATGCCTGCCCCTGAGCCCTTTTCTCCAGCTCCTCAGCTCAACAGCTTGGGAAGGAAGGCAGAGAGAGAAGCAAAAACCCCACCGATCTGCCTACTTCCAGGCAATATTAAACCTGCATTCAGCCATCAGTATCTGACACTGACAAATGGTTTAATTAGAAAGGCCTCCTGGAAACTTTGTTAGTGGGTTCGGTGGTTGTGGCGGGGTCACCAAGCAGGACAGACAGCTCCTGCCACATCCATTCATGAAAAAGGGCTCGTCCTCGTCCTCCTCCTCCTCCTCCTCCTCCCTCCTGCGGCCAGACAGTGCCGAGGAGCCATTTTGGAATTTTAATTGGAAACATTTCCCACCGAGGCTCCCGGAAAAAGGGAGAGAAAGGGGCTCAGCCCCCCCCAGCCCATTAGGAAGAGCTCAGAGTAACTTCAAAGCTGCTCCCTCCTCTTCGGGACGAGGACGATGGGGAGAGAAACACGAAGTCAAAGTGAAGGAACAGCAGAGCTCATCGGGGAGCTCAAAGCCAGGGTGGGCAGGGGGCTTCACCCACCAGCACAGGCAGGGAGCAGAGGGATGGTGGACATGGGGAAGGGGATCGACCCCTGTGCTTGGGGCCTGGGTCTCCCCCCCATGTGGCTTTCACAGGAGACTGGTGCAGGCTCTTGGAGACTGGTCCCCAAATACCTGCCCATCTCCCTGTCACCCCAAGCCCGTAGCAGGAGCTCCCCCGGCTCCCCTAAAAGGGTCTATCAACAAGCAGCAGCGTTTTTAAAGGGCCGCAAGTGGCAACCTCCCCCCCCCCCAAAACCGCCTTGGCTCTGCCGTTATTCCTGCCTCAACGCCGCCACCCAGCGACCGGACC